>JAWMAG010000031.1:6477500-6815000 GCA_037013455.1 Ceratitis rosa | reverse complement strand
AAGCAAAAGCAAACAAAACTCGCAATCAAGGAGGCACATAGTATCTACTGTATGCTATACAAACATGCATTCATACATACATATGTATGAGTATATTAGATATGTGCGTTTATATGATGCCAGTTAAAAACACACCCCCAACTGCTGACTGTCAACAAAGTCATTCATAACTATGAAAGCGATAAATATTGAAATTTTACAATGTTCAAGCAGAGTTGTTGGCCTCACCACCCCTGCTCGCCCCCACCACTACCCCTCAACTAAAAAGCATATTTATTTGAAGACTGTTGTATGTAAGTGAATGCGCTGTGTTGTTGCAAAGGAGTAGTACTTGTATTTATGACTAAGAGTTTTCTTTGATCTTAAAGTGCTCTATTAATGACATGCTTGCGATAAAAGTCAGTTTCAATTTGTAAAATGACGTCTTAGTGTCATTGAAGCGAAGAAATTTAAACCAACACTTCGATGTATGTATGTATGTATGTATGCATGTGTATGCCTAGAAATGAATGAATGTTTGCATTACATATGTGATTATATGTATTTATTTGCATATGCTCATATCCATTTACATGCGAACTGCCATTGTATGCCATAAATAATCACACTTTAAACTGCGTACATTACTCATACGCCTCGGCGGACCCGTTGCAAGTGTTTAGTAAAACAAATACGAGTACATATGTAAGTGTATGCCGCTTGCCAACGAACCATATGCTATGAATTTAATTGAACGATTAACATATGTATGTACATGTGTATACAACTGCATAAGAAATATATATAATACAAAAATAATTTGTTAAAAATATGGCAATTCCTCGACTCTGTCATTATACGCTCGGCAAGCAAAGCAGTTGTCAAAGCATAAGCGTTTGTGTTGTTCCTTTTGCTGTTTGCTTTTGCTTTGACAACAGTCTTTTGGCGTTTTTGGCAACGCCCCAACAAACATTCACTCACTCATACACTCGATATGACATGTGGACATATGATATGGCACTTATGATTTTTTTTTTGTTATTATTTTGGCGTTTTCTTGTATGGGGAAGTGAATGTGTGTGTTTTTTTTCACTGTGGTGTGTACTAAAATTGAAAAATGGCGTGAGTGGTATGGGCAATGCGACACTTACTGCAATTTGCGCCATCGACAAGGCAATAAACTCGGTTTTTATTGCCGCAAGTCTTTTGGGTTTGGGTTTTTGTGAGTAGCGTTGGTGTTCGAGTGCCAGGTGCTTCATAGTTTCTCTTTATGAATACAAATTTGTAAGCTTATGATAACTTAGAAAAAGTTAACTAAATAATTCCATAGCAAAAGACACGTGGGATAGACGGAAACCAAAACAGGATATTCCATTTAGCAAAAGTAAGCCAGAAACTCCAAGAGGACCATAAATCTTACGCAAAATTTTTCTCTCGAAAACTCCTAACGCCAATTCATCAGATGTTGTCATCGTTCATGCTTCCGCACCATGTAGCAGGACGGGAGTGATGAGAGACTTGCAGAGTTTGGTTTTCGTTCGTCGAAAGAAGACTTTACTTTTCAATTGCCAACCAGCTGGGTAGCGGCACCATCCCAATTAAGGGACCGGGTATTCGCGGTGCATCCCCTCAAATCGTGATCCTTGATTCGTTTGCGGGGGTCGTCAACAGAGTTAAAGTTAAAGTTTTTACGCATTTATATATAGCGAGCCGCTTGCTTCAAGACCGACGTCCGCTCGCAGCCGCTCCTCTCGTGAACAGACGCTGCAATTAGACTTCAGCGGACCCTTAAGCCGAATAAGTCGGAGTGGCTGAAGTTTTCAGGTTGTGCGAAGTGGACGCAAGAGTAGGAATTGGGTATAGCCTCGCAACTGTAACTCGCATACCCAGCAGCTTGACTACACCCCATTACACCCGAAATGCGTAAATAAAATACATTAAAAAAAATGTTTTTACAGCTTACAACCTTTGCAGCATCTGCTACAGGATACCCTAGTTTCCCCCCAGTGGCCGGTCAGAACTCCTATTGCTTTGGACATATCCCCTCTTTTTAAGGAGTACATATCTCGTGATCTCCTCTCATCCCATTTCGTCCAGGTATGTCTGGATTTGGGACAGGTTATAGTATCAATCCTTAATATTGCCTTTCCCTCCAGAGAAGTGTGGAAGAGTAAAGAGGTGGACAGAAATGCAAAGAGAGGTATCTATATGGTCCACTCCAAACTCGAGTGATACGTGGTGTCTTTTCAGTAAAATTATATACTTGAATCGCCTACAAGCTACCAGATTGTATATATATCTATAATTGTTGCTTTGTCCGCCGATTTCCTCCTCTAGTCTATGGCATACATGTTGATATTTATCCAAACTGGAGGGACCTACAGTTTATAAATACTAATTCTCTTTCGAACGGCTGATGGTTTTTTATGAGAGGCTTTTTGCTTCATGTTAGAAATACACTCGGAGAGCTTGACTTTCCCTGCTCAGGATCTCATCAATACAGTGAGGACTAGCATTTTCTTCATATTAAATCTGTAATAGGTTCCCGGACACAAAGATAGCAGATGAACTAGCCAGATTGGGAGCCGGTCTAAAATTAGATACAGTTAAATAGGGAACGTAGGTGCCTTTGGCTCCTTGAAAAACATGTGGCAAATGCCATAGTTTTCTTCTCGGAAGTTGCATATATAAAAATTCTAAAATTAAGAAATTTTTTTAAGACTTCAGGATAGTGCAGAAGGGATATAGTAGGAAAAGGGAAACCTCAGTTCCAATGGCATCACAATGACCCTGCTAAAGACCTTTTTGCGTCGTCAGACCCTACCCATTAAGGCATCCATATGCTCAATCGTTTGGGTTAAACAGTAAAATTTTCTATTTCAATATTTTAGCGTTTTATTTATTTATTTTCATTATTTTAATCTTGTTACTAATTTTAAAATTATTTCTTCTCCTCCCTTTTCCAGCTGGTCGCACACAACCCTGGTGGTGTCGCAACAATCGAAATGGTGGCTCAAATGGACGCTCTACACTCTCCATTAAACATCCCGCCGATAGTATACGAAGACGACCGAATAGTAATTCTGGTGTTTGGTCGTGGAGTCGCCGCTCATCGGCAAGTCCCGATCAAATTGGACCACCATCATCATCGCCCGCCGAAAATCATTATACACATATGGATGATGCTTATAGTCCGGTTAATGAGGCGCTCTATGCAGAGCTGGATCGGGAATCGGTACGTTCGGGAAATCCATCATATCAAAATACGGCCTACAGTCAGTGTGGTGAGGTGAGTTAAGGGCAATGACAGAGATTTTTTTGGAAAATCTGGGGGTGAAATTTTTAGATCTAGACCGCACGAAATACTTAAAAAATTTAGTATTAAAATTAGTTGAATATTCAGGGATATTAAAGGGTCTTTTTTTAGACATGTGGTTTTCAAGAAGAAAAAAAAGCATATGATTTAATGTTATGGCCAAGGTTTAGTTTTGTTGTAAAGATAAGTGTTTGCCATTATGTTTTAAGAGTTTTTTCGGGCAAGTGACTGCCATCGGCGCGGCGGTTTGAATAATTTTTTTGCCACAATTGGGGTCGTATGTCAATACTATTCTCTTCGACTATTCTCTTCCAAGGCGTCAATCGTCTCGGTGATTATCGGCTTAGACAAGCAACTTCACTTAACCACAAAAAAATAGTTCAGCGGAGTTAAATCGGACGATCTTGGAGACTGCGCCACAGGCCCACGACGCGAGCGCCGTCTTGCACGCAAAAATCATTAATCATGACTTCATAACTTTTGAAGAAATATCTACCAATGATTCCCTCTGCCCATGGAGCACACCAAACAGTGACAGCTCGGTTTGGGCCCTTTAACCAAAAGTGTCACACGCTTGATAGTCATTCGGCTTCAATCGTTTCATGAGTTGGTTTGTTTGTATAAGCCCTCAAACCAATATCCAATATATGGAGGCAGCTCCAATTGTTGCTCGCGTTGGGCGGATGGATTCATTCGAGTCTTCTTCGATACTCTGTTTCACAGCAGTTATAGCGTGTTCAGTGCTCAATGTATGGCGTCTCTGAGGATGCGCCTTATGCACTGCAGCACGGAATCTGTCGCACGAACCGAACCATTATTTTGCTATAATTCAAGTAACAACTCTCAAAAGGCCAAATCCGAAAAGTAAAACCACACGTCCAACAAAACACCCTTTATAAAAACCAGACTTTATTGAGGAGATTGTGAAGAGGCTTTCATACTCTATCGATTGTTTTTGCTCGACTCTAGGCTGGGTTTTTTTTCTTCAATTAAATAAACACTCATTCTCAAGCATTTTCCCTACAAAAACTCATATTAAACTTTTTTCTCTTCTTAACATTTCAGAAATACAACTTCCAACAACATGAACAAGACATACCAATGGTGGTATCATCAGCACCTAGTAGCGCCTATTATTCCGACCTCTCCGTGACAGCCATGCCGGGTGGCGGCAATGAACGTGCCTATGAAATTGTCGGCCTAACAGTTATGTCGCAGCCGCTGCCCAATTGGGATGGCAGCGGCGGTGGCGGTGGCGGTGGCGGTGGCGGTGGTGTTGGCCCAGCTGGTGTAGGTATTGGAGGCGGTATGAGCGTGCTGGGCGGTGGCGGACCAAATGAAGCCTCGCAGCGACGCATACCACGTTTGGCAGCGATTAATGAGACAAGCACAACAACAATAGCGGCAACAGTGCCCTCAGATTATGTATGAGATATGGAGGATGAGCGTTGCTCGACGATTGAAGAGGGTGTATAGCGCTTTTAAAATGCATTTACACACTACATACATACATACAACATACGACTCGTACATACATACGTGTATGTACACAAATGAAATATTTAATTAATTTACTTACATATGTACATACAAATGTATACTTTACGTAATGAAAAGCAATAGTTGTAAGGTAGGAGGGGGTGCGGAAAATTCACCACGGATGGGAATGACAATGTAAACAATTGATATTTAAAGATGAAGAAATAATGAAATTCAACGAGCTTATATTTGTTAGTAAATAATTTATTGTGAATTATTGCAAAGCTACATACATACATACAGATGTAAACAGTTAAATTCTTTAAAAGCATAAAACGCTATTTACATATTTACATAGTACACACATATATTGTACATACATATATGTATACATGGATTTTATGTTAGATGACTACACATGCATATGTACGTGTATATACATACATACTTACACATACATTTGTATCTAATACAGTACGTACGTATGTGTGTGTGTACATATGTATGCATGCATGCGTGTATAGAATAGAATTAAATTTTAAAATGGGTAAAATATATTATTATTATTACTATTATTATTACAAATATATGTAGGTATGTATGTATTTAGTAAAAGAAAATAGACATATGGTATAACGAAAAAATGATAATTAAATTATTTGTAATTATTCTATTGTAATTGATTTATGGTAGTTTGTAAGTCTGTTAAGATTTGACGATTTAATCGTTGGTGATATTTAGCCTAAATATTTAATGTTGCATCGCTGAGACGCTGAGATTGGCATTGAAATATGTGAGGAAATAGAATTGTTGTGTGAAAGCAAACAAATCCATACATACATACATATACATATACATATGTACATACATATATGTATTAGTATGACTTACATTATGTACATATGTACATATGTACATATGTATGTATATATGTATATTTATGCGTATGTAAACGTTAATCATTATTAGCTGCATATTAAAGTCCTTAAAGGACATAACGAATATGAACATACATACATACATATTTAAATAATAACAAAAGCTCTTAGGTAGTATGCGTGTGTGTCGAATATGTAAATTATTCATATGTACGTATGTATGCTAATTTTAATTTATGTGTATGTATGTACCATAAGTAGTTGTTTAAAACAAAAATTACCATATAAATTGAATACATACATAAATAAAATTGTAAATTTATTATGTACATACATACATATGTATGTACATATGTACACATTATGCTGTATTCTGACTGTTGAGCCTTTTCTATTTGCATATACATACATATGTACATACTACATACATAGGTATATGTTTGTATGTATCACTTTAATTACCGCTCTCACTACGATACCATATATTATAAACCAATAACAATTGACCTTGCCTCATTGCATGCATTTTGCATATGTATGTATAATACATATGTACAAACATATAAATATTCTTATCAAGCAAGCATATACACACACATACAGACAATTATTTACAATTTTACTGTTATTAGATATACATATATATATATATATATATATATATATGTATCAGAGCGAAAAATTACACACAATATTTACAATACGCTATAATTTCAAAGAATATACAATACATATACATATGCAGGAGCATATACATACTCGTACATATACATAGGTGTTAAAAATAATTAGAAGAGCGTATAATATGTAAATTATTTAAAGCACACTTTATTTAGCATAAAGTAAAATTCGTTTAATTAACCTAATTCACGCATATTGTATATAGTTTTCCGGCTTTTCAGTTACATACACGTATAGTCTTCGAAGTCTAGCAAGTTAAATTTGTACTTATTTACTAAAAATCATTAACAGCTTTTATGTATTATAAAAATATAATAATTACTTAAATAAGTACATATGTATATGTACTTAAAGCCTTTCGAAGATGTTTTTATATTTCTAATCTATGTAAACATCTTGTTAGCAACTACTTTTAACGCAACATACTTGCTCTATTTAATTTCTATGCAAATATCAGTACTTTCCACAAATTTTAACACTATATTTTTCATATTTGACTCGAAATGTATGTAAATTTTACTGTAAACATGAATATATTAATATAATTTAGTAATTTTTAAGAAAATAAAGAACGAAATTTTATTAAAATAATTTGCATAATTATTTTGATGGCCTATACAATGATTTTTGTTTCGAGTTAGTGAGCGTAAAACCTTTTTGCTTTTGTATGAATTGAATATTTTTGTATACAACAAAATGCTAGAAGTTACAGCTGTTTCGGATATCACCACAACTCCACATCAGACTTCCGCTGGCAGGGTTTGAACCAACTGAATTCTTTGTTCGCTTTTCTTTAATTACTATGTACGTATATACTTATGCATTTGTTAAGTGCTTTATAAATCTTAAGCGATTCGCTACAAATCATTTTTCGCAGCCAATTGTGGCAATAAACCTTCCACGTGCTCTACACTATATTAACTTTCGGATTTTCCTTTAAATGGAACTGTTTTAGACCATATATTTTTTGGAAATAGTAAAAAAATTACAACAATAGTTTTAACTTTCTTTCCTTGGTTCCGCTTTTGCTCTTTCACTGGACACGTTGTTACTTCCACCACATTTCGCTTTTGCATCGTGCACATTTTCACGCTGATGAATTTTTCTATGTGTACGCAGTGCGGCAGGTTGTAGAAAGCGTTTACCACACTCCGCACAAACATTTGGTTTCTCACCGGTATGTGTCATTTCATGATATTTACGCGTGTCCGGTTTGGCAAAAGTACGTTCGCAATGGCGACAAGCGTAATCCTTCACACGTTCGTGCACCGTACGCACATGCGTTTTCAAATTGCCCGCACTATTGCAGATATGTGTGCAAAAGCTGCAAGGCCATGTACGTTCCAATGTATGATAATTGATATGCACCTGCAGTAAATAGAAAGAAGATCTTTAAATACGTATAGACTAGGCATGCCATTAACTAACTACGCCCACCTTAAGTTCATTCATTGTCGTCTTACGCATGCCACAATGTGGGCATACATAATTTCGTATGCCAGCGTGTCGCATAAGATGTACCTTCAGTTTATCTTTATTCGAAAATCGACGCGTGCAATTTGCTTGATCGCATGCGTATGGCCGTTCAGATGTATCCTTATGTGTATAACGGTGATCGTTTAGCATTGTTGAGGTTTTAAATATTTTCCCACAAATCTCGCATATATGTGATCTCAATTCGGGTCCCAATTTGTGGTATTTTCGCTGATGCATAACCAGCGTTGGTTTGTGTTTATAAACTTTATCGCAGCCTTCCTGTTCGCAAGCATACTGAAATTGCTGTCCTTCATGCTGTTGCAGGTGTCTAGAAAGCGCATTCCAACGGTTAAAAGATTTTTCACATCCTTCATGTGTGCAAGGGTATGGCAAAAGGCCTTCATGTTCGCGTTTATGTGCATTAAGACGGTGTTCAACGAAAAAACGTGCAGGGCAAATATCACAGCGATAAATGGCAGATTCTTTTGCGGTCACTGATCTCTATAATAAATTGAGCGTAAGATATAATGTAAGCTATTGGATTAGTTTAGTATATTAATCTTACCGTTAACACCTTTCGCGATTTATTATTTTTTTTGAAAGCTGTATCTTCATTAGCACCTTGTCTTTCTTTACTCCATGATTCGTTATTGCTAGGATTTTCCACTACATCTGCTTCCGAAGCAGCTTCATTCTCATCTCGTACTACTTTTGCTAACATTTCTAGCTCTGAATATTTTTCTGCTGCACATTTCCGTTCTATAATCTCGCCATATTTCTCCTTAAAAACTATGTTTTTCCTTTCTGTATGTTCCTTAACACACTTTTGAGAACTATCATTAGAATTTTCGAATAAATCTGTTTCCTCTACATTAATGTCGCTATGAGCTTGCTCATATTGCGTAGATATTGGCATTTCATCCTCGAAACCCAGTAATTTTTGTCCTTCTAGTAGCTTCTTGAAGCGTTGCATTGATTCAACACACATATTTTGAAACTGATAGAAATCGTTAACTTTTTGATAACAGCAGGAGCAGAGCAATCTGGGATAGTCGCCAGTTGGCAACACATCTGCTTGGATACAAGCAGCGAGTTTCTCTGCTAGTTCAGGTGTTTCGAAGATATCAACGGCTATGGCTTTATCCGCAGCTTTGGTCGTATTTAAATCTTTTATACATGCACGACACAAACGATAAAGCTGACAAATAGATGATTCCATGTTGATTTTGGATAGTGCTGAATTGTTCGAGTACAGTGGCGTTGTGCTTCAAGTAAATTTTCTCATCTTTAAATATACTAGGTGAAACAAAGTGTGAGTCAAGAACTTATCAGCTTTATTATTTAAGAAATGAAATTGCTATCAAATTTTCACGCCGTGCACTGTATCTGGAAACTTTTAAAATTATTCAATTGTAAATAAACTTGCTAAAATTTATTTGTTTTGATACATCAGCTGTTCAGGCATTTACAACACAGGGTTTTAGTATGATTTGAAATTTCGTGGTTATTGTCTTCGCTAACTATGAAATGGCTGAAAATATTTGTATGCTATAAAAAGCGCTAGAGCAGAAGTTAAAACCAAAAAAAAATTAATAAATAAATAAATCATACACATACATACATATATTATTAACAAATTCATTAATTGAAAAATTATTAGTTAAGTAGACACGCGTTTTAACCATTCTCCATATATAACTAACAAAATTGCAAAATATATGCATATGTATGTACAACACAGTTTATTATTGGAATCTCAAAGCCGTTATATTTTGGTTACAATTTTTAATGGATCATAAAAAATTATAATTTAAATGTTGCTGTTTCAGAGGTGATGGCATTGTATATAAACGTATTATCGATTGGTTTGTACTGTTTAGTAACAATCTTTATCACCTCCTGGGCTACACAACCACCTGTAAAAAAAAATTTAATGAATTATAAAAAACAAGAAATTTAATATTATTTACCAATAAATGCCGATATTGAATGTATCTCTGAACCTCCATAACGACAAATTTCATGTATCAAATCATCACTGATGGTAGCATGAACGCCCCAGTCCGAGAGCATTTTGCTCGCAACTGTTTTAAGCTCCTTTACATCGTTTTCAACATAACATTCTCCAGGCACGTTACCACATTCCGAGACAAATCGCTCATACGCACGCAAGGCAACATAATGCTCGGCAAGCGTACCTTGAATCTCTAAATCATCGACTGGAAAACAGTAATAAAAAATCTTTCAATTAGAACCGAAACATTGATTTCCACCTACCAAATGAGAATATGTTACTGCTTTTGGCGTTTTCATCAGAAATTTTCGTTCCACGTATCACAGCAAGTCCAGACGCCTCTCTGCAGAATAAGCGTACTGTTTTTTCGCTAATTGTGTCTTCAGGCAAACCAAGCTCTTTCAAATACTTTTGACATTTACGATAAACATTATCTGCATCATGTAATGCTTGTTGGCGATACATGTTTTGTAGGTTTATATATGGTTCAGTGTCTGCAGTCATATCCGGTAGCACTCCAGGCAATGGTAATAATCCATTATTATCATTTTCAACGAATTCTTTCATAGCTTTAGTAATTATCCAAAAAGGACTACTTTGCTTGCTGAGATTTGTACAAGCGTTATCGTCAAATATCGCTTTTATCGATGATGGTATCTGACCTCCACCTAGGGCAGTATTAACTGCTTTAATGGCTTCCTCGTAGTTTTCCTCATCTGCTGTCATTGCTATAAAATGGTTTTATTTGTAAAAAAAAAATGTAGACGAATTCTTAAATTTAATGAATTTACCAGCTCGAATCAATTCTTTGAGTTGCATCTTTTGTTTATAATTGGTTGGAACGTGTCCATTATTTTTCTCTTTCCATATTTGCAAAAATTTGTTTAGTACCAATAGCCAAGGAACCTTGCTTGTGACTTCTGTATTCTAACAAGACAAAAATATTTCTATATAGAAATGTATCAAAAGGATTGTACTTAAGAGAATTTCATGTATGTTCATAAGTATATATTTTTTGTTGTAAACATTTCGGTATAATAACAGTACTATACACTATATTTACCATCAGATGCTTTTGCAATGCCGGAAATGGATATTCTAGGCGAAGATCGAACTGCCGATTGTCAGGATGGGATTCAATTACACAGTGCTCTTTAATTTGCAAACGTATCGAACCGAAGAATCCCAACGATCGACAATAAATAAAAGGAATGTTTGCTTCCCATAAACGCTCTGACAAACCCCGCAAAGCTTTTTCATTTAAATTCGAAGCAATCACTACATCAAATGTATCAAAAAATGCTGGCCGATTCGATAGTATCCAATCAACGCTTTCATCAACGAAATCACCGTTGACATCAGTGTTTAGCTCTTCAAGCAACTGCATGCATGCTCTAGCCTTGGAGTGGCCAACGGAGGAAGCATCCAAAAAGAAGCTGTATTAATAATTAAATAAATTTAAAAATGCAATGTCAATACATTTACTTTACATACTTTATTCCCAAGTCATCTTCTGTCACGATACTTCCATCTACTATTGTGAAACCACCAATTCCGGGTAATACTAGACTTTTGAGTACTTCACAACCCAATGCAGTAGCATTTAGCAAACAAATCGTAGAACTTTCAAGCAAAGCTTGTCCATGTTCTCCCCATAAACGAATTTGCCGATCATATTTTCTACTTTTATCCGATTGTTCGGGAGATTTTGGCGCCGGCGATGACATTGTTCTTGCACTTTATTGATGGAACCTAACAAACAATCAGCTGATTTCTCTAAACCGAATTTGTTTTGTTGTAAGTGGTAGAGTTTGCCAGATAATTATTTTAATTGAGGATGCCATATAGTGGTCTCGTTATAGCAAAGAACGTATATGAATAAGAAGCGGCAAAGAACGTATATGAATAAGAAGCGGCAAAGAACGTATATGAATAAGAAGCGGCAAAGAACGTATATGAATAAGAAGCGGCATGACGGTCTCGTAAATTGGGTTTTTCAAAAAGAGCTTAAATAGAAGGTCCATTTTTAGGAATTCGCGTCCTCTTCACACCATTCGTAGTTCGGAGGGGTGATATGATGATGCGAAACCAAATTTTCGCTTGAAAGGGTATCAAAACAAAAACAAAAGCCCAGATGTATGAGAATTAGCAAAAATTGTTCAATGCAGCTGTGAAAAATGTAAACAACCGAAATTTTGCTAAAATATCTACAGTAAATTGTGAAAAATGGAAAAAGTGACATTGACAATAAAGTGATTTGAAAATTTAATAGAAGGTGCAGTGTAAAAAGTGTTTTGTTCGTGGATTAAAAGAGTGTAAATTCAATCAAAACCAGTGTACATTTTCATATTTATCAATGTAATAGTTCAGTAAAAAATCTATGCATTTTTATATGAGTGTGCATATGTATGTTTTGTTGACATCAAAATTAAAATACATACATACATATTTATGTGGCTGAAGTAGCAATCGAAATTACATTTATTTCTTATGCATTCATATTGTCCAGTTTAATATGGGTGTTTTAAATATTATTCTAGATTTATTCAATTGCTCAGTTGGTATTATAAGATGTCGCTATTTTCCTAAAAATTACAATATGATCTTTGGCGTAATGGTTACGCCTGCGCTTGTTTTGCCAGAAGCCGCGGGTTCAAATCCTTGTCTCGCTTTTTATTTTTTGAAATCGGTAAATTTTGATTTATAGGTAAGGAATTGCTTGTGGATGACGGGGTACAAAGGAAATATGTTGGCATGCTTTTGTGTATGTATGGGTCTTTCATATATATACAGGGACATTGGTCTCTTTGAATGTATGTGTCTTCAACTTCAGACCATGAATTTCTGATTTTTGTAAATTTTGTCATCGTCGCGAAGAAGTCGTTTGTTGATGATGGTTAAGATTGTGTGCGTTTTTCGTATACATATTAAAATGCTTGAATGTGTGTGTTTTCACTTTGATGTGAGTTGAACATCAATTTCTGATTTTTAATAAAATTTGACTTCGCTTGAGGAAACTGTTTGTTGATGATGAGTAGAAGGGAAGAGGGTTTGTATGCGGTAGTTGTTTTTGTTGCGTTTATGCTTCTTTTTCATATAGCAAATAGCTTTTTGAATAGAGAAGTGCGCAGAGGAGTAAAGTGAGGTCAAAGAACGTATATTAATATATATTAATATACGTTCTTTGTCCTGGCATAGAGATATTATCCAGAATATTTCGTACTAGTAATTTCATTATTTTATATATTGTATTGTTTTGTAATTTTTTTTATATTATTATGAATATTAAAATGAAGATTAAAAAAAAAAACATTATAAATTTCAAAGTACATATGTATGAACATATGCAAGTGAAATGCAAATTGCCGACGGCAGTTTTGCTATTTTTGAGGTGCATGATCAGCAGACCTAATTGTACATATGTTAATATATACATCAAATCATTTATTTAACAATTAACTTTAAATTGACTTTATAAAAATTAATTTAATAAAACATTTACATAAAATGATTAGAATTGTAGCTACATTTCTACCCCTTCATAATTTGCAATTTGTTTTCATCGCCGCCAAAAGCAAAAATTCAAAGCGAATTGGGCTTATATTTCCCCATCGTCGACGAAAAATGGTGTGAAGAGGACACGAATTCCTGAAAACGACTCTACCGCATTTGCACAGAGACCGTATGAGTCTTGCCGCTTCCAGAGAACGTATATGAATTTCAAGCGAAAATTTGGTTTCGCTTCATCATATCACCCCTCCGAACTACGAATGGTGTGAAGAGGACGCGAATTCCTGAAAATGGACCTTCTATTTACGCTCTTTCTGAAAAACCCAATTCCCAATTTACGAGACCGTCATGCCGCTTCTTATTCATATACGTTCTTTGTATACGTTCTTTGAATCTACCTACATTTTTGTCCTCAGACATATTTTTTTCGTTTCTGGCAGCACTACACAGTTAACTTGGTTGCACTGTAAACACGAATATGAACGAAGTTGTCTTTTTTTAATGGCTGGCAATTTTTATACGTCTCACTCACTGAAGAACTCGACAGTTTGCAATAAAGAACTCTGTAGAAATTAAAATTTTGCAAATCCATACAAGAACTTTGACTAATTGCAAAATAATTAAATTAACGCTTAAGGGCGTAGTAAACGCGGTGGATCGTAAAGAGCCAGTAATTTGATTCACGTAAAGTGCATAGAAAGGTGAGATCAAGTTTTTCAATATCTCGAGAATTGATATTTCCCCAAAGTGGTATTCATCAGAGAACAATAACGCCTTAATAAAAGAAGTGTTAAAGGTGTAACCGAAAACTCAAAGATACTCTGTATGTTAAAAATGTGCTGAATTTTTCATATAAAGCATCTTGTGGAGGCCATTTGCAGTGAAATTTTTCGTTAATTTGCAAGTGCAATCGTCCTCGTTGTACTTATGCGTCGTGCGTGCATTTGTGTGTGTGCATCTTGTATGGAGCAAAGCAAAAGCAGCAGCAGTGAAAAGGTGGGGAGCCAAAGCACCAAAGCACTAAAGAAAAACCAAAAATTCCTGATTTGGGGTGCGTGACGTTTCTTGACAGCGGTGCGAGCGCGTGTGCGATTTTGTGTATGTGTTGGAGAAGCAGTGGCCATATGCCCGTGTATGCTACAGTGAAACTCATGGCAGTGCTGCTTTGCTCTGCTACGTCGGCATTTTATGTTTTTGACAGTGTGAAACATTAGCTGCAGCGGAACTCGATGAAACAGATCTTACCTTGTTATTTGCTTAAGTATTTTCTCAGCTTTCGCAGGCGTTGCAATTGTAGAAGTTTAGCTTTACTCGAGTTTGTTTAATTATATGTGAATGGTATTCATTATATAGGATGATTTAATTGGTGTTATAGAGCATTTCCATGTGAATTGATACGGTAAGAAAATATGTTTTTACTATCGGTTTACCGCGAATTGTTTATTTGGGTGGCGTCACCGGATGTGGCATACAAACATTGTTACTTACATACATAGGTCCGGAAATATTGCTTGTTCTTTCTTCATACTCATTTGTATGCAAATATAGAATTCTGAACAGCTGTATTGTGCTTTTAAATTTCTATACAAAGTAGGTAGTCGTAGCTAATTGCAAATACAAATAAGCATAAATATAAAAGAGTGGTAGGCAATAGTGAAATTTTCTAAAGAACAATTTCACTTTGCACATAACTTCATATTCTACAGGCCATAACGGTGCGAAAAGTACCAATTTCCTCTTCATCGTTTTATTTAAATAAATTTACTGAAATCCTTAATTTTCAACTAATAAAAATACATATATATGTGTGAGGACAAAGAATAAGTATCTTCGTATACACACTCCTCAGTGTGTCATGCATTCGTCCGGTATACGTTCATTTTCTTTGCGCTTGGTATAGGGACCTTTGTAAGCATAAAGGATTTGGGTTTCACGCTCACAGCTGTGACATTTTTTTTCTCTGTAACCAGCAGTCAAACAAGTATCTGCTTTTGGGCTATTTCATTGAGCGCTCATCTTTTTGTCTTCGTTTTGTTGGCAACAAACCTATGAACATTCGCACAGGTAAAAACCTTCATACATTCTATCTGCTATTATACAAGCAATGCAAGATGCTGTTGTATAAATGAAGATATGTATGTATATATGTACATCCTTGCATCTGTAGCTAGGTAACCGTGCAACCCCGCTGACACGGACATTGATTGTTTTTTGACCCTTGAGTTTTAATAGTGCATACCGATGCAAGAAATGCCGCCCAAATGCGCGGATGGGTATTTTTCTTTAAATTTGGTGGTGGGAAAAGATAACGGATATGAGTAAAACTATTCTTTGTGGGTTTTAATTTTGTTAGTTATGTGACACATTACAATTGTTGTTCATGCCATTTAAAATAACGGTTTATTTTATTTCCAACGGAATGCTATAAAAAGTAAGAAATTAATGTTAAAAACTATAAAACTGCTGAGTGTATCAATCTTTCTTTTGCATTATCACGCACATTATTGGCAAGGCCATTGATAAACCATAACTATCGTGTTGCTCGTATTTTGAAAGTATCAATATGTAAACGTGTTTTTCTACGGCATTTAATTTATTAAGGTTAATGTGCATAGAATTTAATTTTCGGTTGCAAAATACCTATTTAAATTAAATTTATTCTATTACCTAAAACGTTATAATTTAATATATGTATGTATTATATATATGGATGTATCTACATACATATACGGATATTTTTGCAATTGGTACATACTTTTTAAAGAATTTTATTGTATCTTTGAAAAAAAAAATTTATGTGCAACAATATATAAATAAAAAATTTGAACATCTCATAAAATGTTGTATACATATGTGCCATAAAGACTATTGGCATCCGACAGCTGTTGTGCTGTCTGGGACGATCCATGCTACTACAAACATGTACAAATACATACATATGTACTTATTTTGAGCATTGTTGTTGTTTATTGATTGCAGCAGACAATTTGTGCCGCAAGGTGTACGTACCCGTACATTCCAGTGATCAACTCACATTTCGTTGTATCCACTGCTTTCGTACGTTTTCATTGCCCCTCACAAGTTTTACAATATTTGCCGTCATCAGTTAGTTAGTTGGTTGCATGGTTCATTCGTCTCATTTATTACTTTGATCATTGGATCATTCGCTCCTCCGCTCGACAGGGTTCGGTTCGGTTCATTTACACATATCCATTGAGTGTCGTCTTCATTCTGGTTGCTCTCGCTCGCATGCTCCCCCGATCATGGTAGCTCGTTTACTCTGTTTTAATGCACTTTTGTGATTTCCTTTTGATTGTCTTTTTTTTCTTGTATATACATGTGGGTATATATATTTTTTTAAATCGCTGCTATTTTCTTCTTATTTGACTGTTTTTTTTTTTTAATGAAAAGGCAACAACTCAGGCTGGGCACTTTGATCGTTCGTTCGTTGGCTGGTTGGTTGGCACGTTGGCTGGTTGTTCGACTGGCTGCTGCGTGCTCTGGTGCTGTTTTCCCACTGATTCTTTTTGCAGCTTACATGTTTGTATGTGTATGTGTTTGTGATTTTCGCTTTATTTACTTCTTCCTTTTGTTTGTTTTTATATCATAAGTATGGCTGTAAGTACTTTTTCACGTATTTTGATGTATGTATGTACATATATATATATATATACTTACTATATACTCATGAGAATCGTCATTTGAACGTGAGACAATGGATACTATTTGTGATCATTTTTATATGTATGCTTGGTATTGTTGTTGTGTACCATCATTACTTTGTTGTTGGCGTAATTTAAACTGCTTTTGTTGAGCTAGCTTACTGGCTTTTTTGTTTGTTTGGTTTTCATAGTATGTGTATGGGAATTTTTGAATTCGCATTCGCACTACTCGTTCGAGGCGAGATGAGTTGAGCACGTCACAATGCCCGCCAGCATGAGTATGCGCCTACCACATACAAGCGTTCAATGTGGCGCTGTTGGTTTGCTGAAAGCTTGTGGGAATTTCGCATGAGATGATCATCGTTTACACACGTACATATACATATATGTATGTATGCCCGTAGTGGATGTCATTACACACAAATTTTATTTTGTTCTCTGAGAATTTCATTTTTTAATGTATGTTTATTGCAATTTTATTCACTCGAATTCTACTTTGCATAATCACAATGGGTGAGGGAGCAGAGATATTCGTGTGTAATAAAATCTCTTTTGCTGAAGGCAGCAAAAAAAAAAAAATAAATAAAGAATACATAAAATGTCAATTTTGAATTCTTGTTTTTGTATTCTAACCACTTTATCTAATGCTACTAATAAATTAAATAATTTGTTTAATTCAATCTCTTTTTACAGCGTACATTTTAGCGTGGCATCTTCTGGTTGTACCATATTATGGAAGAAACATGTTCCAATGCTATTGATTTAAATCCGTTAGGCGTTGCTACAACCACCGTTGTTGCTGCCGCCTCTATTGAAAATAAGCCTCGAAAGTCCAATTTGTTATCGCGGAATCAGCAGCCTTCAACTTCTAGGAGCATACATACACGTTCAATGTCGCTGTTGCAAGGGGAATTTGTAGATTCGCAACATGATTTTGCCGAAGTATTGGATGATGAAACAACCACTTCCGGTGTGTTGGAAACGTTTGATATAAGTTCATCAAACTCATTGCCACCAAATAGCTCGGATGATCGTAGAGATGTCGTAGTGGATGATGCTTCTTCTACAGATACCATTAAAATGGTAGATGTATCCGATGGTACGTCATCATCTAAGAAATTTTTCGATGTGTCTGAAGTTTATGTAATCAATGATGATGATGATGATGACGACGATGTGACAGAAGTGCAGGAAGTGCCGTTGGAAAATTCGTCGGTAGCATCAGTTAATGAAAATGATGTTCGCCAAAACTGTTTAGAAGATAATTCTAATCAACAAAAGCATAAACGATTTTCAACTAACAGCACGAATAGTCAATTAAGTAATGAAACGGGTAGTGTTATTGTAACCAACGGTGGTGCAACAATTTACCTCGAAACCCCTGTGGTGGAGGAGCAAAATCAACACCATGTCCAACTTGGCAATGCTCGAGAAAATGGCGAACCTAATGACAAAGCAGGCAAGCCAAAGCGTATAAGTGATGAATTTATGCTCACAGATGAGGCAGAACCATTCGGCAGGGTTGATGAGAATAATACCCAAAATACAAATCTCGAGGGTAAATCAAGTGTTCTGGGCTCATATATCAGTGTTGATGGCAATGACCGCATGTCATTTCGACTGAAAAAAATGAATATCAGTAACACAGTAACGACACTTGATAGGCTGCAAGATAATCATCCTTGTAGTTCAAGTGGCAATGAAAATAAGCTTAACGCATTAACGAAACCCAGTGTTGTTGATATCGAAGCTATGGATTTGGTAGAGCGTTCCGATTTTGAGGAAGAGCAAAGGCTGACGGGTGGTATTATTTTAAAGAATAGCACAGTAGCGAAGAAAAACATGCTTAATTTAAGACTGGTGAAGTCAACATGTTTGCAAAATCAGCAAAATAACTCAGGAGGCCAACAGGAATCGCTGGAGTTGGGCGATGATTGTCCCAGCAGCAGCAGCAATATTAATAAAAGCAGTCATAGTAACGGAAGTGGAAGTGGAAGTGGGCGCGCTGTTTCATCTGACAGTAAGGTAAGCTACAAAAAACAACCATAAAATAAAGAATTAGATTATAAATAAAATGTATTTATTTCAGTGTGCTTATAAGGATCTAGTTTCAACACCAACGAGTAGTCGCATCCACAACAGTCGTTTAACCAAATCTACTGCCAAACTCAATTTGTGCTCCTCTCTAAGTCATCCCCAACATAAACAAGCACAACTACTTCAGGAGCGGACCAAAGGTGCCAACAATTCCAAGACACAACTTAAATCACAACAAACTGGCAAAACAAATAGTCTGACTTCATTATCCTCATCTTCTCATACATTTACAAATTCAATTGCCTCTTCATCTATTTCTGCTTCAACGTCATCTGCATCTTCATCTTCGTCGTCATCATCGTCATCATCAGTAATTGTAGAGGTGCCTACTGCCGCATCAACCTCATCATCGTCAATACCTAGCACCCCGGCTTGTACAGCTGGTGGTGGTGGTGGAGCGGAGATATACTCAAACTCTAATTCAAATGACAGTCTTATGAGCAGTATTGCAACAACTGCCCATTGTCGACAAAGGCAACAGCAGCATACAATTGGTTCGGTCGACAGAACCGAGGTGGGCGGCTGTAGTCGCACCAGTTCTATACATGCAGCTGTAGCTGAAGCGGCAGATAACGCAGCGGGTGCAGGAGTTGGTGCGTCGGCAGGTTCAGCTGTTTTGGTTGATTTCGATGACGCTCAACCTTCAACTTCGTCTGCTCGTTGTCATTATGCTCCGTCCACAAAGAGTTTGCGTCAAGTAAATGCCAGTGCGCAAACCAATGAGCGTTATCTTGGCTCAGGGAATTCAGGAGCCAGTGCATCCCTCAATCCACCAACTACCAGATCACGTCGCCGCGCTGAATTGGCAGCCCAACTGACACGCACCACACCATCTGACGAAGCCCTTAGTGCGGCTTTCAAAGCGATTGCTGCAGCTGTGGCGGCTAACCTCAATGATGAAGTTTCATGGGCAGATTGTGACGAAACTACTTCAGATGAAGAAATTTGCACATGCATACATAGTAGTAGCTGCAGTGTTAGCAACAGCAGTCACGGCGGTAGCAATACCAGCTTAAATGAGACGGATATTGACACGGGTGACATATCTTCGGGAGGTATTGGAGCTGGTGCCATTGGCACAGCCAAAGATGGTGATTTGTCGAATTACATACAAATGGTTTCGATATCGGAGGAGGTGGCGAGCAATAGTGGAACAAACCTCAATGCAGAGAATACAACCTCTTGTGCGCATACTAATGCTCCGCAGCGTAAGCGGAAATATGACAGTCGTTTGTTGGACGCCAACGCCAGTGCCGTTATCTCCAATAATGCTAACTCTGCTAGCATTGATGATGCTAATGGCAGAAAGCGCATCGCTTATGATTTAACGTCGACTCCACGCCTCTCCAGTGCTTTAGCAAACATGCCCTCCACGAGCTCAACACAACTGGTACCACTCTCATCTAGTACTTGTATCGGCCGCCGTACACCGCGTTCTATAATACCAACTCGCGAGAATCCACCGCCTGAACTCCAACAATGGCTGTCACAATTCCAACGTTGGACCCATGTTGAGCGGCTTTTGGCAATCGATCGTTTAATTGAGTATTGTGAGCCCACGCAAGTGCGTCACATGATGAAGGTTATCGAACCACAATTCCAACGCGACTTTATTTCGTTGCTGCCGCGTGAGTTAGCTTTGCAAGTACTTGCGTATTTAGATCCGAAAGACTTGTTACGTGCCGCACAGACTTGCCGCAGTTGGCGTTTCTTGTGTGACGACAATTTACTGTGGAAGGAGAAATGCCGTAAAGCACAAATTCTCGCAGAGCCCCGTAAGGGTCGACCGAAACGCGGACGTGCAGGCAATATGCCGCCAATAGCGTCTCCTTGGAAGGCTGCTTATATGAGACAGCACATCATTGAAATGAATTGGCGATCGCGCCCCATACGCGAGCCAAAGGTATTAAAAGGACATGACGATCATGTTATTACTTGCCTGCAATTTTCAGGTAATCGTATAGTGTCCGGTTCAGATGACAATACATTGAAAGTTTGGTCGGCGGTGACTGGCAAAGTAAGTAGCATTCGAAGGCATAAAAAGTTTATAAACGAATTTTGGCAATTTCCTATTTATATCTTATCGTTTTCTTCTTTTTTTTTTTTGTGTTTAGTGTTTGCGTACCCTTGTTGGCCACACTGGCGGCGTTTGGTCTTCCCAGATGTCTGGTAATATCATAATCTCAGGAAGTACCGATCGTACACTGAAAGTCTGGGACATGGATACCGGTCAATGTTTGCATACCTTGTTGGGTCACACCTCCACTGTACGATGTATGCATTTGCACGGCAAAAAGTAAGTGAAATCAAGATACTATTCAACAGAGCTTTACTATAACTGCAATTGTAAAGCGATATAAACTTTGTCGATCTGATTACGTTTATGGGTACGTATGTAGGTAACACAGTAGTAAATCTAAACAGCTCGACATAAAGAAACGGGTTAGAATTGTCTCGCTACTGAAAACAGGGAAACTAGCCAGTAACGAAGGCAGGAAGATTTCTCATTACCGCCGCATTTGAAGCGGTGATCAATGAACTACCTGAGTGGTCGACAGTCATCGGTAGAGTTTCGAGGTCAAACTTCTAAGCTCTGTAAAATTAAACAAGGGGTTACACAGCGCTTCTGTATAGTTTTTACATTTAGAAGCTCCCGCCAACCGCCAGAAGGAGTTTCTTTTATTTCATATGCGGATGACTGCTCGATATTGGCCTGGATATTGATAATCTTTGTTCGAAAGTAAACTAAATAGCAACCGACTTCTCATTTTTTCACTGCACGACATCTACAATTATTGAACCGTCGAAACAGGCCATTTCCTGGACCGGATGATTCGACTAGTCTGCCCTACTCATAAGCGAGGTTAACACTGGCAACCTAAAATGCTATCGCCGGTCAAACTAAGCCCTATTTTTACACTTTGAAAACCATAATTAGAGAGGCTCTCTTTCCGTTAAAGGCGTGAATCCAACCACCACATATAGCAGACGAAGAACTCACAAGACCTGGGTAATACTGGAATACATAAGATCTGGGTACGGTATACGAACTGGGCCGGACATACGTGTGTCCTGCTTGCAGTGAGTCCCCTAATGCCGCTAACCACCTTTTTGCAAACCCACTAAAATCCACTCGTCTCTCACTCTCATGTCCGACAAACATATCGTTTCCCAGATTTCCCGTTAGTATACCTCGTTGAAAACGTTTCTTACCGAAGCGAGAATAGGGAACCATTGTTTCCGTAGATCAGTACATTGAAAATGTCACGTTGAAGTGGTCCAGCTCTCGCGAGAACTAATTTTACTGTTTGAAATTGGTTCAAAACACGACGAGTTTACCAGACCTACTTGCATTTGTATAATTATTCACTAGGAAGTCAAATAAAATTATTAATATCGAGTATTTTTTCAATTTTCATTAATAGGGTTGTAAGCGGCTCGCGCGATGCCACCTTGCGTGTATGGGATATTGAACAAGGCACTTGTCTGCATGTTTTGGTTGGCCATTTGGCAGCGGTGCGATGTGTGCAATATGACGGCAAACTGATTGTGTCCGGAGCATACGATTATATGGTGAAGATTTGGCATCCCGAGCGTCAGGAATGTCTACATACACTCTCCGGACATTCGAATCGTGTTTATTCCCTACAGGTAAGTCTAAAACATATTTGATCCAAATAATTTTCATTTAACACCTGAACTATCGCGCAGTTCGATGGCGTACATGTGGTGTCTGGCTCGCTAGATACTTCAATACGCGTTTGGGATGTCGAATCGGGCAATTTAAAACATATATTGATGGGTCATCAAAGTCTGACATCCGGCATGGAGCTGCGCCAGAATATTTTAGTATCAGGTAATGCCGATTCAACCGTAAAAGTATGGGATATCACAACAGGACAATGTTTGCAAACATTATCGGGTAAGTGTTTTACAAAAAAAAAAAAGAAAAAAAAATGTTTCAAAATTATAAAGCTTCAATAAAATTCTCGTATATTAAGGTCCTAATAAGCACCAGTCGGCAGTAACTTGCCTGCAATTCAATTCACGATTTGTGGTTACGAGTTCAGATGATGGCACTGTGAAATTGTGGGACGTTAAAACTGGTGAATTTATACGTAATTTAGTCGCTTTGGATTCGGGTGGCTCCGGTGGTGTTGTGTGGCGCATAAGGTATGGCATAACCGTTTATGAACGAAGAAGTTATCAGTTAATAAAAACAAATCGTTTAATTAAATTGCAGAGCGAACGATACAAAGCTTATATGTGCTGTTGGCTCGCGTAACGGTACAGAGGAAACCAAACTTATGGTTTTGGACTTTGATGTAGAAGGAGCTTGTGTAAAATGTTCATAGAAAATGTGACATCAGGTTGCAGACAAAGTTAATATTGAATATAAATAAACATAATACAACTAATACGCAAAACAGCATAATCATAGCATGTGGAAACAAACAAAAAAAAATGCAAGTTACACAAAACTTTGCCAACAACATACGTAGTTAGTATATATATATATATGTATATGGTATATATGTATCCACGTATTATGTATACGAAAGCGTTCAAATTGTCTAACACTATGAACTTTTGTAATGTCATGTATGTATGTACACGAGCGTAACACATAAAATTATACAGCCTGAATTTATTGCGAAAATAATGGTTAAATCATATGTAATGTTATACCTAAGATACATATGTATAATACAAAAGCTAATAGAAATTTTCTAAGAGATTATTTGGCACATTATATGTATGTAGATTGTTTTCGCATAATGGAAGAGACATTACCTAATTGGAGGATGTGTGTATGGTAAAAGCGCTAAAAATAGATAAATGTATTCGTATTTGGTTTGAAATTTTAACAATTTAGTAACACATTAGTTTAGGCGGGCACTTTCGAAATTACATTACAACATAAATATTCATTTAAGAAAAGTTAAAAAGAAAAAATCGTAAGAATGCAAATTATGAAATTTATTAATAATATATATAATAAACTTCCAATTAGGTAAGAGCATTTAATATCAGCGCATTGCTGAAAAACCTATATATGTTTATGTTGGCGTTAGGGCGATATTTTGCGCAGCAAACGAAAATCATGGCAATTATACACATGCACCGCTATAAATGCGTCTAAATAACCACAAAAACAACAAAAAACCGAAGTTATGGAAGTCAGAAAATTTAATTTTTATAATTGGTGTTACCTTTCCACGCATACACACAAAAATTCTTAAACACATTTAAAGGTTTATATGCCTCTCTCGTGTTAGTAGTACAACTAATTTGTATTTTTAACGTTAATTATAATTCAATTAATTTTAATTATTATTAGTTTCTTTTTAACACATTTTAAGCAAATTATATATGTAGTCCGCATGCGCAAGTGGCAGGTAGTTCTTAATAATTAAGATCATATTGTTGAGAGCTTTATAACATTATCATGTACGACAATACATAGATACTATAAAGCGATTTGGTTTGCAATCATATAAGCTTATGAAATTATGTCAGTTAAAATTGTTGTAAAATCTACATTTTTAAATTACTATAGTATTTAGCTTTGTTTATTATTATTATTATTATTTTTCAACAATTTTATTCGATTTATAATTTTTTCCCTTTACTATTCTAATGTTAAACCTTGTTTTGTGTTGTTAGCAAAGGTTCAAATTATGAAAGATGTGCGCTTAAACGAAATGTCTTTCGAAGCACATTTCACACATACATACATACATATATGTAAAATAATTGAGTTCGTTTTAAGGCTTTCAATTTAAAATTATGTTCTTCCACAGATACCACCAAACCCCACGAATTGTTCGTGGCTTTATTTGGTGGTGCGTAATTTGTTAATGAAAAAAATTTAGTAAATTTTTGTTTATTTTTTCTTGCTACTTTTTTAAACAGCTCCAGTTTTAAGAGTCATCACGTTAATAATTTCGTTTAAATTATGTTAACAAAAAAAAACCTTCACATACAGTTGTTATGAAAAATGTATACATACATACATAAATATTTTTCCAAATATTTTAATTTGTATGTTTGCGATTTGTTAGCTTCGTTCAAAGCATTTTATTTATTAACAAATCGTTGTTATAGAGTAGTTCAGTAAAGAATCAACCCTATATAAATTGCAAGTGTTAATTTTCGTTACGTAAATATGTAAAACTTAACTGTGTCAGAGCAATTTCTGTTATTTTATACATACTAAATTAGCTTGGAACATTTTATAATTCATACATACATACACACACATCATAAGAACGAATATATTTGCCAAGAATATTGCCATGCAGATATTTCTTTGCATAAAAGAGCATCCAAATGCATATTTATAGACGAATTAAGAGCTAAATTAAAATTGATTGAGTAAAGGCTAACCGATCGCAGCTATTTTAATTAAAGATACAGCAGTACACACCAGCATAAGTTTGAGATAAAATGGACAGCAAGATATTTTATGTAGTGTCATGTTTTTTTTTTTTTAATAGAAACGCACACATGCGCAGGCAAGCGCCTCAACTTAAATTAATTAAGCGTTTTAAATTGTATGTAACGCAACAAAACAACAAAACAAAAAAACAAAAAATTATAAGTAAAATTTATAACTTTTCTACGCTTTTCATCAGCGTTGAAATTATAATTCATTCGTTCGTTTGTCGAAAGTCCAGCCCCACATGTGTGTTTGTGCGTGATTCACTTAATATACATATTAAGTGATGCATAAACGACAACAAGAACAAGAAGCAAACAAATTGAATATTAAATTTTAATTATAGACTGATTTATTAGTAACTAATCTATATTTTAATAATATTACTGTATCAGTTTTAAGTATAATGAAGCATAACAAAAACAAAAAACAACAACAGCACACAAATAACAACTCTATAAAGCGATGCGTAAATGTATGTAGAGAAAATGAAATTAAATGCAATGAAATGCATTACACACATATTCAGGTACAAAAAATTTCGCCGCCGTTCGCATAAACATAACGACAGAGACAGAGCAGCAACAACAAGCTAAGCCAAAGTAAAAAAAAAAAAACAAAAACAGCTAAACGCTTATGACCACACTCCTATACATACATATATACAAATGCATCATCATCATTCATTCATTCATTCATTCCGTCAAAACTCATCACTTTCCTCTCCCAACGCATCCCATCCCATAAAATCCCACAGTGGGCGCTTGCTTGCTGCTTGCTGTTTGCTGTTTGTTGTTTTCTTTGATTTGTGTGCGCGCACGTGCTATTATTATTGTATATGTAAATCATGAATACATACTTACATACATGCAGCCAATATAAATAAAATTACTAAAACTCTAAACAAAACAAATTAATTGCATATACAAATGACATACATACATACAAAGGTATACTATAAAGAAATGCAAAAACAACAAATACATATATATCTATAATCGCAATAAATTCATAAATTGATTAATAAATAAAATACAGTATATGTATGTAACAAAAAATATATGTATATTTGAAATGCCGTTTTATTTTCATTAAAAACAAATCTTAACTCGATTGATACCACTTTGAGAGATTCACATTAGATTCGTCTGCGACTATACTCATAATAGTTAGGTAACAGTTGGCTCAAATCTCTCCGTCGAATCCAGTTTTCCATATGATGCGGTTATGTTGTCGTGACCCGACGAAAAAACCGTGGACATTTTTGCGTCTTGACCGGAATATCGATGATTTCTGTTCGTAGATAAACGGCTACCTCTCCGATCTTTATCAATTCTCCACTACTGACAAGTACTTAACATTAACCCCTATTACGAAATCCACGGCGATCCATGTTTATGAGCTGTACGCGCGAGTACCGGCTGGAACTGAATGTCAAGATCGTTGGCAATAAACACTAACCTACAATTATTGGGTATGGCTGCCTCTACACCCTCGCTGCGGATACTACTAAGATTGATAACAAGATAAAGAGCGCCAGTAGAGTTCTCACGTAGCTAGTCGGCAGCTACAATACTAACTTAGGGAACGTTGCATACTACTTACAATGCTCTCTGGACGTCAGGAAATAGTGAGTCCCAAGAGAGGAAGTTACAGAAATGCCTAAGAGAAGAACAAACCTGGTGATGGTATCTCCTGTGACCACCTCAATGGTAAATTTAGCTTCAACTCAACTACAATGTCTTTCCAACAGAGATTGTGGGTATTACTGAAGGTGTCGAATGGGCAACCACTATTGACTTTTTGTAGATAGCCAAGCACAGTGAACATCACCAGAATCCTTGGTTACACGATTATAGAAAGTTATGAAAATGCGGACAAGCTGGCTCTTCTAAGGTAATGCTGTCGCCATATATTGCCTAAGTGCCTCCAAAATTGACTAAAACAGATACGTATAGGAACAGCCAGGGCCAAGGAAATTCCCACATAGCGAGTAGAGCCGAAAATAAAAAATCGAGTCACTTCGAAAGGCCCGAATAATACTCTCACAATTAAGATCTGTATGTTGTATTCTATCCTACACCTACCTATCCAGACTTGACCCCGACATACTCAACGTATGTCCTACGTGCAATGAGACCTCACACGACACTAACCAAATCTTCGCATGCCTCCTAAAACCAACTTATCTAACCCACATCCCTTTTGGTCTGTACCCACCGAAACAGCTCATTTCTTGGACCTTTTTTAGGTGGTCTTGATGACTTAGATTAGTCGCGCCTGCTTCCAAGCGGGGTAGGGGAACTTCTACAACAACAACACCAGCAGCCTGATTTCACTTGAAGTGCATTAGAGTTTATTTAAGATTGAAAAAATTCCAAGGGCAGCAAGTCTGTAACCACTCTCATTCTAAATAAGCCGAAAAACTTTCGCAACTGCTTAAATCTCAATACTTTTTTTTTAGTTGTTCTAAACTCCAGTTTATTTATATTCTTTTCCAAAATACTTCGTTATTGTTTGCAGTTTAAAAAGTTTGCAAGAACTTACATTGGTTTTATGAATATATGATGGGTTACTAATAATACGTATAATACCTTGATGGTGGAATACGAGGTTTTATTGTTAATAACAAAAAATAAAAGAAAATACCGTTCAGCTAGTTTATGTTAATATTAATTAAGTAAATAACGATTAGAATCATTCATACCACAATATATGTATGTATATGTTAGTATTCTGAAACTACCATAAATAATATCTCAGTAAATATAGGTATGAGTTTGAAATCGACACTGCGGTGCCTGTTCAAAAAAAAAATAATAATTAAAAAATAAATTTAATACATAGTGATGGTTCATAGTCTTCATCATCATCATCATCATCATTAATATTTTAAGTATAAAAGGACGGTTTTACA
Source organism: Ceratitis rosa (assembly GCA_037013455.1). NCBI lineage: Eukaryota > Metazoa > Arthropoda > Insecta > Diptera > Tephritidae > Ceratitis > Ceratitis rosa. Next base: position 6,786,549 of record JAWMAG010000031.1, on the reverse strand, counting down.
CGCGAACTTTCTCTACACTTTTGTGCGTTTATTGTTGTGCCCTTCGATGCCAACATTGCAACGGGACATCAAATCTTGCGCAGCACTTGTGCCACCACTGAACGCCGCTGCAGACATTGCCACTGATGAGGTCGCAACACCCAAACCACTTAGCGTACCACCACCACCATTACTAGGTCGCTTGCGGTTCGGAGAGGTTACTGGTGATTTTTGCTTCAAACACTCCACATCGTCGAACACCACTTGAGCGCCACCGCCGCATGTTGGTATGATATTGCCTTTGTAGAGCTTGGTCTCAACATCGCCATCTGTGTCTGCGTCCTGTGAAACTAGACAGTATTTGGTGTTCTTATGATTGGTGAGCTCCTTGGCATCGGTAAGTTTGGTGATAGATTTACGATTTTTCAGATATGGTTGTAGTATAGTACCCAGCGGCACAGGATTTGGTGCACGATGTTCGATCCACTTTTCGCCAGCTGAACGTGAGCGACGGTGTCTGTTGTTGGCGGCTGCCATGCCCTGAAGAAATAGTAAAGTATTTTATTTTAGAAATAATTTTTTTTAATAATAAATACTAACCCTTACATGACGTGGAGTCGCATATAATTCTGTTCGCGCACTATTCACTTGTGAGGACTCAACACGCCGAGCTGATGGCGGCTCTGATATTACCATTTTATCATCCAAAATATTTTCATTACTATTGCGACGCACCATAGCGGTCAGATCTTCCGATTGTATGATATTCGAAACGAGACGTAGCTTCTCATCGCGTACGCGCATCTTCTCGCGCATTTTGTCACGTTGCTCACGTAAACGTATCTCCAACTCACGATCCTTCTTATCCACCTCCACAGCCAGTTTGGAAGAGAATTTCTTTTTCTGTTTCTCTTTCTCTTGCTCTTTTTGTGTTAGCAGATTTTGTTGATCTCGTAATTTGCGAGTTAGCTCATCGATCTGCCTCTCGCGATTACCAAGTTTGTTATTAAGCTCGTCGATGGAGCCTTCATGCACACGTAACTTATTCTCCATTGCTATCATTCGTTCGCGCTCTTGTTTATAAACTGTTTTTAGTGATGCCAATTCTGTACGCAACTGTAAGTTTTCTCGTTCGATCTGCATCAAATGTGCTCTGAAATTATCACAACGATTTTCTAAATCTGCGCATAATACTTTTCGCTTTTCTATGCGCTGCATTAAGTACTGCATCAGTTCCTGTATAGCGGTCTGAGCTTGGGGGCTGTCAATTTTGTAATCTGGAAAGCCCGGTCCTAGCGAATAGACCAGACCAATATCTACATCCAACTTATTGGCTTCAGTGTGTCCTAAATCATTTAAGTTGTTTACCGCGATTTTGAAAAGCTTGTTTGCCTTTCGTCGTCCGGGTGTTAAGCCTAGATCTGGCTTTATTGGCGTGGCACGAGCTATCTGTACCTCTTGAGTCATTTCGGCGAATTTCATTACTTGCTGAATGTAGAAGGAAATCAAATATGGAGCAATCAAAAAGATAGCAAACAAGAAAATATATAAAATAAATAATACCGTATTTTCATCATAGTCCTCTGCGCGTGGATTGATACACACAATCATCGATACTTGACCCTCACCGTCAAAATAGTTCTTGAACATATGTGTCAGTTTGGAATCACGATATGGAATTTTCTTTGGCGCTGCATTTGGTGGTGCCTGTTGGTTTTCGCGCAGATATTCCAGACATGTCCGGAGGGTCATTAACGAGTTATTAATACTGGAAGCTTCACGCAAACGCATACCGGTATTTTTTGTACGAGAAGAACGTTCGCTACCTGCCAAGTCAACTAGTGAAAGTTGACTGACAACAATGGTACGTTTGTCTTGTACAACATGTTCACCCTGACAGTCAGTTGGCGCTTGTACCAAGCGTATATTAAAAACAGAGTGACTGCGACTTGATTCTGCATTCAATACTGTGTGACCCATACGTTTACGCTTTTGACCAAATTGGAATGCCTCAATAGCTTCCTCTACTGATTTTATTTCCAATTCGGTAACACCGTGCACAAACATATTGTGGTTAGCATCTGAACGAATAATTTTGCTTTGCAAAGCTCTGAAAAAATTTTTTAAATGTAGCTATTGTAAGAATATTTGTTTAAAGTTTTACTTACTTCTGAGGTGCGTCTTCCTCAAGTAAGTCATATACACTATTATTGTAAATTTCTATGTATGTTACAAAAACAGCAAACATGTTATCTTCTTCGATACCATGCAATGGTGGAACATCACATGATGCTTGTGATGCGATTTCCGGATCGGAATCTTTACGTTTCAATGCGCTGCGTTCACCGGCCGCAAAACGTCTATTCATTTCAGCTTGTCTTTCAAGCAGGGCATCAGCTTCTGATAAAATTTCAAATCCGTTTAGTTTATCAGGTTTGAAAATATACTTTTTTGCCTGATAATCGGATATTGTTTTGAATAATGTATCTAAGCAGCGCGGCATTATGCCACGATGACGTGAATCTCCTGTCATTGTGTATGTTTTACCACTTCCAGTTACACCGTATGTGAATAGCAAACTATTGCGTCCTCGTATAAGATTCTCAACCAATGGTTGCGCAACAGCACCAAACACGTCAGCTTGTGAGATGTGGGGTTCAAAGACATGTCGGAAAATATACTGCATTTCTCGCTGCGCGCCCTGTTTATGTTGTATTACTTGGTCCGGTGAAGTTAAGACAACAGTTGTAGAGTTTTTCACGCGTACAGATGACAGATCTGCATCCGATTGTAATGGTCGTACACGACAATAAACATGTACAGGATCTTTCGGTTTATTGGGATCATGATCTGATTTGCGGTCATTATATTGTGTATGACAACGTGGCGTCTTCGGTGGACGCAACGGCGTTCTTGCTCTACAAGAAAATAAAAAAAATTATACATCACCTTATTACCACAGCAGCTTATACTTACATTGCTTTCATCTTTACGTTTTACGTTTGCCAATATTATATCTTATTATTTATTGTATAATAATCCTTTTTGATAATCTCATTAAATAATTTCACTTATTTTTTCCACCAAAAACACAAGTTAGAAATTTAATCCTTGTGCCTTTCAGTTATTTTGAACATGAGCTGTCATTCAAATGACGCGGTATTCAGCAGCAAATAGGGTTGCTTTTGCTAGTCGTTCACAGTAATAACTGGAATTTGTAGTGAACCATGTTTAACTTCACACATAGATGACGCTATATGGCAATTTTTAATAATTATTATAGATTCTCCAGAGAACCTACTATAAGTTCTCTGATTATCTGCTCAATCCAGCAAAACGAAAGTTAATTGGATTGGATGTTATTTTCTCTGACAAAGTTTAATTAACTGAAATTCTTAGCATATTTGTAGGGACTCGTTTTGCTTCCTTTATTTTTAAATTATAATCTAAAAATCAATTAATTGTTAATAAAAAATTCCAATTTGATTTCCGCAAAAAGTAAATTTCGTCATTAGTATGTATAAATGCGAAATTACATTTGTCTTCAGATTATTATTCCACCTGAACCTGGGGGTGGTTGTTCCAAGCTTTTAAAATTCGCACTAAGCATATTTAAGAAGTCAGCAACAAAGCTTGCGGATTGCAAGTGTGCCGTTAGATAAATTACAATTGCAAAATTTCTGTGAAAATTTCTGTGATATAAATGCAAATTTGGCGCATTAGGGTGGTTCATAAAGAAATGAAATTGACCATAGCATTGATAGCTTCATATATATAGTAGAGGCAAGAAAACTCGACTTGACGAGAAAATCGAAGTATTAAGTGGATTGCAAAAGATCAGGCGATATTGAGATATATTAAACCGAAGGTAAAGACCGGTCTACAACTAATGTTACTAGTTGAACTAAACGGGGTTGGATCGCCGAAAGTGTGACAGTCCTCCGCCGGATAAAATCCGGGTCAACTCAGGGACGTAGAATCGGTTGTCGTGAGAGTTGAGAGTTTAGATCTGGATATTGTAGCAGGTTAAACTGCTACATATCCAGACCCGACCCCGACATACTTAACGTATGTCCAGAATGTAACGAGTCCCCGCACGACACTAACCACTTATTTAAATGCCACCTAAGACCGACACACCTAACCCCTCTCTCCCTCTGGTCCGAACCCTTCGAAACTGTTCGTTTCCTGCACCTCCCGCTAGATAACCTCGGTGACTTAGATTAATTAGACTGTCCCTAACCGGGGTTGATAAAGCCGCTATAACAAAAACAGCAAAAACCAATCTACAACACTACAGCAACACTGGTCTCATGGATGAGTCCCATACTGAGTATTGAATGTCGAAAAAGACCTTTGGAGAATTAAATAATTCACCGAGAGTATTTGTATCGCCCTAATGCGGCACATGTACATACATATGTACATATTTATAACCAAACATTATTTGCTCGCACTTGTTAAAATTCCACCTACGTATTGTATTCATATTTACGTACATAATATTCACAGATTATGGTAGTTGCCAATTCTTGGTACCCGAATATTTTATATTAAAAAATACGCAAAAATCTAAAAAAAAAAATAAATAAAATAACATCAGTTGAATACTAAAAGAAAAATTGTCAATGAATTTCCGTATAGACCACCCACTCCTTATGAGTCCTTGGTGTACATACTATATATATATCTGTATGTACATACATATGCACTTAATTTTGTTATATATTTAAAATAAAGGCTTCTCATAAAACAAGGTCCCTCCATTTGTTGGAAAAACATCAAGGCGCATTCAGCGTCAAATATATATTTATATACATATATATATGTATAAATATATATTTAAATCACAAAAATTTTGCTTTGCTTAGTAATGTAAGAAGAAAGTTCGGCAATTTTTATTAAAAAAAAATTTACAAAAATGAATGCGGCAGTCTCCTTACAATAGAATATCTGGGAAAATCGATACTTGAGTAGTTTCATTGCCTCTTTTAGAGAGCAAACGCTGAATTTGGCCCCTTCAAGTAGTTGAAACTGCAGCGCGTACACATTTGCGTTGCTGAAAAAAATTAAACTCTATATAAAGTTATGTATTAATTTTATATAAAATGTATTGAGTTGTATAAAATACATAAACAAAACAAAAAAAAAAACAAAAAATTAAAAAAAAATTCTGTATTTTCTCATTTTCTCTCACCATTCATTGCAGTTATCTCCTCACAAATACATTTATTAGCCCTGATATTATTTATCCTTTTTTGTATAATTTTCACTTTTTGCCCAATTTCAACAAGGACAAAGTTTTACGCATCAATGCCGGACCATTCCAATAGCCATTCATCATGAGTTTCCAATAGAGTGTTGGCATCAAAGCCTTCTTCAAAAAGAACATAGAATAGCGTTCCTTATTCTGCGCAATTGGAAATGTCTCCAGTGGTTTCAAATCATAATCGAATTCCGCTAATATGCAACTGCTGTAGCCGGTAACCAGCGGACATGAGGCGTAACCATCATAAGTGCTCTTCAATTCTTTACCCTTCATGGCGGCAATCATATTACGATACACTACCGGCGATTGTGCTGCCGCTGAAGCGGCTGTCTTGGAGTTTGGTGACGCCGAACAGTCGCCGATGGCAAAGACATTTTTATATTTCAAATGTTGTAATGTTGTTTTGTCCACATCAACAAAACCGGTGTCATTTACCAATTCCTTGCATTGAGTCAGCACAGTTGGTGCGCTCATTGGCGGTGTGACGTGCAACATGGCATACTGGAATACATATATGAATATTAATAATTTTTTTCTTAACTTTTAAATTTTTTTATACATACTTTCTCCTCGAATATTTGCTCTGGTTTGTCTAAGTCCTGGAATACTGCAATATCCTCATGTGGGCGCACTTCGATTAAGTTTCTACGCAGATTCACATTGATATTACGCTTTTTGACAACTTTCCATAGCGCATCGGCGTAATGTTTAACGCCGAAAATTACCGGCAGCGACGTGTTATATGTAATGTTTATTTTATCGCGCTTATTTAACTGAAAATAAAAAAAAAAATAAACTATTAATTGACCTGCGGAGAATTGTGAAAAATGTGTGGAAAACTACGCCTAAAACTATGCCACAAAATCTACGCTCAAACAAATCATTGGTATCGTAAATATTTTTGTAGCATAGTTTTAGGTGTCAAAGTTATATTTATTTAGTGCCAAAAATTTCACAAAAAACACTTTCGTTTTATCGCAATTTATTTACCTTACGGAAATAGTGCTCTGCTATGTACACTATCTTCTGTGGAGCACCTGGACATTTTACAGGCGATGCAGGAAAGGTGAATATGGCATTACCTTCCTGTATATTTTGCAGGCATGCATAGGTACGATCAACATATTTCGGTGAGTAATTTGAGCAAACTTTGCCATTTGGTATTGAGAGTGCCTCAATCAAACCGGGTATCTATTGGATGAGATTTTAATTAATTCACCATTTAATTTTTAACTAAATTATCTCTAAATTTACTTTTAGTGTTTTTTTTACAATATATAAATTACGCCATTAACCCACCTTATCATAGTTCAATTGCAAACCGGTTGCCACCAGTAGCATATCATATTTAATATTTGCACCATGAGCCGTTTTGACACTGTTATTTTTTGGATCAAATTCCACAGCAGATGATTTAATCCAATTAATATTCTTCGGTAAAACTTCAGCCATCGGTTTATAAGATTGCTCCAAGCGTTTCATGCCACCGCCAATTAGTGTAAACATTGGTTGATAGTAGTGCTCCTAACAAAAAAAAAAAAAAACAATAATCGATTATGTGTGTTGCAGTACAGGATTTTAATGTCTACCTCAGCCGGCTCCACAACAGTCACTTTGTTTTTGCCCAATTTCGAGGATAATTTTGCGGCCAACGCACAGCCACCAGAACCGCCACCGACAATCAGTACTTGACATCTGAAGCACAAATAAAAAATTAATTTAAATAAACTAAAAAAATAAAATTAATGTATTAAGAAAAACACATAAAAACATTAAAACGTAATACTAAAAAAATTAAATTATTTTGATGAAAATATGAATTAAAATTAATTCATTAATAATTAAAATAAATACAGTTTTTTATATACAAAAATAAATAAATAAATGAAAAAAATAAAACTAATTTAAATAAAAAAAAATAAAATTAATTGTATTAAAAATTTAAATAAATAAAAATATTTTTAATGAAAATAAAATGGTCTAAAGTTAATGTATTAAAAAATTAAAATATTTTCAATATAAAAACAAATAAAATATTAATGTATTAGAAGCTAAACCAAATGAAATTACTCTAAATGCAAAAAATAAGCTAAAATAATGTATTAAATATGTACTCTAATTATTAAAAAAAAAAATATTTTAAATGCAAAAATCAAACAAAAATTAATGCATTCAAATTTAAATTTAAGAAAATTACTGTAAGTTCAAAAAAAAAAACAAATGATAATATTTTTTTTAAAACTAAAATAATATAGTTATTTAATATGCAAAAAATAAAATAATATAAATGTATTACAAATTAAATAAATAAAATTATTTTAAACGCAAAAATTAAGGTATTAAAAATTAAAACAAAGCCATTTAAATGAAATTAAAATATCGAAAACTATAATAAATAAAATAATTTTAAATTTAAAAAATAAACTGAAAGTAATGTATTAAAATAAAAAAAAAATATATATATAAATTTAATATTGTCTAGTATAAAGTTGAAATATAAAAATAAAAATAAAAAATTAATTATTGGTAAATTATAACGATTACGAAATTAATTAAAACTAGCGGATTCAAAGATTATGGCAAAAATAATTAATTAATTATCATTATCTAGTACTTTAGTTCTCCAAAGCCCGTTTTCGTAATTTTATGGTCTTCCATTTATTTATAGTTTTTTTTATATTATATTATACCTATATTGCGCCCAATAAATTTCTGCCTACAACTGTAAATGTATTACAATATCAAAGATACTACCTTCTGAATATCTAATTCGAAATTAGATGCATATATACATTTATACATGTCCATACGTATGTTATATACCCAATTTTATTTTTTATGTTTTGTTGTCATTAAACTTCCAAATGTAGAATTGCCTGTAGGAAATTGTTGACCTTTAAACTTGTTTATTGCAAATATGTATTTGTGAAATTGACATTTGCGAATAACCCAATATATGTATGTATATATTTTAGAATGATAAAGAGTTTCACAAAAGTCTCGCTATTATATATAAATGGTCTAAAGCATCTAAACTCTATAAGAAGAAGAGAGAAATCTATCGAACCCACTAACCCTTGCTAGAAGAGAAGAACGGAGCAATAACTATGACACACCAGACAATTTTTAGATGTATACGTACAAATTGTAATTCAACGGAAGATTTTGCGAAAGTTTGAGCTCTCTTTCGAGCTAACCGATAATTTGAATGCAGTTCAAACTGAAATTTCAGCCATTTTGTAGGCAAAGATTACCTTTGAACAGAACTGATGAGCAAAGATATCTTTATTTTCAGCAATAAAATCACTTGGTACATTGGACTATCGTCAATCTCTACAGTAGATGGCCAATTAGAAGAGATTATCTCTTACTTCGGTTCTGGGCCAGTGGGATATAGATGGAAATTGTAAAGCAGACGAGCTTACCAAGCAAGGCATGACCAAACAAATATGTACTTTGCAATAAAAAATGGATTAGCAAGGCTTTCTCTCAAATGAGAGCATATCTCTAAAGTAATAAGAGTCTTATCAGGCCACTACTTGACATACAGCAAGTCTACGAAATCATTTTGGGTGATGTTGCAAAATTTTTAAGAACGATGAGGAGGAAGAAAGGGTTTCTTATATTTCAAGCGGCTGCATTGTTCGATATCAGAGTGTTGCTTTTTTCGATCATTTAACATTAAGGGGTAACATGGATTTTACAGCTTCAAACATTCGAATTTTTTTTTACTGTGCTTTTAATATCTACAACATCTCGAGAATATTATCCTAAATTTTTAAGTCGATCTGAGTAAAAGTTTTGGAAAGCTGGAAGGCCGATCTCGATGAAATTTTACACAGGCCTTCGTGATACAATTCACGAGGAATTTGGTGAGGATTTGTTATTTTTTTCAATCAAAACTATTTAGAACAAAGAAAATGTTGAGCAAATCTAAAAAAAAAATCTACCAAAAATCCAAATTTCACTTTTTTATTTTCCTTCGTTCAAATTCTAGTTTATGGCTTTAAGTAAACACGATTTCATTTGTTTTTCACTTTTTTCCTGTTGGGTCGCACCTCACACTAATCAACTTAAGTAAAAACACGCCATACATACATACATGTACATATTGTCTTTTTTATGAATGTATACATACATTCATATATATTCCTGTTTGCATGTGTTTACGTTATCAGAATATTGAAAATTGGAGTGCTAAAATTACTGTAGCCGGCAAAAAATTGATTATACAAAATCACAAGTGATGCACAGTATACCATACATACCTATATGTATATATAATCATATAGCGTATATATACGTGCTTATGTACATATGTATGTATGTATATTGGTAATAAAAATTAGAATATTTGCTAGAAACTCATGAGTTTGTCTATTTGTTAACTTCAGGTGATTAATACAACGATATATGTATGAGGCTCACGTCTAGATACTAGAGAAGTATGTGGATACACTTATTTATTCCTCAACTGGCTTTAATGGCACTTAATTTTAAAACCACCAGATTTAAGTAAAGGTAGTTTTTCAATGACATAATAATCAGTTGGAATGAAGTAAAAATTCAATTTGCTATATGAGATCCGATTTCTCAAGAGGAATGTGAGTACAACTTGCCTGCTGACTCTAACACATAAGAGTATGGGCTTTATACTCCTTTGATAATAAATATTTACCCAAAATTTTTTTTCTAAATTGCTAACTACTACTATTCACATATATGAGGCTAATTACATATATAAATATGTATTTGCATGTTTGCATTTATGTACTCACTCATGTTTATCTCTCAATGCTTGACTGGTCACCAAAGTTCGAGTTGCAATGTCTCCAACGTTGCCCACATAACGTCCAGCCATTGCTGGCAATTTAGTTGAGATTGTTTTCAACATTTCTATATAACTATATTTACTAAATTAATATTTTTAATAGTAATTTATTTAATTATGAAATCACTGCAGAAAATATGTTACTTTAGTTGGCACTTGTTCCTTCCTTCTTCGACCATGTCATGCACATCACTATTCTCCCCAGCTGTGGCTACGCTAAAACATATGTAAGCGTGTTTGAAAGTTTTAACACAACCATACAGAAATATATACATATACTATGGTCGAAAGGTACCCGGAAATTATTTTTAATTAAATATTTCAATATTTTGAAACATTTCTGAACATTTGGGTTATTTCACCTGCTAAGTTGTTTGCAACAAAATTAATTATATGTACCAGAAGGAACAAAAAAAAATAATAATAATAAGCTTAATGCATAAATCATAGCTTTATCCTCTAAGAATAAAAATATGTTAAAAATTATAAAAAAAAAAATTAATACAAAAATAGGATGAAGTCCGAATACGTCAACCCTCAGAATTTATTGGAACTGAAAATTGGCGACTATTTCATCTTCAAGAAAAAATGATAACATTTGAAAAAAGCATGGTGCTGGAAAAATACCAACTTCGCCCTGTATAGTATTTTTAAGTGAAACACCTTTCTAAGTGGTATAATTTGTGTGTTTTTATGAGATCTACAATTTTCGTTTTTAAGGCAATTTTTTCTGTAATTTCTGTGATACGTAATGGCATTAAATTCCAAAATATATTATGTACAATACAATTTTAATGAAGTATAATTCAAAACATCATAAGATTACTTAGATTTCATATTAGTTTCAAAGAGCTTGTGTTTAAAGATAGAATTTTGAAATTATTCAAAAATTATTATTTTTTGCCTACGGTCTACTGTAATAATAATTTTTACTGCTGTATATTTACATATATCTTTTATCTCTTAGTGCCGCTTTTAGCACTCAGTGTATATTAACCTTGATTGTGTCGTACACAAGTTTTCTCTTTTCACAGTTCCCTTTACGGGTATTTTTCGTTTGTTTTCTGTTTTGTGTTATTTTTCGTTAATTAAAGTTCAAAAGCTTTGTGAAGTGGCTATGCCATTTTACACTTGGCTGTAATATATTAAAAAGGCACAAATCATAAATTTCGTTCTTGTTACTAAATACAAAAAAAAATTATTAAAATAAAAAAAATACAATAAAAAATATTTTTTATATCTTTCTGACCATATCAAATTTGCATTTAGGATTAAATATTAATTCTTATATCTTGAAAAATGGATGAAGGGGGGTATAGGTATGATGAAGTTTTTACGGTCTAAGATGTTTTGTGAGCCAAAATCTAATATATGGAAAATCGGTCGTATATATGTACATTGTTATAGTCGTCCGATCTGGCTGGTTGAGACAAATAATCATTTATGGAAATTGCTTAATTAAATATGCAACTTATTTTGAATTATATATTTATATATACATATATAATTGGCGCTTTGTAACCACTAAAGCGATTTTCGACCGAGCTCCTCCTCCAATTTGTGGTTTTGCGTATTGAAGTTTTTCCAACAAATGGAGGAACCTACAGTTTATACTAAGTCACCTCCGAACGACTGATGGTTTTTTTATGAGGAGCTTTTATTTCATGCCAGAAATACACTCGGAGGGGTTGACATTCCCTGCCAGGAATTGAACACGAGCCTTCCGAATGGCTGTACGCAATGCTAACCACTCGGCTACCGGGGCCGCCATTACGTATTACGCTGAATAAATTCGAACAATTTAAGAAAATTTTCTAGTTGGAGTTCTGTTATTTTAACGGTTACCTCATGATATCTAAAATTTTAAATAATCGAAATTTCATCAAAGATTATTAGTTTTAGTGCCGCCAAAAGCTATCCAAAAGCTATCTTTGTGCTTTAGTTTTTTCTCTCTCTCTCTCTGTGTGTTAGTTTTCTCTGTTTCCTGCCATAAAAGTGTGAGCGGCAAAAAGCTTAATCGCTGAGTTTACAGTCTACAATTGTTTTTTAAGCTTTTTTCTCTGTTTACTTTTGCTTCGATAGTTTTTGTCACCGGTCACGGTGGGCATTCATGGGCAATTTATTAAATAAAATGTTTTATTTCTATAGTTTAATTTTAAATTACTCTTCGGAAAGTACGATGACAGTAGGTGGTTAAGACTTAATTGGAAATGAATTCACGCAACATGGGTAGGCAATTCTGGGTACAACGGTGTAGTTTCTTCACTGTGGGATCTAATATGACAATCAGTGGACCAAACAATTCAAGTATGGGTCCCTGCGAACCAGTCTAGCAAACTCTGAAGCTGCTATTTAATTTAATTCTTACTGGGATCTGGGAACTTTCTGTGACTTTTTGCCTTCCAAGAAATTTTCTAACCTTTTCTAACATATGTTAGTGACATTTCATGACTGTGTTCATTTTCATAAGTTCCATTTCAAGTCTCTGAATACTTGAGATAGTAAACTTATAGGGTATGTTTTGTATGGACTAATTTTCCTTTGCGTAACTTAAAAAATTCTCTATTAAACCAACCGCTGCTGCTTGCGCCGATCGCTATACACTATTTAAATGTGAGGTCCAGAAAACTGACTGTTCCTATGGACTTGGACTGAAGCTACACTGGTACTGAAGGGTACGCTTAAGGGAACATGAAAATAAGTGGTTACTGTGCATGCAGGCCATACTTTAGGTATATCGGTTCGAATCTGGATAAGTATGAGTTTTTTCTTCTTTAATGACATAAGCATCGTTTACGCGATTATAGCCGAGTTAACAACAACGTGCCATTCGTTTCGCCGTAGCCAATGCGAAAAGCTCCTTAGACCTTGGCTAAAACCTTACTCTCGAAACTCCTTGCGAAAGTCTTTACTGGGCGACTTATAGATATTGATGTTTGTTCAGAGAGCACTTTACTTTTCGATTGCCTACTCAACCTTCGGTAGCAGTTGTTGACAACAGTGATGCTGCATTCTATTTTAAGTCTGATGATGTTATTGATGTCGATGCTTTTTTCCAAGTAAACGAAATTATATACGACTTCAAAGTTATGAGGGTTGTTGTTGTTGTTGTAGTAGCGGTTTCTTTAACCCCGTTTAGGGCAGGCTTTGTCAATCTAAGTCGCCGAGGTCATCTAAAGGGAGGTCCAAGAAAGGTGCTGTTTCGACGGGATTGGACCAAAGGGAGAGGGGGGTTAGAAGAGTCGGTTTAAGGGGGCATGGGAAGAGGTGGTTAGTGTCGTGCGGAGACTCTCCACATGCAGGGCATACATGGGGTATGCTGGGGTTGAGTCTGGATAAGTAGGTGTTTAACCCCGTACAATATACCGATCTAAGTTGTGGTGGTGGTTTAACTCCGAGCACGCCATTCACGGGAAGGGAGTCTTTGAAGGTGTTGACTGACTCCTGGTGAATGGCGTTCAGTGCTTGTCTGAACGCCGTCCTGTCCAGCGGTTGTTGCACGTGTTGCTGGATGGTGCTCTTCAAGTCAAGTACTCCCTTTCTGATGTGCCTAGGTGGAGGTTCAGCTCCCTGCGGTAACATCCCAGTAGGAACTGCTTGCACAGCAAAGCATTGTGCTCCTTAACTCGTAGCAGTCATAAGGGCGGTGTTCTGACAGGCCTGTAACTTCTTCAACTGCGTTTCGTTCGTCCCCGGCGCCCAGATCGGCGCAGCATAGTTTAAGACCGGCCGGCCAATTGCTTTGTAGGTTGCCAGAAAGGTTTCTTCATCTTTACCACAGGTGCTGCCGGCTAACGCCTTGAGTATTTTGTTGCGGCCTAGAATTTTGCGGCAATTTCGATCGTATGCGGAGTGAAGGAGTGCAGGCTATCGAATGTGATTCCCAATATCTTTCGGTCGTTTACAGTCGGAATTTTTTGGCCATCGACTTTCACATCAAGTTCAAGCGTGTACTCCTGTACTCCTTCGTTCAGCTGGTGAAGAGGGTACGTTTATATATGTATGTAACCGCTGTAGCTACTTCGCCCGAGTTCCTCCTTGAATATGCGTCTTGAGGGTTTTCCAACAAATAGAGCCACTTCTAAGCCACCTCCCAACGCACCATGGATTTTCATGAGGAGCAGTACATGGACATATGTTTCTGAGTTATCGATTCAAGCCATTGATGAAAATAACTCATCTTCAGCTGTTCTATTTAAATGTTTCTATTAAATTAATTTAAACTTCGATTGGCACTACATTTCCGTTATACAACAAACAATGTCCCATATTAAAAACTGACCGGCTTTGGTAGTTGAACCGAGTGCAATCACTTAAACTATTTACATACATATATAAAAGTGTTCTTAAATGAACTCACCACCACAGTCCTGCGTCTACGCGGAGTATCCATTGAGCAATACTTTTTCACGAAAAAAAATGTCTGATGAGTATATACAAGTACACACATATGTACATACAACCGCCGGACAAAATGATTTGCATAAGCATTAAGCAATGTTCGGTTGCTAAGCGAGAAAGGATTTCGTAAACTGGACAAAACTAGTAAAACAAAATTTCAAAATGTTAAATTCTTCGGCGAAAATTTGAAATTGTAATCACAGTTGCACATCGATCGTACGATTGCAATTGAATTGAATTATCGGTGAATTCGAGTTAAAGTCGGCGAAATGCTAAATGCATGTGATGATGAATTAAATTGGTATTCAACAAAAAATATAAAATAAAAAAGGAATAAAAATATTTAAAAACCATGACTGGGTGTCGCGATGGATTGGCAGAGCCATGTGATTGTAAGAAATGCCGGTCGAACATTAATCTACATATGTATGTATATATATATTGTAAAAATAAATGATATAAAGAAGTGTTACAAAAATCTACATACTTATACGAAAATAATTGTGTGTAGTCTTAGGTCTAGTAAAAAGTAGTCCATCATTTTTGCTATACTCAATTTTTCACATTCAAACGGTCG
Organism: Ceratitis rosa; assembly: GCA_037013455.1. Classification (NCBI taxonomy): domain Eukaryota; kingdom Metazoa; phylum Arthropoda; class Insecta; order Diptera; family Tephritidae; genus Ceratitis; species Ceratitis rosa. The sequence continues at coordinate 6,771,492 of JAWMAG010000031.1, read as the reverse complement.
TGGTCGAAGGGCAGTGAGCCGACAAATACAGTCTTCAAGCCAGCATTGATGGCAAAGAAGGTTTTGCTGTGTGCTTGGTGGGATGGGCAACGCATGATGGGCACTATGAGCTGCTCCCCTCCGACCTGTACTGTCAGCAATTGGATCGTCTGAAGAAATCAAAGGTTCAGAAGTGACCAACTTTGATCAACAGGAGGGGAATTGTTTTTCATCAGGACACCGTCAGACCACACACATCGCTGGTGACTCGCCAGAAGCTACGAGAGTTTGGTTGGTAGGTTCTTATACGTCCACCTTACAGTCTGTTCCTTTCTATGATGAATGATTTGGCTGGTGAAGCATTGGTCTAAAGAGAAGCGAGTAAAAATCGATTGTCCCAATTATTCGCTAATAGGAACAAGGATTTTTATGAGAGAACCATAGTGACAGTATTTTCAAAATAGCAAAAGTTATCAAGTAAAACGGGGCATATTTGAACCAAATCTAACTTTAAGAGATTACTTTTTAGAAGACCTCAATAAATATAAAAATCTTATGTTCGTTTGTATAGGTTCGCAAATATTCATAAGTTATCGACCGATTGAATTGTATGGTCAGATTGTTTCTATAGCTCGTGATAAGGTTTATACAAAAAATTCTTTTGGGAAGTCGACCAGAGACTGATCTATTTGAAAGAATCGTACATCAGTGCATAGGTGGCATTTTGGTTAGATTCGCAGGAAGACTGAACTAGAAACCGACATATTCGAAAAAATTGTATCTGTGGTCCGATTTACTTGAAACTCTTCTTTTTTATAGAAAGTGGATCGATATATTGTATTTGAAAATACATATATACATGGCTCATAATGATATGTCTAAATAGAAATGAACCAGAGACCTGGTTCCAAATACGTGAAAGGGATCACTGGTGAATGGATGGAAATTAGTGAGATTTCGTTATAAGATAGATCCGGATGATGCGTTTGACTTACTTCGAGGAGTTCATATTGACATTTTCGTGAAAGACTTCGAGCAGCGAAGAAGTGATCCAAACATACAAGTAAGTAGTTATTTAGATCAATAATATAATAAAAAAATTTAATATGTTTAATTATATTATGCTTAATTAGGGTCTTTTACGTTCTTTGCAATATCAATTAGAATAAAATTTGGACAAAGTACAGAAAGCCACAGTGACAAGTGTAAACTAATTTTTTTTTCAATTAAATCAAATATCAATTGAGGCCTTGCGAAATTCGCAAAAAAAAATCATATGTTTGGGAATGTTGTAATTGAAAAGGATTCACATCTACAATGAGAATATAAAAGACGTCAATAGTATGAAATAATGCGTATATTCATTCATATGTTAACATAAAATATAACAAATAGCATTATTTGTTATTATTCATTCATAAATATACATGCATATATATATATATATATATCTATATATATATGTATATATTATATACAATGGAATGCCAAAGTATGACGCATAAATTAACACAATCTGTCAAAATTCGTCAAATCAATGGTCCATTATAGAGCTATTGGACATCAGTTCTGTTCTGTTGCCCTACGCCAACGTTTATATTATATTTGAATATATATTTATGTTTGTATGTAAATAAAAAATTCAATTAAATTCCATCTGCAAGTGGATACAAACATATGTATGTATAGAGTTATCCATTTCGTGGTTCAAAAGTAATAATCGCCCAAATACCCAAGCAACTGGTAATTTTTTAAAGAAATTTAAAGGAGTGGATCGGTTACAGATATTGTAAGGTCATCAAATATCGCTATTATAAGTTCCCGCGCTAGCCGAGTAGTTAACATTGCGTACTGCCTTTCGGAAGGCTCTGGTTCAATTTCTGGTCTCGTACAAACATCCAAAAAGTTATAGAAAATTAATTAAAAAAAAAATTAAGCTCAATTTTCTAATTGCGGTCGCTCCACGGCAGGGAATGTCACTCCCTCCGAGTGTATTTCTGACACTACCACTACCGGCTTAGTATAAACTGTAGGTCTCTCCATTTGTTGGAAAAACATCAAGACGCAAAACCACAAATTGGACAAATCGGTTACAAAGGACCAATTGTATATATGTATATAAGAGAAAGTGTAGCCGATTGGACCTACATCTTCCACATCCATATAAAGTCCAGCTCACAAACACAACAGAAACCAGCTGACCATTCACAACGCCGTACATACGTCGATTCGATGTTTGAACAACCAGCAGCGGAGAACGATTTTTCGAACAAAATTTACTTCAGTAACGAGGCACATTTCTCAGTCGGGAAATACGTAAATAAGCAAAATTGCCCCATTAGGGGCTTCGTGAATTCTCAAATAATTGAGATAAGCTAAAAAAAATATTATTTGGTGCGATCTTTGGTCCGGAATTTTGATTGGATTTTACTTCGGTCGTCAAGTTATGACTGAGACACCGCCCAATTTGTAGCAAACGGAGGTGGGATCGAAGTTTGGAGTGATTTGAATAATTAATAATTGAATTTGAAAAAGGAATGTCATGAAAAAAATGGTTTTAAATGCAGTTTATTAGCGTTTATTTTCGAAACCGCAAACTAGATAATCCTCTAAGGAGAAAATTGACTTGTCAGATTTTAATTTACAATTTATTCAATCGTAAATATATAATTTTCTTTCGGAAAATATAAGCTTACCTACGAGTATGCATGTACACGTATGTATGTACGGATATGTGCGTAGGTAATCAATCATTGTCAATCCTTTCCATTTTACCTTTTATAGTCATACTAAAATAGCTGTAAATGATTCTTACACAAAAAGCGCACAATTTTTTCTCAAATCTCTACCTTTTCGATTTATTTTAATAACATCAGTCAAAGATGCTATTTTTATTCTCAAATATTAATAGTAAATAGTGGAGAAAAATCGTTAAGTTTATTTATGTTATTAAATTAAAAATAAATTCTAGAAAACGGCCACTGAAAATAGCATCGTCATTTCAATGCAGCAACAGTGGGTTCCAGGGAAAAGTTATCACGTAATACACACTCGTATGAATCATTGAAAGCCTAATGGGAAGCTCGTATAGATTATATTGCTTCACCTTGAGCAGCTTTGATTTAAATATTTGATTTACTCTAACAGAAAACTTTAAATTATATCATCATAAAAATCTCGCGTCACAGTGTTAGACACTATGCTACTCCGAAGCGGCTTGATCGCTTTTAATGAAGAACTGGGAAGAGGACCTGGGACTGATCTATTCGAAAAATTTGAATTTATAGTTCGATTTACTTGAAATTTGATACATAGGTATGTAGGTAGTCTTTTGCTTAGCAGGAACATTACTTTTGTTTCCAGGAATTGTCCCTACAACCGATCTATTCGAAGAAATCATTTCTATGGTTTGGATTAATATATACCAATTTTCGGAAGTGAACCAAGGGTCATCGAGCAGATACATATTTGATTGGCTTAAGCTGAACCTTTGTTGGAAGAATCCATTTCCTTGCATTTCAATGAATTATGCAGAATAGATATGGTATATGTATTGTATCCAAGTGAGAGAAAAAATAACTCTCAGAACGATACATGCGGTTAATTTTTAGTACATACATATGTATGCTCAATGAGAAACCCTTGTGTTGAAAACAATTTATAGTATTCGAAAAAATTTGGGTTTTGGTTTCATTTGTTGAAATTTGGCTCTCTGGTTAAGTTAATACCTGCAAAACTTTTCATTCTAGGAAATTTACCAAGTAATTGATACTTAGGTTTAATCAAAATTTTATATTTTATAAGTATTAAAAGATTTTAATATAATCGTTTATAAGTTATAATCAAATAAATGGATTTTAACGATGAAGTTTTATTTCATGTCAAAAGTGTGGGGGTTGACATTCCCTGCAAAGAGGCGATCAGACCGAAGTGGATGCCCCCTGCGGGTACTCATTCAAATATCTTCAAAGCTGGAGTATTTTTATCCATCTGGACAACATGAACCAAACCCTATCACTTACTTCGCTGAACTCTGTCAATGATATGTAAGATTATAGCACTCATCGCTCCATCGTTTACACTATTCGTAGTCTCCTAGTCTTTGTCCCCAGGACTCGCAAGTTCGACTCCCACCCCATCGTCATGGTCCACGGTTTTGTATTTGCAGGAATGATGTGCGACTTGTTTACCGTTCATACTCGTATGTATGTACATGCAGTATATGTTTCTATAGACCAGGGACATGATAAAGCCTACATATATGGTGCATACATATGTACATACAATACATATGAGTACTTATGATTTTAGCCAATTTCTTTATAGGGCTTCATGCCATTTCACCACAGCATGCCATCAATTGGTTGAAATGCCATTCATTAGTTGGTTAACAACTATTCAGCAATTCTGGCGACAATCACACACAACAACTACAAGCACTGGTATATTGTTAGAATACGTGTACATATACTTACGAGCACATAAATTTTTTTTAGATTAGCCAATTTAATAATGAACACTGGGAGTCAATCAGCAAAGCTTGGTGATAACGTCACTCAATCAAATGGGTTATTGAGTGCGTAGATAATCCTTAAATTGGCATTTGAATTGTTCATGCAGCGTAAAAAATTGGTATATCAGCGTATTTAACGGCATCAAATTATTGTAATTACACTGTTTGACATTTCATAAATACACATTTACATATCTACATACATGTACATATGTACTTGTATGTGCTTATGAAAATTCATATTTACATGAATGCTTATGGTACATACAATATTTACATAATATAATACTATTAATTATATTAATGACTCATGCGATTTCTTCTTTTTTTTTGTGAAATTAGGACATAATTGCATTGAGTGATGTAACTGAGCGACGTAGGTGGTGAATATATGTATGTAAGTACACACTGTAAGGGTGAGAATTGTCAAATATGTACTCTTTTGCTTGACAACTTTTTGCCACCTTGAAGGTAATGTCATTATGCCTCTCTCATAGAAATTCTTGTCTCTATTGATTTTCACAAGCTTCTTTTGAGGTAAATTCTTCTTCAGCCAAATCATTAGCCATAAGCAAGAAGGATGCAGTTGATGAGGTTTCTTCTTGGAAGCTCATGTGGTACCCATATACCAAGCTTCTTTGTGTATCCAGCCTTTTTAAAGTTGTTCCAAATAGTTTTTTGTGCAATATTTAGCTCTTGGGCAACCGATGCAGTGCTCGCATGACGGTCAGACCAGTGATTCTTATTATTTTTTCGACATTTTCGACAGTTGGCTATCGTGGAGCATCTTTTACATCAAAATTACCAGAACGAAACCGAAGAAACAAAAACAGTATCAGGACCACAAACACTATTCATATTTTCAGGTGCTTGACTTGCACTTTCACCTTTATCGATGAGAAATTTAAGAATACAGCATATTTCTCTTAGCTGGGGTCCAACTTTGACATGCGCTCAAACACTACTGAGTAGTAAAGCGATCAAAACTTCTCGCATTATCTTTTTTAGTACAAAATATTTTCTTTCAAACGCCATCCTGCGTACTAAAACCATCTTTTGCAAAATTAATTCTCATAAAAAACGGAGGCCGCTTAGTTGGAAAAACATCAAGAGGCACACCACAAACTGGAGGACTAGTTAGAATGCCTTAACTGCAATGATCGAGCCTTAGTTTAAACGTCATATTCGATAAACCATGCTTCGTCACCTGTTGTTATACGCAACGTTATCGTTACACGTAATTCCGCATCGTCCTTGACTTCATTTAGTGACCCCTGAATAACTTCCACTAGATGCTGTTTTTTCATAATTTGACAAGTTTGCTAGTGATTTTGCTGGCAAGCGCTTAATATCCAAAACATTGAAAGTAATGCCATAACATGATCCTTTCGATATGACAACACACTTTCACTTTTTCCACGTTTTCGTCAGTTTTTAAATGTGTTGTTGAATATGCCATTTGTAGACTCCTGATTTACTCATAGCAGAATCACATGACAGCGGAATGAAAAATTATCATTATTTTTTGTACACACCTCGTATGTTTCATTCGCCTCAGCTCAGCTATTTTAAAACTTTATTTACTTCTAACTGGATTTAAAATCGTTGATTTTTAAGTTAGTTCTGAAAATTGGAACTACCTCTGTTTATACATACTTATACTTGTATATAAACTATATTTACAAAATATAAAAAAAAATACTTGACGAGTATATCGTAAATAGAATATGTTAAAGGCGAAAAATGAACAAGTAGTTTTTCAATGTGCACAATTCTTGGAAATATTCAAATGCAGACTTAGTGACGTCAGCTACAAAAAAAAAAATATTGCAAATTATTTATTTTCTCAACATTTAGCACATAAATATATACAAGCTATATATACATTAATTTAGCTTATATATTATTCAAATATCCTTGAGAGCAGTTTATAAACTATTGAATTGTCATTCCACCCGCTCAACTGCATTAGAATATCAAAACAGTGATTGAAAAGTTGTGTATACGAGACACAGAAATATTTAAGTAAATATATATATGTATACATATTTTCAGTAGCCTTGAAGGGTTATTCACCAAAGTATTTATTTTTAATTGAAAATGTCTAAATTTGGTTAATCAACACCAAAAGCTGCGTCAGTATTGGCAAGGACGTCTACGTGCCGTTCCATACCAGACGAGGTTTAAGACAAGGTGATTCTTTATCGTGTGACTTCTTTAATTTATTACTGAAAAAATTAAGCTAGTAGCAGAGGTGAATAGAGAAGGTACAATCTTCCATAAGAGCATGCCGCTGGCGTATGCCGATGATAGTGACATCATTGGTCTCAACAACCGCGCCGGACAGGATAAGAAAGCATGGGTCTGGTAGTGAACGAGGGTGGGACGAAATATCTGCTGTCATCAAACAAATAGTCAACGTATTTACGACTTGGGGCTTACACATCACTGTTGACAGTCATAACTTAGAAGTCGTCTATCCAGAGACCAGCACTAATAACAATGTCAGACCTTGCTCACACATATGTACATGCGAATAAAGAAGTAGGAAAAAATATTGGCAAATTTCTGATTGATTTGAGACTTTAATATTAAATTAACTTTATTTCTTCTCCTGCGGCTTGAAGTTGAAGTTCAGAAATAGAATAAAATTATTTGCTCCTCAATTTGTTGTCGTCCGCATCAGTGGCAGAAAACATTTGCTTATTGCTCAAATATCTTCATGTCACTCCAACAGGTTCTTACCAATTTATAGCAGAATTTTTTGATTTTAATTGAACAAACTTTTAAAGCAGACATACATACATATACATTCTTGCAACCGAGTACATAATTGAATTATAGTACACAAATCTACACATTCCTGTTTTTGGGAAATAAGTAGATTTTTCAAGAAATTAATGTCACGCGGCAGCCGAGTGGTGAATTTCGGACATGAAATAAAAGCTCCTCATAAAAAAACCATCAGCCGTTCGGAGGCGACTTAGTATAAATTGTAGGTGCCTCCATTTGTTGAGAAAACATTAAGACGCGAAACCTCAAATTGGAGGAGGAGCCCCGCCGAAAATCGCTTCAGCGGTAACAAAGCGGCAAATATAAAATGTCACACCACTACTACTATTGTACTACTACTACTACTGAAGTAGGTCCATGGTGAGCTGTGTGATTATAATTAATACAGATATGAAAGTAAATACGTTAAGGGCGGGCAGGCGGATGTGAGAATCAAACATGCTGAGACATGGCGTAGTATTTGAATTGGCGATAATTTCGCTGTACGTTTGCACACGAGCTTAGGTGTGACAATCCATAAACCTACAGTAGAATGCGCTTGCTGAGAGCTAATAAAAAGTGGTTACTTTGAAAGTCATATGACCACTTGCTTATAGAAATAGAAAGGTGTACCATATTCATCAAATTTCCTGGAAACGAGATTGACCACCAAGAAATTGTTAACGAGAGATAAGATACAATGGTGTATGCCTTAAGTTGGTAGTTTTAACTATGAAAAGAAGAATATACAATAGTCCAAGCGGATTAGTTTTCAAATTCATTAACAAATTTACTCACAATCAATGGACACTCGCTGTGCGCCAATAGCAACAATTATACTTTGAAGGACCAATCGCATTGCGGCAACTTTCCTTTGATATTGGCAATTCCGAGGAAAGAGGACATGATGGCTTACCGTTCTGGTATAGTACTGTCTCATTTGTCACGGCTTTGTGGATAAGATCAAACATTTTATCTTATATGTAGTACACATATTGAATTGTTGGAACAACTGGCACCTTATCGATTCTAATGAAACATACATTTGCCTGCATGTAGGCAAACGTGATATGATTTATTTCTATTTGTTCTTGTATAAGGTCCATTGCCATTTGCTTTTGTGTACTATTGGGGAAAGATTACTATATTTATATAGTGGAGACAGCTGATAATGACCATTTGTTTAATTAAATTTAAAATGTCCGCTAACTTAAACATTGTCATCCCAAAAAGAGTGTTCTTTTAGGGACAATAAAGAGTTACTTGTGTATCATTGTCGTAGATCTCATATGATGAAGGGTGAATAGTGCAATTGTCTCTGAATTTAATTCCTGCACAGGAAACCAGTAGTGACAGACAAGCTGGGTTGAGGAACGTACCTATACCACATGAACCTTTTATGGGAGGCAGGGAGGACTTCAAAATACCACGCTTGGTCACAGTGACAGGGGATGGTCATTATGTTTGTGTCACGTAGTATCTTCTCGGCAAATTTTGAACTCACATTCCCACATATTATGTTGCTAACGGCAGGACGTGTACAGTTTGTGTACTTTCTTCTGTCTAAAAAAGTTTTATGATTAACCATCGAAAAAAAAACATACGTGATGGTAGTACTCTGCATATACATCTAAGGAAGCTTCACTTAGCACTAAGTCTGCTAACCGAAGGGAGTGAGAGGGGTAAATAATTGTAAAAATTAATGGGTCACCTCACGGAATGATAATCCACGAATCCAAGCAAATTTGGCAGAGATGAGCCCAATAGAGGTCATATGGGGCCTACTCGTTGAAAAAGGGGAATAAGTGTCTTGACGGATGATCACTATCGTATATGACAGCGCATACGTGTAGGTTTTCCCTTCGGAAGATCTTGCAAAGGCTGTAAAAATAATGAGGAGTAGACAATTTTTTAGATGAAAACGTTAGTAACCTACTGAGATACTTTTAATATTATGAGATAAGAAATAGTTGTAGAATTACATTGGACTCACCTTGTCCCAAGTACCGCTTTTAAGGCAATCTCCCGAGGAGTTGCTCTAGTGGCCGATGACCAGAGTTTGCTGAGTTTATGGAGGGAGCACTTCTTCAGTTTATGAAGTTAAAACAATCGACGACGATTGATGAGCTCGAACTGCTGTTGCTCTCCTGATGAACAATAAAGCGGCGGAAGTTGATGATTCACCAGCCGAGGTATTTAGATATGGTGACGAAGACGATTGGAATTGAAGTGTGCTCTGCCCAATCAACAGAAAAGAAGATCCCACAATATACCTCAATTGCCATTGGTTAAGTTTCCCCAATATCGCGAATTCTTTAATAAGGCTACTTTAATCTATTGCTGGAGGAAATCAGAAGAGCTGCAGAGACAAATAGAGAAGTACAATCTTCTATAAGAGCTGTATAAGGAATCTGGTAAGAATGTGGTTGTGAGCGAGGACAAGACGAAATATCTTCTGCCGTCAAAAAAAGTCAGCGTAAACAATAGATAGGAGCCACGACGCGCTCTAAAGTCACTGTTGGCAGTTATAGCATTGATGTTGTAGAAAATTTCTTCTTTATAATTATAATAACCCACACAAATTTCAGCTTTGAAATCCAACGAGGAATAACTTTTGCAAGCCGGTGATACTTTGACAAGTAGACAATTGAAAAGTAAAGTCCTCTCGAGATGAACAAACAAGACCAAACTCTACATGTCAGTCATCACACTCATCCTGTTATATGATGTGATGAGGTCTGGAATATGACAGCTTCGAATGAGTCGGCATTAGCAGTTTTCGCTTAAAAGTGTTTGCGAAAGATGGACTTTTACGTGCTAGTAACGGCTAATGCAGTAGCCGATGTAACGATGAGCTCTACGGAACATACAGCGACATTCCGTAGTTCAACAAAAATGTTTTTTTTTTATATCGCTACATGACGTAATTGGAAAAGACCCGTGAAAAGAGGATCGACACACACCACCTCTACGTCGATTTTAAAGCCGCCTTTGATAGCACGAATAGAAGCTGTATTTTCGTCGCTACGTCTGAATTTGGTATCCCCGCAAAACTTATACGGCTGTGTAAATTGACCTTAAGCAACACTTAAAGCTCTGCTAGGATCGGGAAGGACCTCTCCGCGACGTTCGTTACCAAACAAGGTTTCAGACAAGGTAATTTTTTATCGTATGTCTTTTTTAACTTATTGCTGGAAAAAATAATACGAGCTGAATAGAGAAGGTACGCCGCTGTTATTGACATTATTGGCCTCAACAAACGCACCGTGAGTTCTGCTTTCTCCAGACTGGATAAAGAAGCGAAGGATATGGGTCTGGTAGTAAACGAGGGCAAGACGAAATATCTCATGTCATCAAACAAACAATCAACGCAGTCGCGACTTGGCTCCCACGTCACTGTTGACAGTCATAACTTCGAGGTCGTAGATAATTTCGTCTATCTAGGGACCAGCATTAACACCAATGACGATGAGCTATACCAGTTATACGACGACATTGACATAGTTCATCGAACCAAGAAACAGCGGACACTAACTGGGTCATGTGGTCCAGATGGATACGAATACTCCAGCTTTGAAAGTATTCGATGCAGTACCCGCCGGTGGAAGCAGAGGAAGAGGAAGACTTCCACTCCGTTGGAAGAACCAGGTAGAGAAGGACCTGGCTGTACTTGGTTATGGAGAGCTGCTCCCCAAAAAGTCATCAGTTGTCTGAAGTTGTTAGTTGGAAAAAATAAAGATGCGCACCACAACTCGGAGGAGGAACTTAGCAGAAAATCGCTTCAAAGTTTGTCTTTATATGTTTTAGCACTTTCATTTCCTATAACATGACATAACTACCAACAATCTTTAGATATTTGTCATAGGTGCCAACCAGCTTTTCAGCGAGCTAAAAATTACAGAATCGTCTACTCAAGGAAACCCAGAAGAGTTGCCATTTCAAAACAAATTAAGATAAATTATTCATGTGCATATGCATGTAACCGCTGTCGAATTTTCACCCTCTTCAGGTCCAAAAAAAATTTACTACTAAATTTGATGAAATAAACGAATTTTTCTCGATCTTTGTAATGAAAATGTAACTACGCATATTTTTTATTCGAGCATAGGCGTGAATTTTGAAAAATCTTTGATCACTTCAAGCACTTACAAACATATATACCTATTCGTAGATATGTATGTATATTTGCAACGTGTGTGGCAAAAGCCTTAAGCGGCAATTCAAAATGCGTACATTTCACGCAGTCTAAAATGAGAACGGAAAAGTACACACACACACACACACAAATGCAGCAAGACCCACTAAAATACGCCGCCAATACCAGCACAAATACAAACTCAAAAAGAAACGCAAGCACAAATAATACCACTACACAGTTAAAACGAAAGCCAATTCGCGCGTAGCAAAAGAAAGAATGCGTTGGCGTTTAGATACGGTGAGTAATCATCACCGACACCGTATTGTCAGTGTCGTTGTCGTTGACGACAGCCAACAGCGCTGCGGCCATCACTATCCCATCATTGCCATGATATAGTAGTAAATGAGGCAGCCATAATTGAACTCCAATGCAAATAAACGCACACAAGAACAGTTGGAATAGGAGCTGCATATACATACGTAAATATGGTCTTTTGAATGTGTGTGTGTGTGTGTGTGTGTTTGTATGTACGTTTGCTGTACCGCCCTCCGCGATAGGTGGCCAATACAGTGACATGTCGTTTGGCGATTTCGATTCTGTGGGCAATGATGATGAAAGCAGCAGCGACGGAGGCTGAGCATAGCTGCGCGGCGCCTTACGCTCAATGCTATACGAATATGTAGCATGTTGTTGTATTGAGGGATACTTGTTGATTGTGATATAAAAGCCTGGTATGCCGGAGTACAATTCACAATTCATTTGAAGAATTTCACAGCAAAGGATGTGCTAAGTGAGTGCTGAACGTTAGAGAAAAGAAAATAACATAATAACTCTTTACTATCATAAAAACACGAAAAAATAACGCTTTTTGCAAGCAACGTAGAATTTGCAAAAAGTATAGTGATTGCTTTTTTCCTAAAAGCTTTCGGCGTAGAGTGTGAAGTGACATTTTTTTTTGGTCAACGTACGATCGTTGTTGTTCAAAAAAAAAAAATATATACAAACTTTGTTGTTCAAGTGTTTATACAAAAGAACACACGAGCGATAAACAAATCGCTGAAAAATCAGACCATCCAGCAAAAGTAAACATCAATACGAATTGCAGAAGAGTGCGAGCTTGAGTTTGAGTTAAGGATTCGATTGACAACTTTGCGGCATTAACATATTCAACAACAACAACAATAAAATGCAGGTATGTTTATAGAAGCGGACGATAAACAAGAAAAAAAGGAAATTTTGAAATAAAGCGCGTGTGGACAAGAGTTGTTTACACATTTTTGCGCGTTAATTTTGGAGCGATTTTTTTTCTTTTTTTTTAATTTAGCTTAAAAAACATGCTCGGGTTAAGGCAAAAAATAACATGTTGAAAAAGATTAACACCCAAATTTCATACGAAAAAATCATACGATGACATTTCTTTTTTTGAATGAATTCACAAAAAATTTGTTAGTGGTGGGATTTGCGAATTGTTATTTATGAGCGTATCTTTCGTATTTAATTACTTTATTTGGGTTTTAGCACATATTTTTAGTGCACTCAATTTAATTTTTAAAACTTGTTAATACGATTTTCAAATAAAAAAAAAAATAAATAAATAAATAAAAATCAAATGCCTAGGCACTTTTAGCAAAGAAATAAAGATTTAAAAGCTTGCATAATAATTAAAAAAAAAAAATATCTTGCTTCCTAAACATTTTTTCTAGTAAAAAATAATCAATTATTTTTGTATTGAATTGAAAACTTTATTTAGCATAGCTTAATTATCCAATTTATATTCAGTATCACCGTTTTGCTCGATAGCTCTTTATCATGTTAGAGATAATGATGACAATAAACCTCTCATAGAATCCCTTGTCCGTAGTGGCAAAAAATTGCGATAATCGATTTTCGCCATAGACAGAAATAGATGGTAATCACTTGGTGCGGGGTTCGGACTATAAAGTGGACACATAAGAACTTTCCAACCGGGCTCTGATGGCGAGTCACTATCAATGTGTCTAGTCTGGCGTTGTCCAGATGAAATACAATTCCCCAGCCTGACGGCAAAAGCTGGGCGTTTCTGGGCGATTGCTGTATTTAAACGGCCCACTAAGAGTTTGGTAGATTTGAAAAATTTTAGAATATAGCATATTTTTTCTTTGCTGGCGTCCCTCTTTGACATGCCCTCAAACACTGCTGAACTAAGTCCCATTATTATTGTTTAGTTATTTAGTACAAAATATCATCTATCTAACGCCACCCAGCGTAATCAAATCGTACATATAGAACACGGGACACCACAGATCAATAAAGGCATGCAAAAAAACAAAAAAAATGGATTACTTTTCACTAGACAATATTTAGTCAAAAATTACAATTTTTCGCAATCTTTTATGTTTGCCCTAAATTATTATTAGCTTAAATTTCAATAGATTCTTATTAGTATAATTCCCTTGAGTTCTTAATAAATCATCTATTCATAGCAAAACATCTTTATCCAGCACAAAAAAGCATAATAAAAATTTAATGCTTACATATTTAGAAATCATTCAAATATTTTCATTTGGCTTCCCAACTGTCTGGCAACAGTATGGTATTGTGAAGACCTAAAAGTATGCTTCGATTTATTGTCACTGTACTTACTGTAGAGCAAATAGTTGCTAGTGATGTTGGACAAAAGTGAGTACTCGTACGTAACCAGTACAAGCAACAAATGAGTGGAATAAATTTTCATCTAATAAAAGTATTATTACGAACTAAGTCAAAAATTTAGATTTGGAATTTATTACAAATCCGCTTAACATTTTATTTATTTATTTATATAAATTAATTTAATTCAATTAAAATTCGGTTATGATTTGAAAAATAAATATAAATAATTTTTAAATGATATTTAGATGTACTTTTTTTTAGCGGAAAAATAGTTAAAAATTTTTTTTTTCCTTAATAAAAAAGAGTATGTACATAAAAAAGTTCATAATTATAATGAACATTCTTTTTTTTAATTTAATAAAAAAATATAAAATTATTGTAATTATTTTTGACGCGGTAATTTTTATGCCATTTGGCTTTTGAAAAAATAAATTTAGTTTATTTAAAAGTTAATGAAACTTTCCTGAAAGACCTATTTGCTTTGTTTTGAATTGGAATTTTTTCTTTTGCAGCAATTGATTTTAATTTCGTAATTAATTTTTAAGATTTTGTAGATTTGTTTTATGAAAAGTCAAAGATTATCAATTTTGTGCAACTTTTTCGTAACGAATTCTGAGTAATTAATTAATTTCGAATAAATAATTTTTCAAAGTGAGTCCAGTACAGGAAACACGGAAAAATTAGTTTAAGTATTTTTTAAAGCCAGATTGTTAATCTCAAACCGAACTTTAACGATATATTTTCTAATCCTGAGGGGCTATTTCTCTGGAGTACAGAATTTATTCGTTTTTTTTAATCAGAGAATTTAAGCCACATATTTTATTATTTATCCTGACTTTTTGGAAACTTTTCTCCGTGACAGGTGTAATTATTCGGTTTGCTTTTCATCACATATTTTTTGGCGAAAGTTTTTTTTTGACAGTTTTTTTTCTGCTGTTTCACACTTTGAAAAAAACCCCAATGAATTAATGAAATTCTCATTCATAAGTCCAAATAATAAGCAATCACAAGCATTGAATTATACATACATGTATGTACATACGTATGAAATAGGTCACAAGTTGCTAGTAAAATATAGTCGGGCCGCCAGATTTTATTGAATGTATGTACATTTGTGCACATATTAATATATTAAATTTATATTAAACCGTAATTTCATTTAATCAGTTCACATATGTATATGTAATACATATCTATATATATTTATATATTTATTTATTAAGCATAAATGAAATGATTATCTTTCGACATTTAAAATGCGTTGATACAGCCGACTGCCGGACTTTCCTATCTCCTTCTCAATGAGTTGAAGTGGCAGAGTAATTGACGTAGTTTTTAGATTAAGTACGCGCAGATATGAAACGTGAGCTTAAATTAAAAATATTATTGTTATTTATTTGCATTTCATAATTTTCACAGAGAAAGACTGAATATAATAGGCAAACTGTTGTGACTAATGCAGTTGTTGTAATTATAAAAAATTTCCTCGAAAATCTAGTCAATGTCAGTCAACGACCAATAATTGAGCCAAGTTGAATTTAATATACATATTTAAATGTACAACATATCTGTGTATCTTTACATATGTTATTAATTGGCAGGAGAAAAAAAAATCTGTTGGCATTAATTACACAATAATTGGTGGCCAACTAGTGTCTACGTGAGTCTTCCAACGTCATACAGACGTCTCATTGTGAACGAATTTGGTGAGCAACTGCGCCAACAGTGCACTTGGGCGAATGCGCAGGGGGACATGCAAACCGAAATCAATGTCTTTAAATGCAATATAGAAATTGTGGTATTAAATATTCAAGCCTATTAATATACAAACGAGTACATACACACACTTACATGTATCTTAGAGTCTGGTTAGCAACCAAAAGAAAATTCTTTAAAGAACGTGCGGACGTGCTGGATGGCTGCACTGCATCTGGTCTGAAGTGTATTTTATATGTATGTATATACCAATTTTCTTACGGCAGTATATAGGTACATATGTAAAGTGATACAAATATGAATGCACTACTTTATTTCTCATGGAGAAAAATTATTATTATTAAATTCAATTCGATGTTATTGGCAAATTGCACTCTGAGATGTGTAAAAACGCACGCATGCCAAAATGCATATGCTTTACATACATACATATACGTGTATACATGTATATACATGTATATCGAATATATAATTGGCGCTTTCTAACTACTGAAGCGATTCTCGGCCGAGCTCCTCCTCCAAATTGTGGTTTTGCGTCTTGATGTTTTTCCAACAAATGGAGGGACCTACAATTTATACAAAGCCGCCTCCGAACGGCTGATGGTTTTTTTACGAGGAGCTTTTATTTCAAGTCCGAAATACACTCGGAGGGGTTGACATTCCCTGCCGAGGGGCGACCGCAATTAAAAAATTTAACTTAATTTTTTTTAAATTAATTCTCTATAAATTTTTAGATGTTGGTACGAGACCGGAATTTGAACCCGAATTCCAGTACGCAATGCTAACCACTCGGTATACATACAATACATACTAAATATGGCTGAAGTAAGTCAAATCGCCTACAACAAACAAAAAGAAAATTACATAAAAATATATAAATATTTGCTAATAACAAAAAATTCAATTGAAATAAAAGAAACTTAATAAAAAAATAAATTTAAATTAAATATAAAAAAATATAAAAAAATAAAAGAAAAGAAAATAAAATAAACTAAAATTTTAAGAAACTAAACAATAAATTAGAATATAAAATGGAACATAATATCATTGAATAAAATAAAATAAATTGAAATAAAAAATGAAATAAAATAAATTCATTTAACAAAAAAAAAGAAATAAAAATAAAAAAAAATATAACAAAGTTGGCAGTAAAAATGAAATCAAATAAAAATAAATAAATAAAATAAAATTAAACTAATTAAAATTAAAAAAGAATAATATAAAAATAAGAAATGAAAAGAAGAAAAAAAAACAAAATAAAAAAACTAAATAAAATAAATTTAAATAAAAAATTAAATTAAAAAATAAAGCAAACTTGATAAATGAAAATGCAATAATATTAACTAAAATAAAATAAAATAAAACAAATTGAAAAAAATTAAATAACATTGAAATAAAAATGTTAATAAAGTATTACGTAATAAAAATAAATAAAGTAAAAAAAATTAAATAAAATAATATAAAATAAAAGGGAAATAAAATAAAATAATATGAAACAAGATAAGATGAAATGAAAAAATAAATATTTAAATAAATTAGAATAAAGTGGAATAAATTAACGCATAATCACGAAAATCGATAGTGCAAAAATATCCATGATTTCAATATGCATATATAGGTACACAAATATTTACGTACGAGTAATGGAATATACACAAGGGGCACTTGTAACGCATACATTTGTGAACGATTTACTCTTTGAATTTTGAAAGCTTTATCTAAATTTTATTTAAAAAGTTTTTAGAAAATTTCTTAGTTCTTATTTCGCATATATGTGCACGATGTGTCCAAAAAATAACCGAACTTTTTGGATATAAAATAGTAAAATACACATTATCTTTGAAAGTTATTATTTATTCAAAATAGGTTCCATTTGACTCAACACAACGTTTGGAACGATCAACCAGCGCATGCATAGATTTTTTTTATGTCATTTATAGAAATGTTCTTCAGTACCTCGGTTACGGCTGCTTCATTTTTTTCAATTTTTTTTAATTTTTTAAACTTCAATTTCAATTTTTTTTTCAAGGTTGACACAAAATTTTATATTTGCTCTTTGTTCCATTTTTTTTTTTTGGAACCATTAGCACACTTTTGGTTTTATTGAAATGGCTGCCACTTTTACATCTGTCATCCGACTTACATGAAGTCAGGTGCGTTTGAAAGAGGATGAATGTATATTTTTAATGTTGCAAATTTTCAATAGATGGCGCTGTATGTTGTTTGATTTCGGTTAATTTTGGGACACACCGTGTATATATTATTTAAAGATTTTATTTAGTTCAAACTTTTTTGTCATTTCCCTTTTTTTACTAGGTAGGCAGAGTGGATATCTTGCGAAACATCTAGGCCTTTAGGTATTGGGATACCACTGGAACTGAAGTTCCCTCAGACTACCATGTCCTTTCTGAACCATCCTGTAAACTTAATAAAGCTAACTAAGTTGGATAGTTTAATATGAGCAACTTCTGTAACACCCTCAAGAAAACCGATAACGTTAGTAGGGTATCTTTCCCTGTACAATACTTTAAACCCGCTTTTTTTCTGCTAAAAACTCATTGATTTCGCACAGGAAAATTTCCAAACATTTTTTATTTAAACTGAGAAACCTTTTTTTCTACTGCAAAATACATTCATAATTCTTTTTATTTATCTTTTGCTTTTTACGATGATGAAATTAAACTTAACTTCCGACATAAAAGAGTTGTTGTCGTGGTACTAAACTTATTAAGAACATGAATACATACATATGTACATATATACCAAAGTTTATAAATGCAATAAATACCATAGTAATTCTCTCTCTACGCGCCAAACGCTGTACCCATGAACCAGAAAGAAGCCTTATACAAAGATCACGTGGTCTCAACTACTCTAGATACATATGAACATATTTTCATACTGAAACTCAAAAACAAATTTGTACATAAGCATATTTAAATAAATATTTACACATACATACATACACATATCACAGTGGATACGCAAATGTCACGCAACAATAAGTAACCGATGTCTCAAGCACATACCATACACGCATGTACATACTTACATACATACATAAAGGTAAACATGCTACGTATTAGTGGTAGTGTCTACTACCACATTCACACAATCATAATGGGGGCGCGGCGATGCCAATAACAGCAGCGTCGACGACAGCGCTATCGACAGAGGCAACGGCAGCACCGATGACGAGGTCACATTCATAAAGACTGCTTGTGAGACGAGCCCCCAAAATCAATTCGTTCGTTGATTGAGCAGCGCGCACCGCAACGCTTCGTGTGCTTGCATATACGTGTAGACATTGTGTAGCTCGAACATCGTGCCAACATTCTTCGCAGTATTTGAATGGTTCACAATGTACATACATACATACTTTCTTACATACATATATACATACGTATGTATGCATGTACAAACACACTTAGTGAGGTCTAGAGCACATAATCGTGCTCACCAACGGCTCAATACTAAACAGCTTGCCAGCGTTGGAGCTTCGTCAGCGTTAACGATTGTGTTTATATTGAAAGCTTAACTCTTTGACGTACGATTTTGCCTTGATGTGTGTCTGGTTATGTCTGTATGTGTGTGTTTATATATTATATATACATACATATATAATTGGCGTTTGTCTTTACTGCTGTTGGTCAATTAAGATGTTGATGCAAATTAAGTCATTATGTGAGTGTATAAGTACATTTGCATTTATGTATGTACAAATTTTATATGTTATACATATGTACATACATACGTGTACATACAGAAATGATATTTCTCACGAGTACACGAATCTACATACAAATACTGTACATGGCTGTGTAGTTAATTTATTTGTTTTTATCTATGAGCAACAAGCCCCTTTTTGCCAATTAAATTGTTTTTCAAATATATCACAATAACAACGTCACGAAATTCGTTATAAACTCATCGCCACTGCACAGTGGCCGCAGTTGAATAAATATTATTTTAAATATTTGCATAAGAGAATTTAAAAAAATTATATGGTATATACCTTCAATAAGAAGAATAAATATGTTTAAAAATTATTTAGTATTTTTAACCATTTTTTCATTTACAAAATATCTTCTTGTTAACGACCATACCAAATACCAGCTATATTTTTGCGATTTTTTTGGACATTAAAAAAAAAATATTCTCTTAAACATTTTAGACTGTCAATTTTAAGGATCTACAGTTTATTCGAAGCCACCTCAGAACGACGGATGGATTTGTATGAGGAGCTTTATTTATTTAATGCTCTGTCGAGGGTCGACCGCAATTAGAAAATTTTTATATAATTTTAGATAATTCAGAATGGCAGTTAGAATTGTCAAATTTAATATATTGATAAATAAAAAACCTTTGCAAATTTTTGTAAATTTTTGAACAAGATTTATTTAAAGAGAACTAATTAGAATCTGGTTTATCTGCGAAAAACTTGTCCAAATGATTTTCCCCTCACTCTTCGATCAGCCAGTTTTTAACCATCAAGGGAGTTTTTCAGAGATCGAATGAAATGTGGTAGTCAGATGATGCAAAGACGGCACGGACTATATGGTGGATGCAACAAAACTTCCCAACGAAGCTCCGTCAATTTTAGCTTGGTCATCAAAGATGTATGTGATCTCGTATTGGCGTGATGAAATACAATAGCTTCTCTCTTGATCAATTCTGGATGGTTTTTTTAAGAACTTTTTGTAAGCTGGTTAATTGTTGTAATGTTAAAGTCACGCCCAATCCCACCGTACAGTCAGCACGGCACGACCTTGTTTGTCGTCAATTCAGTCCCTGAAGTCGTTTGTTGGGGTCACCGGCGTTTGACCATGTTTTCATTTCATTTAAGTTCTCCTATTCAATACATTTTTAATCTCCCTTGATGAGCCGATCTAGAAATTATTAATATTGTCACGTTTCAGAAGAATTTTACTGACAATAATTCGGTCAATGAAATGTTTTTGCGTTAGTTCTTGGGGCACCCAAACCTCGAGAGCCCTTTTTAATTGATCCCAAACTCTCAAGTGAGTGATGTCTAATGTATCCGCTACCTTCTGACAGCTTGCATTTTTGGAACGAAATCTAGGAAACCACTCCTGGGTGCGGCGTTTATTTGCAGCATTTTCACCTTAAACCACACAAAATTTTCGACACCTTTTCGCAGTGTTGTTTTCTTCTTTATAATAAAAACACATCGCATAACTTATTTGTCGTTACGAAGAATATTGTTTAAAATGCCAGTTAGTTAATTTTGACATAATCGGATTAATGTTGCTTGAAATAAGAGTGACAGGTTTTTCAGAGAATATTTCACCAATAATTTTTACAATTTATTGAAACATTTATATTAGGTGTGTGACTTTGATAATGTTATTTCAAATTTCGCCTGAATGTAGACAACATTTTTTGAACTTTCTCAAGTGAGTAAAAGAAAAATTCACTCTTTTGTAATTTAATATTTTTTACGAAAAAATACTTGGCAATTTGTTTCTGTTTTCAACAAGCAGAGAGCACGTACCGAAACGGAATTCAATTAGAAATTATTGCATGTGGAATTTATTGTATAGAGGTTTGTTGAAAATATCTTAAAAAAAACAATTAAAAAAATTGAAATGTCATGCATTTTCTACAAAGGGATAATTAAATAAACTTATTATCAGAAAACACAATTAAAAAAAAGTAAATTTTAAAATCAAATAATTTCTGAACGTTGCAAAAATGTAATAGCTAATTATTGAACTAGTGAACCTTTATTGCAAAATTAAAATTACAATAATTTCATCATAATTTTGCTTTATCATTCGTTTTCACCGATTTACTTTAAGTGATTATAATAAATATTAAATAATTTTTCATATCTTTTTTAAATTGTTTTTCACAAATATTTCTTAATCCATTAGTTTTACTGCTTTGATCGTAGTTTTCAAATTTTTTTAAATCATTTAAAACATTTTATTTTTATTTTTGCTCAACAAATAGCCACTGTGCGCAAACGCCTCTTTCTTTTCAGCCTTTTACTACCATTGACCTCGATCACTCGAGTAAATTCCATGCCGATAAATGCATAACTAAACATATGTATGTATGTTCATGTACACAAACATACATATACGAATGAAATACACAAATAATCATATTAATTTCTATCGTCTCCACCAATGAGTCATTCATCCGCTATTGAAACGGTAGTTTCATGTCTATATATGTATGTATGTGCATACCTTTCTATATAGTATACACACACGTATGTTTATACTAATGAATATACATATGTACATAAGATATGCGCTGATTTTTATGCGCTCCGAACCATTTGAAATCCGAGTTGCAGCGCAGCGTTTGGATTTGGGTTGAGCTGTACAAAGCGACGATATGCTTTTGCTACTACATACGTACCTATACTCGTATGTACTTATAAGTATGCATATTTGTACATATATGTTATTAAGCAAAGCTACTCAGGTAACCGATTACTCTTTGAGGCGAGTAAATAGCGTAAGCTGACGCTTGAATATTTCACACCTCGTCTCACACGATTGCGTGTTAACGTACCAAATTAGTAGAAGCAAAGTCAATATGTAGGTACATACTCGTATGTGTGCATATATGTATGTTTCAATGTAGACGACTTTGATTGTTGCGGCTGTGGCTGTGACTGCGGCTGTGACGGTGACTTATCTTGACTTGTACGCATCGTCTGTCACCTTCATTTCATACGTTCGTTTGCTCTACAAATACATACATACATTCATGCGTGAATACAATGCCGGTGTATGCATTTGTAGTTATTTCATCCTCATTATAGTAGGGTCAGGTTTCAAAAAAGTCAGCGACACTTATTTGCTCTTCATGCTCAACATTTTTGAATACCATAAACACCCATGCAAACATATTTACCTAATGAAAGCAATATAGAGTCACACGAAAATAAGTGTGTATGTGTGTTTCCGCTATAAGAAACTATGTATTGTTGCCTAAATACACTACAACCTTGAATAGCGTATATATGTACATATATACAAACCCACATATATGTTGCTCGCTGTTAATTTGGCTGATGAAATACAATTTCAAAATTATAACAGACGTCACAGACCCCTAACTATGCACCTTTGAGCTGTTATCCACGCGTCTGTATTCGTACATACATACCTGTACATGCACATACACACACACATATGTTTGTAGACGGTAAAATACCGCCCTTACTTTATTTGTAGATATGTGTTGAGGGTAAGCAATGGAATGTCGCCTACAAATTATGCGGAAATATGCGCATATATATGTGCTAGTACATGTACACAATAAATTTCATTTGTTAAAAGAAGAAAAAGATTGTTTGGGTAATGAATGAAAGCCATTGACTAACACATCCAAACCAATAGAGCGCGCAGTCACGTGAGCAGTTCACGATAAGGCAACAAATGAGTTAAAATGAAAAATATTTGTCGGCACATGCCTTTTGTTTTTGTTTTAAATCGCCCTTTTGACTTGATGCATATATATTATAGTATGCATGTAAAAACCCTTACCAATTATAGGGGATTTTTGAAGTCATTGAAAAATTGCTGATGCAATTTCTACGTAAGGGAGAGTAAGAGTTTTGAGTTGTGAGAAAGTATAAAGTAATTTTTTGCGTAGAGGGAAATATCTACTCGCATGTTGTTGATGGAGAGCGAAATTAATGTAAATCCTAATAGAAATTTTTGAAAAATAAAATAAAAATAAAATTGTTTGAAATATTATGAAAAAAAATAAAAAGTTCAATTAAATACTATAAATTAAAAAAAATACTATAAAAAAATATAGAACACAACAAAATAAATTAATATAAAATAAAATAAAATAAAATAAAATAAAATAAAATAAAATAAAATAAAATAAAATAAAATAAAATAAAATAAAATAAAATAAAATAAAATAAAATAAAATAAAATAAAATAAATTAAAATAAAATAAAATAAATTAAAGTAAAATGAAATATAATAAAATAAAATAAAATCAAATAAAATAAAATAAAATAAAATAAAATAAATTAAAATAAAATAAAATAAAATAAAATAAAATTGAATAAATTAAAATAAAATAAATTAATTAAAATAAAATAAAATAACATAAATTAAAATAAAATTAATTAAAATAAAATAAAATAACATAAATTAAAATAAAATAAAATAAAATAAAATAAAAATTAAATAAAATAGAATAAAGTAAAATAATATATAATAAAATTTAATAAGATTTATATAAATAAAATAAATTCAAACAAAATAAAACTAAATTAAATTACATTAAATTAAACAAGAAATAAGGGCTGTATTTAGTCTTTATACCTCAAATGATCATATCAAATTTAATGTATTCTGTATTAAGAATTAATATAATTTCTCATATCTGAAACAGAGGTTGTAGGGATGATGTCCCTTCGATTTCGATGATTTTCGGTTTTAATATTCATTTGCATATTCGTACATACTTAGTTTCTTCTACTCAGATGCTCTTGTGACGGATTTTTGACCCAAAACCTAATATTTAAACAAATTGTCGTCAGATTTGGATAATTTTCATTACCAGCGTGTATTTATTGTATGTACATATGTAGAATACCGAATTTTATGTTCTTCTCAAATCTGAAAATCACTCGTATATATGTTATAGTGGTCCAACATGATCGGTTGGTATAAATATTTTCTCCAAATTGATCTATTTAATATCGTTTACCACTTTTTTAACTTTTGAATATCTAACAAATTTCATCAGCCATTTACGTTAAAAACATAATTATTCAACTGATTGAAATTCTGCGTAGCTAGAGAAACCATTCAGTATACCACTTTACGTTTATTTGCATTTAATATGTTAATCTGAAGAGTTTTAAAATTTTCAAAGAATCACTCTTAAAATTTTTTCAAAACAAACTCTGCACTGCGGCAGTTGTGAAATTAACTATACCTAAACGTGTTCCTAATTGTAATGTGCCAACTCATGGAGTTTATTAGCTACATCTGTACATATACATATGTATTTTCAAAATAAACAATTAAATATTATAATAATTGGTTCAGGCATGTAGTATGGTGTCATATACCTATATAGATATGTGTATATATATGTGTATATATTTTGTAGTTTTGTCAATGAACCCTTCTGTGAATGCATGATAAGTAGTTCATTAAATTAAAATCAGTTTCTTGGAATCGTTTACGGAAACTAATTTATTCATACATACAAACAAACGTAACATTTGTTAACGTCATTATATATTTCTTTGCTATACTTATGTACATAACAGGTAACATTCCTAAAAAAAATTCCAAACATGTCTTTGTAAGGTATTCATGTTAGGCAGGCATACATGCATATATTTGTTTGCGATATTTCAAAAGTTGTGACTCATTGAACGATGAGCTGGATTATTTGATATTTTTATGGATGAAAAAAATAATAATAATTTTTAGCAGTTATGGAGAAAAAGAATTTCTAGATTTTATTTCATTTTATTTTATTTGATAACATTTATTTTATTTTTGCTTATCTAATTTGATATTTTTTTTAATTTGTGTAATTTTGTTTAATTTGACTTCAAATTATTTTTTCTATTTATTTTAGTTTTTATTTCATTTTATTTATTATGTTTTAAATTGTACTACTCTATTTTACTTTATTTAGTTTACTTTATTTTATTCTGTTTTTTTTATTAAATTTCATGTCATTTTAACTTTTATTAAGTAATTTAACTGAATATAATTTAATTTAATTTTATTTTCTTTTAGCTTATTTATTTATTTAAATATAACTTTTAGTTTTTGTTATAAGCTTTTAGTGAGCTAACTTGTTTATTTTTAACAACTTTTAAATATTAATTTTTATTTTATTTTAATTTAATTTATTATATTATATTTTCCTTTATTTTATTTTATACTACTTCATTTGTATTTATTTAAGTACTTCATTTAAATTAATTTTAATTCAGTTTCTTTTATTCATTTTTTTATATTATTATTTTTTATTTCATTTAACTTTAATTTAATATACATTATTTTATTTTATTTTCCTCCGCTTTATTTTAATTTATCTTAGCTTATTTTATTTCATTACATTTTAAGTATTCAATTACATTTTGTTATATTTTATTTCAACTTTTTTTTTTTGTTTTATTCGTCCCATTTTGCTTATTCCATTTAGTTTTATTTTATTTTATTTCATTTAATTTTGTTTTATTTTACTTTTTTATTTTATTCGATTTTAATTTAATTTAAATTTATAAATTTTATTTAATTTTGGTTTATATCATTTTAAATTTATAAAATTGTTTATTATTTAGTTTTATTTTTTATTAATAGGATTTTTTACGACTCTACTTATTTCCAATTTTATATAATTTATGTTCAATATTCTAGTAATTCTGTACTTCTAAGGCGACAGAAAAAATTGTGTCCGGTTTGTTGCTTAAGTCTTTTGTTTTCATCCTCCGGCTTGTCCTACTTTAACCCTACTAATGTATTACAGACAGTTTAAAAAGTTGGAAAATAGTCGGAAAATAATTTACACTATTTAAAAATATGAAAAGTAAAGAAAATTAGGATTTCTTCAATATTATGTGTAATAAAGAGTAATAACATAAAAATGCAGCCGATAAATTTACATAATAAAATTTCACTTTCTCATCATCATCATCACCATCATCAAAGTCAAGCTTAAAAGTACAGAAAAGGTTCATAGCTGACCAATGAAGCTAACTTATCGAAAAAAGAAGAAAAATTAAAAGCGAAATGACCACTGAGAGCAATGCTGAAGGAAAAAGTGAAAGATGAAAACTGTTGCTAAGCAATCAAAAAATTTCAAAAGTAGGATCTGCTCGTACATACAGTACACGTGAGTTAAGGCACGTTATCAACAAAATCCATTCAAATAACTTCCACGAACTATCGCTTCGAGTATGAAATGAACACAAAGCGGCACATAGCCAGCAATATGACCTTAGCGGGTCAAAGCGATTGTTAAGAGTGGAATTTCTTTGCTTCTTTGCTGGTAGCATAACACACATACCGACATATCTCATTATAGAAATGCCTTTCGATAGCTAAACAATTTTTATATGAAAGAAAGTAGTTCGTGTGCGGTTCAATCATTTTCAAATGAGTCAAATGGTTTACTACTTTCTTAGAAGTTCTTCTATGAAACATACCTACATTCATACATACATACCTACATACATACATACATACAAATGCATGCACACATCCATTGTGTTCTAGTGTGGTAATATGTTTCTTAGAATTTTACGGCTAAGATCAGTTGCATTTAGTTGAGCGGCGATAAGTATGTGACGCATAGCCGTTATACGAAAGCATTTCTGTACATATGTACCTACACATACACATATACATTTACATTTATCTGTATTAACAACGTTTCTAACTTGAGGCGCACAGTAGGTGATGGCAAGGATTTTTTTTCCAATTTTTTTCGATATAAATGACGGCCTCTAAGCATGAAAGTAGTGCCACCAGCACTTTCAAATGAATTCAATTAAATATTTTTCCACTACAAAGAGGTAGTGGACGAAGAAGCAGCAGCAGAGATTGCAGTAATTGCAACAATTGCAATGTGCGCTAATTCATTAATAAATAGTTGGCGAGTGCTGCTGTAGGCCAAAGAATGTGCAACGGACGATTCAAATACAAGCGGGCAGACCAACAATGCGCTGTGGAAAAGTAACAAATATCAGGTCGTACATCCAGGCAGCCATGCAGCCATGCAGTTATGCAGCAACCAGCAAATCAACTTGGCCAATTCAACACGTTGCATTCGAATCATTTTTCCTAAGGCGAAAATGGGAATAAGAAGAAGCAAAAGCAGAAGAAGAAGCAGAAGCAGAAGCAGAAAAAAGTGTGAATGAAAACCACTGAGCTGATGTTTAGTGTTAACAACAGGTTTCGCCGAAGTCATCGGTGGCATGCATACACAGCCGCATAAGCACCTAGCACCTGGTGCATACAAACTTACATATTCACAATGCATGTTTGTATGTACACATACCATACATATCCGTTTGTTCTGCCATTTAACATTTGGATTGTTTCGTTTGCCTGTTGCTATGCGCACAAATTACGGTTGCCATTCGTGGCCACCTGGAGATAAGCTACTACACCGGCAGCTAGACGTTGTACTCGTACTCGTACACGTATGTATGTACATTGGTGTAAAACGTGAGTTTTTAAATGTAAATTATATTTGTATGCATTAAAGGCCTTTGGCAACAGCAACACGTTAACAGTTCAACTCATTCACCGTCGACAGCAGTGGCGACATGGTCGGTCGGCTCTTCTGTGAATATCTGCGTTGTATGCCGACATGCATTTCTTCACGTCAGCCTGCCGCCACAATCACCAAGCCATTGGCCGTTGGCAATCGATCTGTAGTCATTTGTCATGTATGGATTTGGATTAATGTAGATTGGTAGATATATATATATGTATATATATGTGCATATGTAATAACCACAAGCAGACGTCGCACGGTATGACGTTATGTGCACGTATGTATATTTGACGTTTTACTACTAAGCCACTTTCTGTCGAGCTCTGATGTGGGACTTGATATTTTTTCAATTTTTTTTCCAAGTCACCTTCGAAAAGCTGTTCGATTTTTATTTTGAGAAGCTTTTTGCTTTTATGTCACAAACACACTGGAATTAGTTCAAATTCCCTACCGTGGAGATACATGTCTTAGGTTTCTATTAGCTTCGCAACTCAATTGGAAAGAGAAAAACTCTTAGCAAGCTTATTAAACTTTCGCTCTTGAACTCCACAGAATGTCATTACCTTTTAACCGACATCCACTTCAACTTTAAATCACTTGAACCTCTGGTTGTATATAGTACCAACAATACAATGCCAATCCTTCCTGTCCATTTGTTTAACATCTGTGTACACGATAATGCAAGTAAAGATTGGGATGTTGTAATAAAACTTGGTTCAGACATTCCTCGGGTCGCAAGCACAGACTCCATTGCAAATGGGTTTCATGCAAATAACGCCTACCTCCATACAAGGGTCACTTTAAGAGATTGAAAATTGACGTAATTCAGAAACTGAAGGTACAATTAAAATCTTTCTTAAGTTTAGTTTGTATGGAGCTTTCTCAGACCATATATTTTTGGAATTGTAAAAAAAAAAATTGCAAAAAAAGTTTGGAAGTAGAATTTAGAGCTCCTATTTCGGAAACCAGCACGTTTTCCTCATCAGACTTCTTTTTCCTGACAACCTTGTTTGAATTGGATCCGAACTTGGGATGTCCACAGCTAATTTTAATGCATTAATCAAAAGATCTTAAAAGATTTTCTTGGTGTGCTACTTAAAATGAGAATCAGAGCAATACTAAAATCGGCTGACGTCTCTCTCTAACTTACAACTTCTTCTTCTTTATTGTTCTTTACTGCCATAAGTATCCCTTCGCTACTATAGCTTATTTAAGAAATGGGCACCATTAATTCCAACTGGTAATATCAAATACAACCAGGTCTTTCTCTACGTTGTCTATGCAACGGTGTGAATGTCTTCTTATTCCTCTGTTGCCACAGGTCAAGCTCTCCGAGTATATTTTTGACATGAAGTAAAGGCCCCTCGTAAAAGAGAGGAATTTTCAGTGGAGCCATATCGACGTATTCTGCTTAAGGGTTCCAGCTTCTGTTCATCAGACGTGTCAGTAAATTTCTATAAAATTGTATGCATACAGGCTCATATACACAATATACACATATGTATATATACATATATAATTTAAAAAATAATTAATAAATTTTTGTGAAGAATACAAGATCAAGCTCATTTAATAAATCAATATTTTTTAAAAAGAAATTAAATTTAAATTAATTTTAGTAAAACTAAAAAACTGAGAATCAAGGTCTCACATCCATTAGCCACATACGTGTAGTAACTAAGTTTAACTAAGTTTAATATGAAATATTACGTCAAATCATTACCAATAAAAATCGTATCGCACTGTAGAGATCTCGTTTTTGCTCACGCATTTAAACAGTTATTTATAGATTTTTTATGAACTCAAAATATACATAAATATTTCTTGAGCATGAATATACATATAAGCATATATGTATGTCTGAATAAATATATATTTGTTAGGCAATACATACTACATAACTTATGTAAGTATGATTGGTCAGCCATTAGTGGGCCTTGACTCTTTCGTAGTACGAGATTGCCTAGTCAATTGAAATGCTTTTGAGACTCCTACTTTCAATACTTTTTTCATATATGATTACAAAAGTATTGAAGTTCATTTAAAAAAGTTTCTATATCAATTACATGTGTTTATTCAGTACTGGAGTAATGTTGAGAGCTTAAAATTATGATAAAACATTTTCAAGTAGCTCGAGCATTTGAGCGAGTAGGTGCTTGAGCATTTCCTGCTTTTTTGGGAATTTTTCTTCTGACTTTTACCATCGCTTAAAATTCATTTATACAAACCGATAAAACCATTAAAATGCTAAACAAATTTTGACAAAAAATCAAAATAAAACTTTTTATCTTGCCCTCGAATCGCTCATTTGACAAGTTGAGCGACGAACGAATATCGAACTGCTCGCACTGCCTTTGAACTAGAGCTCTTTGCACTACTTCTTTCGAAACTAAACTAAAGCAATTTCATTATTTTTTTTTATATAATAATTAAAAAATAAAAATAATGCTTTAAACTGCAACCAGTACTACTTTCAAAACAACCAGTTTCATTTTACCCTACAACTCCCCCTCCGCTACATTAATCGCCTGGGTTGCGTAGGAAATCGAAATCACCCCATATTTCTCAGTCAATTCGAGGACACATTGAGTTCGTTAAACGCAAATTGTACTAATTAGTGTTAAATCAATGATTATCACCATGCCGACAAATGAGTTCTTCTGCGAGATTTAGGTTTATCTGCATGCTTGTGCATAAATCAAAGAGAAACCATATGGCTAAGGCGAAAAAAATGCGCGTTAAGTAATACATAAATATTAAAAAATATACTAAATAATGTTTTATAAATAGAATTTCGCTCATTGCTTTCTTTTGCTTGGCTAGAGGAAGATTTTGAAATAATTTGGCTATGGCAACCTGACGACGACGATGGTGGGGGTTCGTCAATTCGTCATTGTCAGCGTTGTCAATGCGGTGACGTGTGGTGCTCTGCAAGCTCAAAAGCTGCCCAACCATACTTATTTGCATTTTTTCTTTTTTTCTTTTTTGCTTTTAAATTTGTATTTTCTACATTAAATTTTTTGTTCTTATTTTTGGCGAATATTTAAATAATATAAATGGTTTATTTTAAATGGCACGATGTCATGCACGTTTGTGTGTGCTTTATTGGCAAATCAGTGAGACCGGTTGACGTTTGTGCAAATTTTATGGGAATGTCAAAAAAAAAACAAAAGGAAAAAAATTAAATAAAAAAAAACCAAAAAATAGTGAAAAAAATATAAAATGAAAAATTTAAAAATAAGAACGTAAATTTTAATATGAAATAGTGAAAATGTGTAGGCATAAATAAAGAGTAGAATGACCGCAAATGTTGTGAAATTAATTTAGAATATATGTACATATATTTGTACATTTATAGAAGAAATATTGTTTATTTTTTATATTTATTTTGATTTGATTGAATTTCTTAATAACTAATATAATAAGTTCTTAAGAATGTTAAAAAATTATTATCTTCTTTATATACTTTGGGAGAGCAGCCAATTCTCTGTAAACCAACACGAGGTTAGGGGTTCACACTTTTTCTGAGTAGATGAACAACGAATGATGTAAAATACAATGATTGTGAAAATTCCGAAAGGGTAGAAATTGTTGCCAAAATGCGCGCACTCAGATCACAATGGATTCATTGTGTTACCATTAACAATTTGTGTCTAATCCATTTGCTTAGCTCCTCTTTAGAATTTTAATAAGCCGCTTACATTACCTTCTGCCAAAAGGGCAAACCATATGGTCATTTATGCCTTTTCTGTTTGTTATCCTATCAGAAAATGTCTCGTTAGGATTCCTCTTAACTTTGATATGACCTCCTATTTCAGTGAATATAAGCCATTCTACTTCTTTTGTTTCCCTTTCGGAAAAATTTGTCTCGTCTTGCGATATGGCAAATTTCGTGCACACCTTAACAATACGTTCTGTATTCGGAAAACTGTGCTTGCTCCTACGGCCCAGCAGTTCCCTTCAATGTCTCCCTGAACAGGAGAGTTAGTCTGCTCTGTGCAAGCATTTTCTCAAGAGATGTACAACAGACCGGTACGTATTTGAGTGTTTGTTGTGATGGAGTCAGGATCTGTCTGTCACAGAGATACAGATCCAGTCTTTTATTATGTATTTTAATAGCTTCCATTGAAGCATACTGCAATAATCTGATGGTTTGAATGAAAGTTCATATTAGAAGTAACACAAGAATCCTCTCCTCCCACAGTACCACCTAGTACCAGCTGTGTAAACATCAATGCTCTCGGCTGGAGTATCATAATTGTTTACCTATTCTACCCTACCAGGAAATAAGGTCTTAAACTTATAGTCAGTATGCCAAGTAGAAACGGGGAGGTTTGTGCTGCTCAGTAGAAAAGTATAACTCACTAGAAGTTTTGACTATCCTAACAGTTGATAACTTCACTATGCACTTTAGCGAAGAGGCCACGGCGATGCCAACTGCTCCCAATTTTTGTAGCTTCATTTGGAGCAGTTCTGAGCGCATCACTTATACCTACATATCGAAAGTGGAAATTTACTGCTGAACATTTTGTAAAAAAAATTAAAATACAATTTTTCTCACTATTATTCAACAAGGTAATCACAATTCACCACAAAATGTAACTTCCATGGTGATTTAACTTAATAGAGGGTAGAACTTCAACTCATTCGACTGTCGATTAATAATGCATTCATCCACTAAATTATTCAACGCCTTACAAGTGTAAATATGTATCTAGCAAAATGATTTGTAATAATTAAAACGATATGACAGCTGAGCTAATAATTTGTACACAATTTAACAAATTGTTGCTTGCAACTTGCCTTTACCGGGCACTAACAGTTGCTATAGGCACACATAGCCCATTACATGTATATAGGTACATATATATTTACAAATAGCCGCCACAAATAAAATAGCTATACTTATGGTAATTACTGAGCCGCAACTACACAAACTATATACTAACACTTACATACTACAATATACGTGTATGTGTATGAGTGCACTTTTTCATATTCTTAGCAACGAAGCTGCTACTTTTAATAAGCGAATTAATCTTGGCTTTAAAGTTAAATGCTTTATTTTAATAGTAGTGATTGAATGTAGTTTCATACAAAAAGTTTCCGCTTATAAAAGTGCTTTCATATGTACTCGTATGTATGTTTGTTTGTGTAACATATTCAATTCACTGCATTATTTATTTCGCAATACTTGTATATACATATATATATCGCGTAATATGTAGCTGCGTTTTTTTTGTTTTTTTTTTTGTAGTACAGTTTAATAGTTAGAGTTAGTGGTATAAAGCCAAACACTAAATTAGCAGCCACTTAGTGCAATATATGTATATATGTACATGTGTGTGTGTGCGGAATATTAGTAGTACAATGCACTGCTAGTGCATAATGCATTCACAAGTGTTTTTGTTGCAATAATTTCAAGTGAAATAAATTTACACTGATGTGCTTTCCTTTCTTGTAGCTAATTACATTTAGTTTAATATGAAATTTCCTCATTTTTTTGGCCTTGATTTTTTGACATTTCTACAATTTCATTTGTTGTGTGATTATCATCAAGAAATAGAGAGAAAAAATCTCGAAATATATGTACATATATACTAAGCACAAGTGTGCTCATATTCACAACTAAATAAATATATTTTGGTATATGTATGTATGTACGTGTATGTACATACGATTATGTGTACAAAAATGTGCATCAAATATTGCATGCTTAGACATCATTCTGCCATATGAGGAAATAAATGTCGATTGAAATCTCAGTACGAAAGCTTTTCTGTGAAATTTTTAATTTTTAGAATTAACGAAAGAAATTGAATTGAAAAATCTAAGTAGTAAGGAAGGCTCATTATTATAAGTACCAGAAATGGTTCGCAAAATTTTTCCCTCGAAGACTCGCAAAGTCGACTCATTGTATGTCGATATCGTCCACGCGATAAATAAATACTACCGAAAATATTTTAAAATTAAATTTAGACATACAAAACCTTAAAGCCTCAGTAGTTTTTTTTATTTAAACGTTTCTCATCCTCTCCTCCTATGACTTAAAAGCTGCTACCCACCGAAAATTAGCAAGTCCACTTCCCACTTTAAGCTCTACAATTGATTTGCCACATTGGTTTTGAAGATACATATCACTTCTGAAGGAGAGTGTCTTTGAAACGTCCCCACGGAGATTTCACTATGCTGTTGCGAACACGGTAGCCGAGTGGTTAGCATTACGTACTGCCTTTCGAAAGGCAAAACTAATAGATAATTAATTTAAATAAACAACTAAGTTCAATTTTCTAATTGCGGTCGCCCTTCGGCAGAGAATGTCAAACTCTCCGAGTGTACTTTCGATATGAAATAAAAGCTCCTTATAAAAAAACCATTAGTCGTTCGGAGTATAAACTGTAGGTACCTCCATTTGTGCTCAACATTTTTTATCTTGTAAATTTTATTTCGAAGACTTTTGTAAAATTTCATCGGTTGAGTACATTTCGAGGACTTTTGACAACTGACTTTGAAAAGAGCGCGTTTAAAGCTTAAAGCGCTGATTCTAACAGCCTTCGAGGGCACATCTTTCCAAGGTTGTAGAACTTGTATTTTTTTTTATCAATTTTGGGCGCTTTTCTAAAGAGCTTGTTGTAAGCCCGTTAATTGCTGTCAGTAGAACTCAGAATTGATCGTTCTACCAGGTTCTAGCAGCTCGTAAGGGATAATTCCTTTCCAATCCTACAACTCACTCAACATAACCTCGTTGGCCGACTTTTAAAGCCTTAAAGACGTTTGTAGATGAACACCGGCTTTTGATCATGACTTTTCATTTCATGCGTTCGTAATTAACCAATACTTTATCCCTCATGATAAGCCAAAGAAAAATTTTTGTGTTCAATCATTTGGTATCCAAAAGTCGAGCCTCTTTGGGTAGCCAACCTTTTTTAAATGATTCCAAACTGTTAAGTTAGTGATGCTCAATCCTCCACTCTCTCTTAACAGTTTTTTAATGCAGGTCTCGCTCCAACAGTTGCTGAATCTTAACGACGTTTAGAGTGACTGGCCGAACAGAATGAGTTGCATCTTCGACGACAGAATTTCTGGTACATAATAAAGCAAATGACTTCTGGGGTCAGCGTTCATTTACAGCATTCCCAATGTAAACCATATAAATTTTTCGGTACGTCTTAACAGCACATGTTCCTTTTTAAAGTAAAAGAGTATCACATGATGCATAAAAATTCAACAAATTGTTTGTGAAATGGTATCAGTAATACTTTTCATCAACTTTAAACTAGTATAAGGCTGTTCCATTTCTGTTAACATGTTGGCAAATGTCGTATCTTGGAATGTCTTTGTGTTAGATATACCAGTAGTCTGCATGGGGAAAAGAGTTGACTGACTAATTGGGTTTGTTTGGCATAACAGTTTCGAAGTGGTTTTAACTAGTAACGAAGTAACTTTATATTAGTTGCGGAGTAATTTTTGAATAGTTTGAAAGTGTTTTTTTAACTAGTTTTGAAGTAGTTCATAAACAGTTGAATTACTGAAAATCTAGTAGAGCGGAATATTCGTTGGCTTCATACAACTTTGCATTTATCCTATGAATCAATATGTATATGTGTGTGCATGCATTACAGCCTCTACATATTTATCTTTACTTTGTAATCTGTAATTTTTTTTTGCAATTTTTTCGCTTTAATACAAATGCTTTGTGTTTGCCGCCATTTACCTCATACATCAGCAAGCAGCAGACCGGCAGCAATAATTCTTACTAAATTATTTGCAAAAGGAAAAATAAAACTTGAAAAGTAGAAAAGAATAATACTTTGTCACGCTGCCAGACAGAGAGCTGACAACACACACACACACACTCACACTCATATACGCTTAGCTTAAGCAATATATCACTTGTTAGCATTCAAAGTGTACTACTATGAGTATGTACCTGTAGCTCTATGGCGGAACATTGTCTTGGCACTACCAACTGGCCAGACATGATACCCACCAGAGCCTCTAGGCGACTAGTAGCTACCAACAACAGTAGGCGACAATGTGCGGTGTGCTGAGTGGTAGGTTAAAAGCTAAAGCAGCTGCTACCCGCGGTGCTTAGTAGTGTTTGTTGTCGATTCGACGCCTAGTTTGCCACAGATCAATTCTAAAATGATCTGATCACTTATACGGTGCGATGTTTAAGTAGTTTGTAGTTATCAACAGGGCAACAGACTTGTCTGGGCTCTTGTCTATATGTGCATATGCCGGTTTGTACAAATGTACGTGTATGTAGTGCCGCCCGGTGTGTACACCTGCCTCCGCAATCACTTTCCCAACTGTCACTGCCAGTGCCAAAGTAATTGAGGCGAGTTAAGTTGCTTGAAAAGCTTTCGCGTGTGTTCGAATACTGAGGACTCTGTGCACACTACATAATAGTTGTATAGCCACTTTGAATGTGAAATAAGGGGTGCTGCAGTTGTGATATAATAGAGGCATATTTAAAATTATGTAATATCGGGGAATTGTAGAAAAATTTTGAATGTTCGGTTTTCTCCTCGAACTTAAAAGCTCGAGAGATACGTAGTTATGCTATAAGAGATCACACTGACAGCAGCTGACAGCAGCACAGTGAAAAGGTCTTGCTGGGCTTATGTGTCTTTTAGATCTTTTAATTTCAGCAAATCCAAAGAAAAAAAATTCACTAAACGTTCAGGAAAAGAGCAGTAGGTAAATCAAACGAAGCCGAAGAGAAGAGTTTCAAAGAAAAAGAGAGAATGTTCCTAATCAAATCCTTCTGTTCTCTTCTCTGCGGAAGGTCCAGGCCAGACCAATTTACAAAATTGTAGAACGAATTTTATCTAAATGCGATCGACCCTAGCCAGAAATTGGCAACCTCTTCGAGTGTATTTCTGAGATGAAATAGAAAGTGCCTCATAAAAATCCATCAGCGGTTCGGGGACGACTTAAAATGCTTATCCATCTCTATGTTGCTGCAGGTAGAAAGATCGTTCAAAAACTCTTCTATAATTGGAACCGAGTTGGGCAACTTTTATGATGTCGAAAGAATCGAGTTTTGGGAGTATTCCCCCTATAAGCTCAGCGCTCAAGCTACTTCTTTTAAAACATATCCTTTTTTTCATGCACAGTAGAGGCGAGAAGAGATTATTGGTAGATTGTACTGTCCTTCTGAGAGTTTTCAGTTGAATTTGACTGTTGACGAATGCTCAAAGAGATCTCTCTTTAATAAACCTGTTGGCATCACAGAAGCACACCCGTTAAATATATGTAAGTAGGCATGCATGTATGTATGTACACACATTCGTTAGCATACGAGTACTTACTACGAGTATTTCTGTGTACGACGCTGTTCGCTTAGCGACATGAGAATAAATTGCTTCGTGCTGCCACAATGTCTGCCACGTTCGCCTGACGCAAAACGCCACGCAATAGAGACCGGTACTTCTCGTGCCAACTTGGTAGCTACTTACAATAGCTAGTGTGGGCCAACGGAAGCGGGGCGGGTGGGACGTGGTCAGAGGTTCGGCGTGCTTAAAGTGTTGCGTTTCTGTTGGCTATTGGCCCACCAAGTGGTTTTTGTGGTTTGATTTTTTCACAGGAGGTACTCGTATGCTGAATGCGGTTTACATATTATACGCGTATATTATATATGCATGTACGTATGTTTGTATGTACAGATTTCATTTCCTCTACTATTGCATTAATTCGTGTACTTGCATATATATATATATATGTATGTATGTAGTTTAAAACATTTCCATTTCATTTAATTTGTATAACGTGCAAAAGATCATCAGTTCAGGCTACTAACATACATACATACATAGATATGTACATATGTATATATGTATGTATGAATGTGCATGTAGTTGGATTGAGATCAAAGCGCAACTGATCCGCACCCAGCCGGAACGGTAATAGTCAGCCAGCACAGACAAACTGGCAACTATCATTCAAACTGAATTAAACTGATATTAATACACATACATATACGTACATATATACCTAGTGTGTATGTATGTATATATGCAAGCGCGTCTATAGAGAAAATTAAAGAAAAAAAAAATGTAGCACGCTTCCTCTGAATGAGCTAAGCCATTTAATAAATATAATGTATGTATAGTCATATATAAGATTATTCATACAATTGTATGCATACCTACATATACCACATACCTATATCTTTTTCTATACGCCGCAGGCTACATTGTAATTAAAAAATCTGCCATCACCACACAACTGTGATACGTGTACTCACAATTCACCAGTCGCACTGCACTGCCTGTCGCTCTAACTAACTGCTGCCACTCGTATCGTGCATTGGACAGTTAGTCAGCCGGTCAGCCAGTCGGTGGGTCAGGCGGTTGGTGGGTGGGTGGATGGGTCGTTGTAGTGCAATTGCACGCCAAGCTGTCTAGGCTGGTTGTTCGAGTACACGGCACAAAGTGCAGGCAAATGTACTTTTTTCTTTATTATATTATTCATATGTAGATTTGTAGGCACTCTCGTAGAAATATACATACATATGTACATATGTATACTAATACAGCAGCTCACTGCGGCACGTAGGCCAGTTGTTGCACATTGAATGTAAAATTTTTCATATATAAGTGATAAATGTGATAATTATGTAAATTATATGTACTCAATGAGATTAATTGACAGTGCTAACCGTAGGTGGGGCGGAATACTTGATTCATCGCTTATTAAATAAGAAGAAGAAAAGAGGTGTACGGAGTTCGTGTTACTAGAATTTAATAAATCTTCAACTGGTTTTTTGTTTCTAAAGATAAATTAATCTAGATTATTTAATAATAGGAAATATCGGAGGCAAAAGTTGTTAACTCTAAGTTGCTGATGCTGGAAGTGTTCTACATTTTAATTTTTCTTTAACCGCCCATTCATGCTGACTTGAAGCTAGGGAAAAATGATGTCATCTTTATATTTCTATGCTTTTAATATTAAAAGAAAGACGTTTCCATACTCTTTTTGAGCGCCACAGATAACATATACATATGTATATAGCACATATGTACCTACTACCAGAACAGAAAGCCGACATAAACTGGCATTGAATCCCACAAAATCCTAGATCAGGCCATTGCAAAGAGTTATTTTACCAGATAAGCCAAAGTTTAGACTATATAACCTCTGAAGGGGTTTTCAGCCTAACTCTCCTCCATTTGCGGTGTGCATTTTGATGTTTAACCAACAAATGGAGGAACCGTTTCCGATCGGCCGATGCATTTTTATAAGCAGGTTTTATTTCAGGACTTAGACTTAGAATTGAACTCTGACTATCTGAATTTTCGGTTTAGAAACATCTAACACACTTTTCATATCTGACATATTCCTCTTGGTTGAATATAAAGAGCCAAATCCAAACAAACAGTATTAAACAGTTCCCAGGACCTTATGTTAATTTTGTGTTATTTTTCGATTCTAAAAAATTTCTATTTAGAACTTTGGGTATGTAATGCCTCTTCCTCCCTACCACTCGAGTTGAGTTGCATCTAAGATCTGTGAAGATCTTTTCAGACTACCAGAAAAAAGAGATCAGAATATCTTTGGGACAAAGGCGCTCTTACCAAAGTGGGCGTAAATAAATAGGTCTCAGCATCAAAACCTAATTTTCTGGCGCCTTCTGTTTAATGGTGCCCAAGATTTGAGGTAGTTGACGGATTTTAATCAGTCCACACAGTCTCATTATACAAACTCTATATTATCATGAAAGAGGGGAAAGAGCTCTAAGCCTCCATTGGGACGGTAAAACCTTAAGATTAGCTAAAAATACTAAATATTTTAAAAAGGATAAATATAAGTTGCAGTAGGCGAGTAGTCTGCTGTGTCATACAGAAGTTCTTGTGCTTTGAACCCTAGCCAACCTAACATGCATAACATTTTTCCTATTGCGTTTCCTTTTCGGAAAAAATGTTTATCCTCTCCAATTGTACTTTAGACGTGAAAGACAACACCTTCTCAAAGAAATCCATCAGCCTTACGGAATTATGTCGTTTAAAAGCAACTATAGATCTCGCCGTTTGTTTGAAAATCAGCTGGAAGTACCTTAAACTTTATAGGAGGAGTTCAGCTCAAAATCACTTCAGCGATTATTTTTATATGAATAGGATAAAGATTGTAAGCGACGCCACAATGAGCTCATCAGCAGCACCTATTAGTTGTACTTAGCACATACATGTGTATGATTATGTGTATGTCATATGTTTATCCCTTTGAAATCACTTCTTCCCGTAGTCTTCAACTAATAAGCGAATTTGTTTAGAAGCAGGTTTTTCTAGCACCAGACGCCATTAATGGTAATTATCTTGAAGAGGCTGGACTAACGTCAACTAGTGAGGGCCAAACAGCCAACCAACCAACACTGACCACAACTACTTTACTGTTTTATGCACCATCAAACGCATATACGCATATCTATGTATTTATGTACATACATATGTATGTATGTATATACGTCTTTTAAACATTAAAATTTCAACATTTAGCCGTTAATATCAAGAGCAACGAGTAATGAATGGCTTATCAGTTTTATTCTTAAACGTATGTATGTATGTGAGTAGGTTGGAGGCGTTGCCACTTAAGATTGTCTTCTATGGTGGGATTGATGGTAATTTTAATGCTGAAAGAGCAGGTGTATTGTGGCTTATAGCAGATACCGAGGTTGGTTACACACTTTCCCCGCCGAGAATTCTCAACGTTTTTAACATGAGTTTTCTGCTATATTTCTGAGACGAAATTACGCGGAGCAGCGTTGCTTTCTACTGAGGTTGACCAAATATTGAGCAAAGTTGCAAAAACAAAGTGAACAAAGTTGTGTACTGGAAAAATACTTTAAAACTGATATTCGTGGCTCAAATTTCTCAAAAATCCAATTTTTCCATTGTTCGAAGAACTTTTCGAAAATTGCCAAATCCTGTTGGCAACACTACGACTGCGGCTAATATACAGGTTAGACGACTAGTCAGGCGGCGCGCGACCGACATGTCGATGAGACCAGCTGTCAAACGACGATCAGTCGAACAAACTAGCCTACAATGTGCGCAGTCACGACAAACACACGAAGTCAATTCAAACCAATGCAAACCAAAAACCACAAACTCAATAGCCGAACAACATTCAAGCCAATCACATTCAAGTGAGTAGTGTGCCGTGAGCATGTAGAGAGTATGACTACGATCGGGTACAAACTGCTGGCAGCGCTGCACTGCCGCTGCCGCCGCTGTCGTCGGCTGGGTCTATGAGACGGCGCATATGTACGTGAGAGCAACTCTATAAAATGCAGCGAAGGTAGAAAATTCAATCAGTTCTGTTACAGTTTTCAGCTGTAAAACACAACTTTTCTAATCAATAAAATTTAGCGACGTGTCCAACAACCAAGCTTCTTCCGCTCCATAAAGTAAATTCTGAAAATAATATTTCTTTCCTTGCTTCATATTGTAAATCGGAAATCTCGTGTGATCGTACATAATTCTACATAAATTTGTATGTCTGTTTAACCGGATAGTCGGAATTGTTTAAAAATAAAACGTGCAACGTGAATTGTAATGTCAACTTTTTACTGCTCTAAGACAATCGATCGTGACGTGTATCGTGTGACTAAGTGTCAACAACAGCAGCAACAATTACAACAATTACAAAAGTATAACAAACAATAGCGTTTATTGCAAGATAAGCATAAAGAGACTGCATCAGATAAAAAGAACATTTAAAGCAAAGCTAGAACTTTGAAAAGTAAAAAATCACCATCGAAACCAACGAATGTCATATAAATTGGCAGCATTGCAATTGCAAATCAGTGTTGATATAAGCATCAACGTAGATCAATAACAAGTAATCCAGCAGCAGTCAAGCAGCTCAACAGCTCAACAGCTCAGCAGCAAGTGAATATTCTGCATTATTTTGTGCCAAAAGCGACATAACGAGTCCCATTAGCGAGTCAACAGCGTGCATAGGAACGGCAGCAAAATTTCGTTAACAGCCCGAAATAGATTTGCCAAAACGGAGTCCATCAAAGGACCTATGTCATCGCAAAGCTATCTTCTGTTATTATTGAAAATCAATACAAATCTGCAGTCAAGAACTCAACACAATCTAGAGGTGATAAATTCATTCATAACATAACACGAGCACAGTTGATTTGGGAGTTTCGCAAAATTATAGAAAGTGAACGTACAAATTAGCTGCTGCTGTTGCCCGTCTGCCATCGAGTAAAAAAAAAATATATATATATAAAATAAAGTTGAAAAAAAGTAGAAAGTGAGAAACCAAAAAAGTTTTGGTGCAATCCAATAAAGAAGAAAATAATCTGAAAGTGTTACGCCGAATACGACGACGAAAAGTTATCCTCGAAGAGAAATTTTTTAATTCTGCCATCATTCATTGTCGAAGGAAAAGGAAGAAAATCAATGTAAGTATCCATTGGACGAAAGAAAAAAAGGGGATTTGAGAGATTAAAGGGGCTTTCGGGAGTCAACGGAAGATTATGCAATTAGAAATTTTAATTTGGAAAATAAAATTAATAAAAAAAGAAAATTAATTAAATAAAACAAATAAAACGAAAATAGTCAAAAAATTAATGAATTTGAACCAACATGAACTACATTATTTATATTATTTTAAAACAAATAAAAAGAAAACACTTAAAAAATTAATTAATTTGAACTAAAATACATTATTATTATTATCTTAATAAAAAAAAATAAGCCTAAATAAAGAAAAGTGAAATAAAATAAATCGAACTAATAAAAAAAGAAAAACAAATTAAAAAAATGCATTAATTTGTACTAAATTAAATAATAAAAATAAATGAAATACACAAATTTAAACAAGATAATAGAAAATAAGATTAAATAAAAAATTTAAATAAAATGAAAAGAGTTATATTAAATTAAATTAGCTAAAAAGTAATACACAAAAATTAATTTAAAAAAATACCAAACAGATTATTTCAAATTTTTTGCAACCATATTTCCTTGTTAGCAATACATACAATATTTGTATATTTTAGACGCAAAAAATTTATAATTTCTTTTTCTTTTTTTTTTAATTTATACTCTCTTGTGAATTTTTTTTATTTCCGTGGATTTACCAATAATAAATCATTACTTCCTATACGTATTTAGAAATTACCTAAGCATATTAAAACAAAAATTATTTAAATTTTCTGATGCAATATGTGTCATATATTTGCTCAAACAAAACCAAACCAAAAA
Organism: Ceratitis rosa; assembly: GCA_037013455.1. NCBI lineage: Eukaryota > Metazoa > Arthropoda > Insecta > Diptera > Tephritidae > Ceratitis > Ceratitis rosa. The sequence continues at coordinate 6,728,255 of JAWMAG010000031.1, read as the reverse complement.
AAAAAAAAAAACAAAAAAATATAAGGGAAAGAATAAAAGGCAAAAGCCTCAACTTGATACTCTATTCATATATACAATAGTATGCAAGTACGTATATAAATATACAATATGAGCTGAGTAGACAATCGTCGATTTAACCAGACGGTGATTAAGTGAAGAGCATTTAAGTGGCTTGCTTGTGAGACGAATGAGTGTGTGCGCTGATCGTCACCTCAAGTGTAGGCAAAAGCTTAATAGAGCATACTTAATGTGAAGTGGGTATGTTAACTACATACACACTAACATACATACGAGTAGATATCTGCAAGCGCTTATATTTAATGCAAGAAGAAGCAATGCATACATACATACAGTTGATCTTTTACAGAAAAAAAAATCGGAAAAATAAAAGAAAATGTTTCAAAGCGACCAGACAGTACAACAAAAATGCACATTGATCATTTACATTTTACGCTGTCACTGCATCTAGTTAGATATACATACATACATACCATAGATGTACACATAAGTCTCCGCTGTTAAATGAAGAAATTTACGTTAGGCGTATTTTATTAATTTTTTTTTTCACTGAAACTGCTTTTTTTTTGGCAACTCTTGGAAGCAATATTAATTGCATGGCAAAGAAACTAGTGGTGATCGAGCTAATCATTGTGGGAAATGTGTGTCTAAATTGTTGTATGTATGTGTGTGTAACGCATTCATTAATTAATTTTCTTAGTTTCTGTTAAGTCTATACGTGTGCTGGTTGATTAACAAAGAAAAAATAAAAATAAAAAAACAATCTTGGCACGTGATGATCATTTAGTACAAGCTTGATATGCTGTATTTTATTGTAAAGTTCACTTTCACAGCATTTTCAGGATTTTTTTTTTTTAATTTCAATGATATAAGCACGATCACTCATCTTGCAAATTATTTTTTTCATATATAATAAAGCCTACTGATAATCTGTTTCGGTGATTTGTGGGTGATAATGGAAGGGCAATAAGCTATCAGCAAGCTATGAAGGGTTCGTTATAAAAAAATATTGTTAAAATTGAGGAAACACCATTTTCAATTATTAGCTTGCAATCTATATTCTAAAAAAATTTTTTTTTGGAATCTACCTTTGAAAGCAAAAAAGAGGGAACTGTAGTGAAATAAAGTTAAGTATTTGAAAGCATAAATAATTAAGAGAAATAAATGTATGTATGTACTAAGAAACTCATCGTCACTATTTCGTTCTTTTGATTTTGACCCAATTTAAAAAGCAATAATATTTCATATAAACTATTAAATTGATCATTAATGTCATAAACAGCTTAACCGTTGAGAATTAAGCGATTAGTCTAGTGGAAAGCTTAACATAATACAAACCTATAAATTCACAAATCTATTAGCTAAAACATTAAAAAAATTAAAACGTTTTTTTACGAGCATTTAATAGCGCGCATTAAACGTCGCGAGGATTTCGCTTAAGCAACACATACACGGACACACACACATCTACTGCATGAGAGTGAATATGAAAAGTTGATGGGGCCTTGTAAGAAAAAATAGCAAACTAAAATTTTGAAAAAATAAAAATAAAATAAAATAAAATCAAAATAAAAAAAAAATTAAAATAAAAAAAATAAAATAAAAAAAATAAATTAAAAAAAAAATAAAATAAAATAAAATAAAATAAAATAAAATAAAACTAAAATATAAAAATTAAATGAAATAAAATTAACAAAAATAAAATAAAATTAAAATAATTTAAATAAAATAAATTGAGCTAAAATTAAATAAAATGAAAATAATTTAAATAAAATAAAAAATAAAACTCAAGAGAATAAAATAAAGCAAAAAAAAACTAAAATTATGTAAATAATAGAAATGAACAAAATATAAAGTGAACAAATAAAATGAAATTAATTACAAAAAAAAAATGTAATAAAATAATATAAAATGATAAAAAAAATATAAATAATAATAAAATATAACAACATAATGAAGAAAGTTTCTAATTTTTAAAGAAACAACATGTGAGAAATTGGTTTTATAGGTTTTTCGCACGCTAATTAATTTAAATTTAAATTAACTTACACTCAAACATTTCCAAGTATTTTGAAATTTCCTTGCGGGACGTTAATGACTAAGCAAACTCATACTTCCATTTATTGTGCTAGCTATAAAATAAATTTGTGTTTAATTAGCACATTTAAATTTAAATGTGTACTTTAAGAATTATATTACTTTTATTTAATTCTTTTTTTTAATAGAAAATTTGGTCTTATATGCATATGTATATTGGATTTTTTTATATACACATGTATATATATATTTCTTTTTGTTAGAGCTAAAATCCAACGAAAGGAATGGCAAAGCGAACGTGGCACACTCATGACTAATGACTCATGACGTGATTTCCATAAATGTTTAATTTTTTCATTATCTTTCTTTTTTTTTATTAACAATATTTCCACTTATTATTATTCTTATTTTTGCATTTTTTACTTTCTTCTTTGCTTTTTTTATTTTTATTTCTTTTTTTTAATTTTTGCTTGAGTTTTTATTTTATTTTACTTAATTTTTTTTTCGCTTTGTGTTGAGTTTGTTTGAAGCGCTCGGCTGGTTATTTAAGCGTTTGCTCGTCTTACCTAATTAGCATGACAATTAGTGTGATGCTACCACCAGTACGACGAGCACCTTCGAAACGCTGACGCGTTGCTGCAGAGGCTTCTGGACTCAAGCAATTAATCGGTAAATCAAATCAACGGCTAACAGTACCTGCCTATTGCTTGTTATAGACATGGAAGCATACCTACATTTGTATCTACGAATAATCGTACCAATAACTATGTATATAATATTAACTATATACTATATGCATATGTTATAAATACATATAGAGAGTTTTTCTTTTTTGCAAATTCACTTACTATATAAAGCCGCGTGTCTTATCTCTGGACTTTTTAGTGCGCGTAGTGACAGTCAGTAGGTAACAAGTGCTCAGCAACAAATCATCTATTTCTATTTTATGACATTTATTAATTAAAATGAATTTTAATTCTCAACGTGGCGATCGGCGCATGCAGCAGTGATTGAGTTTTTAAATGTTTTAATTTTTTTTTGATTTTTTGATTTTCAAGATAACCTCAGCATGTGTGTAGATCGTATGCTGTGACTGATAGATTAAAATCAAGAAAAAAAAGCGTGTGGCTAAACAGTAAAACGTAAAAAAGGCTAAGCGCCTATATATATACTACATATTATATATTTAAATATGTATAAGCATATGTACACGGGCACACGTTCAAAAATGTTTAGTCTGAGATTTATCAGTGGTTTTTTTTTATCTCGAGTTTTCATGAAATTATAATATACTGCGAAATATCACGTAGGCCTGATAATATGTAGATTTAATGAAGAGAGTGAGTAATGAAAAAATTATACACAATCATTAATAAAAGTGAACCGGACTTGTTTGGTGTGTGTTGAGCTTAATAGTGTTGTTAGATCGCTTGGGAGTGCATAATTAATTTTATTTTCTTTTTTTATATGTTCTTTACTTTTTTTTTGTTTGCTGATGGGCCTGCCACACTTGCGTACATATCAATAAATTTAAATTGTTCTTAATTTCCGTTTTATGCTCTTATCAATCATAATTGCAATGCGGATGAACTGATTTTTTCCTCTAAGGTTGATTGACCTATTTATGTTTATATTTTTATTTATGCGCATATTTTATGCCATCACACATAAATATACATATATATTTTTTTCTGTTTAATTTTAAATTGAATCTTCAACATTTAATCTTATCATTTTTTATGCCTTCATTTCATTCACAGAAAATGAATATAAATATGTTATTAATAGCACAGCTTGTGCTCTTTGCTGCCTGCATACAGAGCAGAGCCATTGATGAGGTTGATAATTCCATTGAAAGCACTGGCGCCGGTGGTAGTGGTGGTGGTGGTGGCGATGATGGTGTTGGACAATCACCAAAACAACGTTCACCCTTCGAAACGGATTGGATTAAATTCGCCAAGAAACCACCAACACAATTGTTGCAATCACTCGGTCAGACCGTTGAGATTGCTTGCGAGGTGATGGGCTCACAAGTGCCCACCATACAATGGGTTGTCGGACATTTGCCGTTGTCTGAGGTGAGTTAAGAGAAATATCAAAGGCATTTTTATTACATTTTGAATAACTAAAGTGAATAACAAGAGAAAAAATTATTAAAAACTATATTTAAAAAAAAAAAGAAATAGAATCTGGAAATAAATGTTTCGAAAAAAAAATTGGTTAAAATAAAATTTTTTTTATAGAATAATAAAATAATACGTATAAAAAAAAATTAAATTGGAAAGGAAATTAAAAAAATTAATTAATTAATAAATTAATTAATTAATTAAAAAAAGAAAGAAAAAAATTGAAAAAATTAAACAAAATAAATAAAATTTTAATCTTAACACATACTTATAAAAATAAATATTAAATTGGAAAAGAATTTAAAAAAAATTAAAAAAATTTGTTTTTTAATTAAAAAAAAAAATTAAAAAAGGAAGAAAAAAATTGAAAACATTAAACAAAATTGAAACAAAATAAATAAAATTGTAATTGTTCGATACAAATCTTAACACATACTTCTAAAAATAAAAATTAAATTGGAAAGAATTAAAAAAAAATTTGTTTTTTAATTAAAAAAAATTGAAAAAAAAATTGACAAAATTAAACAAATTTTAAACAAAATAAAAAAAAAAATTTGAATTTTTCCATACAAATCTCAACACACTCAACTAATTATTCTTTCTCTCTCTCGCTTTCTCTCTTTCTAATTTCCAACAGATCGACAGCGTTGAATCCAATGTCATCTCCGAGTCCTCACCCAGCGCCGTCGTACGCGTACGTTCCGTACATGTTATCGATCATATGTTGAGTGAGGCCCGTACCTACACCTGTATCGGTCGCACTGGCGGTAAGACCGTTTATAGTTCGACAATTGTCTATCCTCAACCAGATATGAAAGAATTGGTACAAGTGCGTGACAAACCATTCCCCGGACCACAGAAACCACGTATTGTGTATAATGAGAAATTACATTTGGATCTGGTCGATTCGAACATCGTCCTGCCATGCAAAGTTCATGCACGTCCACGTGCTGAGGTCTTCTGGATGAATGGTGAGGGAAAATTGATCGAACCAAATCATCATTACAAAATCTTACCATCTGGTGATTTGTTAATCTCGAATATTAAATGGGCAGATATGGGCTCTTACAGGTGTATAGCACGTAATGCTATGGGCAAGGATTCTGCGGATACTTTTGTCTATCCAGTACTTGTAAGTATCTCTTGGGGATGAATTTGTAATTGTTTATAATTTTTAAATATTAAAAGTGGAACAGTAGTTGTAATTATTAAAAAAATGTATAGGTTTTTGATGAAAAATTCTTTCTTTTTAATAAAAGAAAATATTTAAATATATACAAAACAATAATAAAATAATTATTTTAAATTTTTTACACTCTCAAAAAGAAAGTAAATTGTTTTTTTAATTTTTTATTTAAGATTTTTAATTTTCTTTTTAATATTTCATAAATTCAAAAAAAAATATAATCAATAATGATTTTAAATTTTTTTATAATTTTTTGGTTTTGGGTTGAAAACTATTTCTTTTTTAATTTTTTTTTAATTCTTTAGTGTACTTTTTTACTACTCAAATGAAAAAAATAAAATAAAAACAATTTTTATTAACTCAACATTTTGTTTTCACTCTTCTCATTACAGAAAGAAGACAAATAAATCATTTATGGATATGTGAAAATGTCGTCTCCCCACCTTAAGCAAATACAAACACACACAAACATTTGTAAACGTTAGGCAGTTGTACGTACGTATGTAAATGAAAGCACACGAATATAAGAAAAAACGGTTCCTAAAGTGAAATATAATACCATTGTATTGTACGTTTTATTATAGATAGTTAAAATGCCTGTAAAGGTGCTACCCCATATTTGAGTATGTTTATTAAAAATATAAAAAACAAATAAAACTGAAAAAAAAAATTAAAAAATAAATAAAAAATTACAACTAAAAAAAGTTAAAAAAAAAAACTAAAATAAAAAAAAAAATAAAAAAGTAAATAAAAATTCCAAAAAAAAAAACATTCTTAAAATATTTCCAAAAAATCAAAAAAAAAAAAATAAACTAAAAAAATTATTTTTAAAACACTTAAAAAAAAATAACAAGAAACACTAAAATGTACAAAAAAAGAGCATACCAAATAATGATAGGCTATTTTATTAATTAAAAAAAAAACACAAAAAAAAAACAAAAAACAAAGACAAATTGTAAAAAAATAAAAATACGCACATAGAAAAGAAGAATATTTTTAAATAAACATCAACAAAAAGAAATGCTAATGAAATGTAACCAGCTCAGCCTCTTTAATGTACATACACATACAAATGCCTACATATAAATAAATAGTATAGTGCAGACATAATTTCAGACCTGTGTACACAAGGCACAAACACACATGCGCATACATAATATACATACATATTTATTAAATAGTCACATACAAAAAAAAAAGAATATGATTTTGTTATATGCACAACTCCTCACACGTACATACATCTACATAAGCAGTTGAAAAGACTTTGTTTTTCATTTTTATAAAATAATTTTTTTTATAACATTTTTTCTTTAGAAATATACCAGTTTTCAAAATTTATAACACGCAAATTACGCATTTTGATTTTAATTTATTTCAAAAAAAAATTTTTACAAAAATCGTTTTTTTTTCTAAATTACCATTAATTGCCTCTAAACTGTTAAAGAAATTTATTGTTTTTGTCTCGAATGCGCATACAGCAAAAATTTATTTGAAATTTATCAGTTACATATAAAGTTTGTTTATAACTTTTTTCGCTATTTTTGTTTTTTTTTTTTTAATAACATTTAGACTTTAGTTTTGTGTTAGTCATTAGTTTATTAATTTTTTACACAATACCAGTCAATTATATGCATAAATTTAATATAGTTTTTATTTATGTTAATTAAAAAAATAATAATAATTATTTAAAAAAAAAAGATCAACAGTACTTAATTTTCACTTAATTAAAAAGAAAAGTATTTAATATTTCTGTTTTTATAAATGTGTGTTTCGGCAACACAAATACATATAGCACACACATACATACACATTTAAGCGTAATTACAAACATACAAACAAGAATTCATTCATATCACTAAACATTAATTTATTTATTCCACAAATATCACATTACACTAAATAATAGCAAAACTACAAATAACAGTTTACGCACACACACCCACACACAAACATACATACATACATACATACAGACATATAAACAACTTAATTCTGTAGTTCTCCAAACATTCATGCATACCATACATACATACATACTAGTACATATGTACATTTAAATTGTTTTTAGTTAATTTAATAATTTTTTTTTGTCATATTTAACTTATTCAATTAATTTATGCTTAATTAAGTTAATTAAATTTATACATACACATTATTACATAATTTAGTTTTATACCGAACTGATGTTTTAAATAAAAACAAAACACAACACATTAAATTGCTAAAATAGAAATAACAAAAACAATAGATTAAATAAAACATTAATAAATTTATGTGTTGCGTTTGTGTAAAAAGTATACAATAAAAAAGGATGAGAAAAATTCAATAAAAATATGAAAATAAATGCTATTTGTTGTCTTTTATATTTATAAAATTTTTGGGTAGGGTTTATTGGTGCAGGATGCTGCTTTTGGTTTTGAAATTTCTCCTTTGGCATGGCATTGGTTTCCTTATCTGTCTACACTACATACGAGGTCTGAGGCAGAATTTTAGTTTTTCAGAAAAATATTACGCATAAATTTATGTTTCCGATTTGTGCTCTTCAAAGATGTTCCCTTCAGATATAATATTCGCCTTTACTGGTGTAGACACCGCTAACACGATTATTGCCGATTTAGTAATAGCGCGCAATTCATTCCTTCTTTTCTCTAATTGTCGTCGATTGGAAATACCAAGTACCAAGCAAGGTCCTTTCCACTTAGTCTTTCTGATCCGCTTCATGCCAACGCCGACTCATCAGAAGTTGTCGTTGTTCATTCCTCCCACCATATAATTTGGTCTTTGTTCATCGAGAGAGGACCTTACCATTCAGTTGAGTTTTTTTTAGGAGAGTTTCTCCGTTGAACTTCAAGTCTGAATTTTTTGTTGGTGTTAATGCTGGTTCCAAAAGAGATGAAGATATCTACGACTTCAAAGTTATGACACTCAACAGGGACATGATAGTCAAGACGTGATTGCGCTAACAGTTTGTTTGATAATGAGAGATTTCTCATCTTGCCCTGGTTCACTATCAGATTAATACGCTTCTCTTCCTTAACTAGTCTGCAGAAAACAGAACACACGTCGCGGTTCTTGGAACAAATGATGTAAATATCATCCGAGTACGCCGGCAGTGTACCTTCTCCATTCAATTCTGTAGCACGTATTTTCTTCTCCAGCATTAATTTTAAGAAATCACAATAATGGAAGATTCTTCGCGAACCTGAGAGAGCTTTTGGTGCTGCTTGACGTCAGTTTTGCGTGGATACCAAATTCAGACATAGCTCATTGTGATAGCTTCTTTTCGACTGCAGAGCAAATTTAGACTCCATTCGTCGTGCATGCTTTCATCCGATCGTATTCTGTTCATCAGTGTTTGGCCACCCTTTTGCATAGCTCCACCAGCAATTCATCGGCCACCGCCGCATTAATGTTTTTGTAACAGGCGATTGCTATTCGAACTTTTTCATAATCGAGCAATGAAACATCTTTGCTTCCTTAAATTCAGAGTACTCCGGGCGTCAGTCACTAGATTATCTCTCTGGGTTCTGCAAAAGTTTGCTCGAGCACTTTCCCAGTTGGCCAACTTCTCAAACTTTTCATACCAACGCAACCAGCTGTATTTTGAGCTTTCGGAAAACCAATAGTTTTGTTTGAAGTTGTACGTAGGGAGCTTGAAATGCCGTTCCACACTCCTTTTATACCGAGTTGCTGATGAGTGCTCTCAGAGAGGGGGAGTGCAAGTCGAGTAGAATACCGTTTGGTTACCCTGTGGTGATTGGTAAGTTCTTGAGCTCTTTTAGCTACTCAGTTTTTATATCCTCAATTTTCGCAAAACGCCACCTATTCAATGGTCTTTTTAATCTTGGAAATAGGAAACGATCGTAGACACCATATATGTGTTGTTTTTGTCCAAAATCTTATGAAGAAGCAATGGCAAATGTCACTCCTAAATTGAAATATACACAGATGGTCCAAAACTTGTTGGCTGAGTGGACTCTCATTCAAGTTGCCAGACCATTGCAGTGTATTCTAGGCGGAAATCTCCGCCGCTGTAGAAAATGTAAAGCAAATTGAAAAACAATACTCAGGTAGAAACATCTTCATCAGTCAGGCAATAGTAAAAGCTCTAAGCTTGATCAGTACAAACATTAAAATCATGCTGGACTGTTACTGGAGATGACTGTACCGAACAGAGGGGAACTGCCAGGTCAGATACGATCCAGTATATTCTTTCGGAATCGGTATGGCCTATCTAGCTAAAGAAAACTGTTACTAATTCGTTTAATTGTCGCGCTGAGATGGGAGCAAGATTTTACGTGTCGCAACTCGAGTAAAACTTGGTGGAAATGAGACCGAAGAAGGTCGAGTTGTTTACTTTGTGCCACCTGAATGATGCCATGCAGAAAGCCTAGAGGCTCTTTAAGAAGATGCTGCTACTGCGGCGAATTTGTTATATTCCAAGTCGTCAATCGCCTCATAAGCAAGCAGGAGCCGTCACTTTTCTAGGCATTCGAAATGTGAGATTAAAGTAAAAAGGCATGGTATGTACATACCATATGTATGTTTATAAATTTATTTATTTATTCATTATTTTTGTTGCTGCTGTTGCACTTTTATACATAAATAATCCAGACGATTTAACATACTACAATACATAATCATAAAGCAATACAATTCACTTAATACATATTATACAATACAAGTACAATACACTACAAAATTCCGTACATTTCTACAATATATATGTATATGTATGTATGCTATGTATATTTTGACACTTTCGTACAATTTATTTCCTGCGGCGCAATGGATCTTAAGAAACCTAATATGGTACTTGGAACACACATGACAGTGTATATATATCATTCATTTATTTAATTTATTTTTTACTAGTATACTCGCATGTATGTATGTATGCATGAGCTCATAAGTATTAACAATTATCTCAAACAATTATATTGGCTTATACAGTACACAAAGTCACACAAAAAGTAAGTTGAACAAATCGGAATACATAGATAAGTACTCGTATGTATATGTATATGTCTGTCAATGTGTATATTTCACTTTAATACATTTAGATTACTATCATTACAACAATTAACATAATATATGTTTGTATGTATTCATGTGTAAAGATTTATTCCTGCAAACCTGTGAATACCACCACAAGAATATTCAAACTCCAGCAAATACCTGCCTGCGTTAGGCATATTCACACGTCGCATTTCTTAGTTTTTGTTTTTTTTAGACGACTAAATTCCAACACTTGTGGATTTACTTGTCTCATTTATACTATTTTCATCTAATTTCTACTTTCAAACATTTAATTATTTTTTTCTTCCTTGCAAATAAGCACCATTTTATCAATACACCACTGGGGGGCCGGACGTTGAAACACTCGTATTGCAAATATTATTGTTGGCCAGATTTATCTAACGATAAGTGTGTGTATATACACACTGATTTTTTGGATTTCGAACAGATTAGTTGGATTTTTCAGTTTGTAAGCTCTGTCATTCTAACTTTTTTCTTTTAACCACGAAAACAACTTAAATACAAACATATAACCACAAACAATGTGTACACACAAGGGTTAAGCTTACCTACTTCAAGGAATTACTAAGTAATTTATTAGTATGTATTTTTATACTTTAATTTATTTATACATCAGTGAAGTGCCCAATTGGTTACGAGTAGGCTTATTCTACTTTTTGAAGCGGATAGAAATTATGAAGAGACCACTTGAAGTGACAGTTGAAGGTCGGCTCTAACAGGAACGAAGGTTATTTACGTTGGAAGTATTTGTCAAGGACCTATTCTTCCCTGTATTGATGAATTGATTGGAATATCGGTTAGTTGGAACAGTCGAAGGTGAAACTCGTTTCCAACACTTGTCAAATATGAGTCTTGTTGCAAAAACCGTAGAGAGGCCGACAATTTTCTTCTTGCGCTGTTCGTCACTTGAGCTTGTTATATATATATATATAATTGGCACCGCTGAAGCCAATTACCGCCGAGCTCCTCATCCAATTTGCGTCTTGATGTTTTCTAACAACTGGATGGACCTACAGTTTGTACTAAGCCGTCTCCGATTGGCTTATGGTTTTTTTTACGAGGCGCCTTTATTTCATATCCGAAATACACTCGGAGGGGTTGACATTCCCTGCCGAGGGGCGGCCGCAATTAGAAAATTTAACTTAATCTTTTATTTAAATTAATTTCCTATAACTTTTGGATGTTGGTCGTATCAGGATTTGAACCCGGGCCCTCCGAATGACAGTACGCAATGCTAACCACTTTACCGTAGTTATAATTATCCGATTTGTGTCAAATATGTACCGTTTTGCCATCTTGAAGGCACACAGGCTTCTCTTAAGGCCAATTCTTCACCAGCCAAATCACTTGGTGCGTGGTACGGGCTATAAGTTGGATACATAAGAACTTCCCAATTAAGCTCCCGAAGCTTCTGGCGAGTCAATATCGATGTGTGTGATTGAGCGTTGTTCTGATGAAACACAATTCTCTTCTTGTTGTTGAAAGACTGGCGATTCTCGGCGATTGCTTCCCTCAGATGGTTCAATTGCTGACATTACAGGTCCAAATTAAGAGTTTGGCAGCTGCTCCCCCTCTTAGTAGATAATTCCTTACCAATCCCATCAAATACATAACAAAACCTTCCTGGCCGTCAATCGTGGATTGAAGACCGTTTGTACCGGCCCATTACCTTTCGACCACGAACGTTTTCCTTTCACGTTGCTGTAAGTTATCCACTTTTCATTGCCAGTCACCATTCGCTTCAGAAACAGACCTAGTTTGTTACAGTTCAGCACCAATGCGCAGATGGATATTTGGTTCATAAGGGTTTTTTCATGTGGCACCCATTGTTTTTTATGCAATGTTTAGCTGCTGAGTAATCGAAACAGTGCTCGCATGAATGTCAGTTTCGACAATTTCCAGTATTTTATCCACACTTTCGAGAATTGTACTTCTCCACCGTGGTGCATCGGGTACATCAAAATTACTGCAACGAAATCGACGCACGATTGACTGTTACAGTATCAGGACCACAAACACTATTCATATTTCGAGCTAGCTGACTTGTCCTTTCGCCTTTATCGAAGAAAAATGGTAGAATATTACGTCTTTTCCCTTTGCTGATGTACATCTTTGGCATGCGCTCAAAAGCTGAGTTAAGTGATCAACACTTCTGCCATTATCCGTTTTAGTAGAAAATATCATCCTCCTACTGCCATCTAGCATAATCCGATTAGACTTATAAAAAGCGAGGTACAGATCACCAAAGTCAGCTATTGCAAAAGTAATGGATTACTTTTTACTAGACCAATGCTCAACTTGATACACATTTTATTCACAACTGAGACATAATATTTCAGCGATTTTGTTTAAGACAGTTGGAAAATGGAATGAATTTATTGGGAATGAATTTCGAAAACTTTTCATTGGAATCAAATTTCGTCTGAAATAAAAATGTTCTGCAATCGCAAGTTTTTTTCCTTTACTAAAGCTAATTTATAAAAAGCATAAAAAATTCGGAAATGATTTTGAAAATAATTGTTAAGAATTTTTTCATATTTTTTTTTTTTAATTCTTTGATCAAAATCAGAAGTGACATGAAAAAAATAATACAAATTTGTAAAAAAATTTTAATTTTGCTCTTTTACTTTTTAATTGACGATCATTGAGAATATCAGGTGAGGTGTCATTGAGTGAGTAATAGTATATACTTGTAGTAAGTATACCTGCAAGTGTCATATGCAACAACACTATACATACAATAGAATATGATACAGTATACATATGTAGATATGAATAATATGTTTGTGTTAACAATTCATTGACACTCACTCTTCAATGCGCTCGCTGGAAATATGTATGTCCGTTTTCTATCTTTAATTTGGTGACATAGATTCTTAATGAATTTTTTTCCATTATTTCTATGTATTCATTGACAAATTCAAAATTGTGAAATTAAAGTTTTATCTACATACACATAGTATATAACATTGGCAACGTCAAACTACAAATATTTACTCATATTACATACATATATACATTTATATGAGCATGCAGTATGTATGCGATGACAAAGTCGCAAACATATGTACATATGGTACATACATACGAGTATGTCATACACAACTTATAACAACTTCATACACACACACATATCTACAAATGTCTGCACCGTCGTTGTTGCCATGTATCATTACGCCGTTCCAAGCTTTGCGCTCAACTGTTGCCATGCTGAGTTTTATTTTTTTCCGTTGGCATTTTCTCTAGTTCATTCATCAATGACTGGTAGTTAAGTTATAGCGTGACAATTGTTGTCGGTGGCATGTTGGACGCTGCCGGCTTTACTCGTACGTGTATGCGCATAATGTGGGAAGCGACTGTGAACGTTTCATTCATGTGCATAGATTTTATAAACATTTGTACATATAAATATATGTAAATATATGTATGTATTTTTAAATGTGTTGAGTGAAGAAATTGTTGACTAAAAAACAAGTGAAAATTTTAAAATTTCTTTAGGGACGCAAGTGTTTAATTTTAATATCTACTTTTAACAAGAATACTGAGAAGAGGAATACTGCAAAATTATATCTTGTTTTAAACTATAAGGTTTTTATGCAGGCTAGTTAGAGTTATATAGGTATTTTTAAAAGTTATAGATGAGAAATTTTTGAAACCTCAATTTTTTTTTACATTGTCATGTTTAAAAATTTTAAAACTCTTTATGAAAATTTATTTTAAAAAATCCGTAAATATATAATTTAAAAATTTTTTTTATTTTTTTTTAATTTTTTTTTTTAACAAAAGATATTTACGGATTTTTTTTTAATTTTTTTGCATAAAAACATTTTTTTTACATTTTTTTTTAAAAAAAAATATTTACGGATTTTTTGAAACCATTTTGGAAAAGCATTTTTTTCTTAATTTTTTAACAAAAAATATTTACAAATTTTTTATAATTATTTTGGATAAAAACATTTTTAAAAATTTTTTAACAAAAAATATTTACGGAATTTTTTTAAATTATAAATAATATAAAAACATTTTTTTTAACAAAAAATATTTACGGATTTTGTAAAACTATTTTGGATATCAATAAAACGCGGAGACTTTTCCAATAAGCTTTTATAAATTTTTTTAAAAACTAAATTTAAGAAGTTTTGAATTAATTAACTAAATTTAAGAAGTTTTGAATTAATTAAACTAAGTAAAAATTTGACAAATTTAAAAAAAAAAATTAGAAATTTCATGTTAGCAACTTTTCAATACATTTCGATTTGTTGCAACTACACAAAGATTAAAGATTGCCTAATTTACAAGTAATAAATGTTAATCTACACGCGCCAACAAAATCAGGGATTTATTTGTAAACTCATTGACATTACTACATTGCCTTTACATATTTATAATTCACTGGTAATTATCATTTTCCAAAGAAAACAGCACTTCAATACACACACTTGTATATACTATACAAATACATATAAGAACAAACTAGCAAATTAGCACGCTGTGTGAACAAATTGTTGTTATTGCCCACAACAAATACAGTTACCAGTAGCTGCTACCAGCTTTGTATACAATAATAAGCATAATAGGCTTTTAGGCGCTTAAGCGGTGTAGGTATATTTCCAGTTTATTTGTATATGTATGGGTTGGTGTACTTTTATAACTGTAAAGCACTCATTTGTATGTTAGTTTAAAATTTTTCTCTCCCTAATTCCTATTATTGTTTTGCAGTATATTCTATTTAAGTCGATTTCCTGTGGGTTTTGCAATCCAAAAGTAAACTGTGTTTATTTTTTATTAGTGTAATTAGTTTGTTTTTTTAATAAATATATACTTTTATCTTATTTGCTGCTTTATGCTTATGTCAATAACATTTTAACGGTGTTTATTTACAACATAGTATTTTTTGTTTATTTTTGCAAAAACAGCAAAATTCTCCCTGGAAATATTTTCCTCATTGCCTAGACGCCATACGTGTGAGTGTACATACATACATACAATAATATGTTCAGATTTATTTTAATTTTTTTTTTTTTGTTTTGATAATTTCAACTTTTTTCTGCTACTTGCTGCATTTTGCATTTTAATTACAAGCAAACAGTGCTACATACCTACATACACTTGCGCTACTCATCTCATTTGTTAACTTTAATTCATTTAATTTTTCTCACTAAAATTTTTTAATATAATAATTTGTCGTTTTTTTTTCATTAAACATTGAGTACGGAATGCTTTTTGTTGTTGCCCGCCGGCACCTGTACAGCAATCACCGCTAGTCGCCCATCACGCAGTGGCGCAAGTATGTGTGTGTTTCCAGGTGTAACCACAACTGTTTGTATTGGAATATGCAGTGGAATGTCAAATACTGGTTTTAAGCTGGAAGGAGAAGAAGAAGAACATTAAAATATTTATTAAAAAATAATATTAAAAAAAAATATTTAAGCAAAAAATAAATATTTAAACAAAATTCTTAAGAGCTTGTATAGTATATTACACAAATTTGTATTTGAAAATAAAAATAAAAAATAAATCGAAAAAATATATACCTTACGATTTTTTCAAGAATATTAAAATTATTAAGAAAATTAAAAAAATTCTTAAAAATACATATTTAATTAATGTCATACTTTAATGTTATTTTAATATTACCCAAACCAAAGTTCACACACTCTGCTATAAATTACAGCGTGACAGCATTTCATCATGCATATGCACACGCATACATACATACTCGTATATAAATATGTGCAATTCACTTTAAGCTCTTTTTCTAGATAACGGAGCTATCTCTCAGGCATTACTGAACTGTAGATAAGACATACGTGACCTTGCATTATTGACAATTATCTAAAAATTGATTATTATTCAGATGGTATATTAAATTATATATTTTTTGATAATTCACACTGCCAAGTAGAAATTATCATAAAGCAGTTAAAAACTTCCATTTGTGTATATGTATGCACTTATTCATCGCCAATCAAGATATAAAAAGTACACCTGCTGAGTTAAATTTTTATTTCATTTTGCTCAGTATACACATTATTTAGTTTATTTTTCAAAGTACTATGACAAATTTTTCAATATCAACCCGTAAAATTATACATATTTATGATCTATCATAAAAAAATATCGCAGCTGAGCTAACAAAGTATGTATATATACATACATATGTATATGTATACGTATGTCATATATAACTCCAGAAAATTAATTGCGCTGATAAGAAAATTAATCTCATTTTACAAAAATTTATTTGATTTTTATTTTAAAATCAATGCCTCAAGAATTTTATTTCATTAGGCTGCAAATGATAATAGACGTTTATTAAAAAAAAATTGTATTCAAATATCCAATGATTATTATTTATTTTTTTCATGTTAAAATAAAGCATAATTCTGATTTTCAAATGAAAATTATTAAAAGCAGTTGTCTCTTTTAGAACCCGAAAACAACGTTTTTTCAGAAATTTTTTTGAAACCAAAAGGAATTATTGCGCTAAACGAAATTTTCAGACAATAATGTACTATATTGAAGCATCAAAAAAACAATTTTTAGTATCAAAAAATCTTGGAATTTCTCAATGTAGTGATGAGATTTCTGAAGCGGCTGCAATCTGAACTCTTGAAAGGGTGCTGGCGGGCGATGGAGGTCGTGCGTTGCATTTGAAACAGTCGACCCAATTTTTTTTGTTAATTTTTATGCTTTTATATGAACTAAAAAAATACCGAAAATGTTGGAAAATTACAAATTTTTTTGGAAAAGATTCATTTAAAAAAAATTCACTTCAAGTTACCAAAAAAAAAAAATAGTTTAAATAACATCTTTCCAACTTTCTTAGTTCAAATAGAAGATAATTTAATACTGATGCTAGCTCACTTTGATTTTTTTCGATATTCTTTTTGCTATCACCGGCACCGTTTTCTAAGACTTGTAAAAATGAAAATTCTAGAAAACGCGCTTCCAAGTTCTGCCCGAGCATTTGAACCAGCTCGACGCTCAGCCACTAAAACAGCTTTAGCTTCTAAAATATGTCGAATTGGCTACTGAAATTTTGAAGACTTATTCTTGGATAGTTTAAGAATAGATTGAAGAAAAATGCATTTTTTGAAGCTTCTAAAGCAGATTATTACTTTAAATAAAAAATTAAATAATATAAAAAACTGAATAATAAAAAATAAAAAAATTCAATAACTATAAAAAACTAAATTAAACAAAATAAAATCAATAAAATAAAACTAAAATTATATAGAGTAAAAATAAAGGAAAATAAATTAAATTGAAATAACATAAAAGATAATACTAGTATGTCTAGTAAAAAGTAATTAACTATTTTTGCAACAAATGGTTTCAGTGATCTGCAGCCCGATTGGATCACGCTAGATGGTTTTAGAACAAAATATTTTGTACTAAAAAGGATAATGGGAGAAGTGTAGACCAACTTTACTCAGTGGTGTTTGAGTGCATGCCAAAGATCTGAGGTTCATAAGTGTAAAAGATGTTCCACGGTGTGAGAGACTAATTGTAGAGAACGTCGATAAAATAATGGAAAACTGTTTTGATCGCCCTCGAGCTAAAGATATTAACATCTGTTCCTGTCTGTGGCGAATTATTTGGCTGGTGAAGCATTGGCCTCAAGAGAAGCCTCTGAAAAACGATTGCTCCAATTTGTTGCCAATAGTCACAAGGGTTACCTACGAAATATCAGAAAGTTATCGGGCAAATTGGTGTATATTTGACATAAACTCTAGCTATGGTAAATAAAACTCTCAATTTCATGCAATAAAAATGTAATATAATAACTGAATTAAATTAAAAAATAAAAATAAAATAAACTCACACAAAACAAAATAGATAAAATAAAAATAATATAAATTAAATAACAAACGCAAGGACAATATCACATCAAGTTTGAGGCGGATGCGTGAGATTTTCTCGATTTATTCTAAATGAATTTTTTTTGTGTTTATGCGAAAATAAGTGAAAGAGAAAAATTGTAAATTTGTTTAAGCCGGTGAATTCATCATTGCGAGTATATTGATAAACAAGTGTTAAATTTGTTCTTCTGCTATTACTTTTATGAATTCGCCTTGGCGAATCTGTGAATATTCCGGAACAAAAGAAATAAAATTGCACCAACTTTGCTTACTTTCGAGTTTTTCAGCGAACTTTTTTCTACTTCGAAATTCAAACTTAATCCGTCTTTACATTTTTTATTTCTTCGTAAAGCCTACCGCCGTAAATCTCACGGTGAATTTATTTATTTTAATTATTACTGTATAATAGAATATAAAAAATTGTATATAACACTTGTACATACGTATATACATCTGTTGGATACTCATTTCGTAATGCAAACTTGTAGTCAGCTGACAAGCGACTTTCAAGGACAAACTTTCAAATGTTCATATACTCGTATGTACATATATACGAGTACGTACGTATGTAGGTATATACACACATTCATAAAACGCCTTGCTTGAGAATAAAAACTCATTTTATTTGCTTGTCGGCAGATTAAGATTTACAATTGGACTTTCCCAACAACTTGCAGGCAAACATTTGCACTTGCATTACGAAGCACGTACACACATATGCCACCAAAACACACACACACATACAAACATACAAATATACAAACACACATATGTATATATGCATGGCGTGTTGGGATGACAAGTAATTCGCTTTTATAAACGGCCTATTAACTGCGCGGCAATCAAGCAGTTTGCCGGCCGGCCGGCAAACATTTATTAATACCAAAGCCACGCCACACAAACTACGCCCACCCACCGCACACTTCCTTCATACGCCCAGGAAAAAAGGCAAAAAAAAAGAAAAAACACACTCACCATATGGCGAAGCTCGTTTAATAAGCACATATGTAGGTATGTATGTATGTAGTTACTTACCCATGCAAACGGCTCATGGTGATATCACCGGCATCGTCTGCCACCACCAAGTAATCGGTAGCCGTATCCAATCCAGTTACACGTCCGGATACGTATTTGGAGCCGAGACTTGTGCCGTTTATACTGTAGACATGCACCGAATGCGAGGTATCGTCCAGTGCGCTGAATGCAATGTGACCTGAAACAAACCAGAACGAGAGAATTAAATTTTTAATTTATTAAACACAAAAAAAAAAAAAAAACGAAAAAGTAAAAAACTGCAAACACTTTGTAAGTATTTAAGTGGAATTGAAGATAAATGAAATAAATGGCAATGGTGCAACAAGAGAAGGCAGAAGAGAGGCAGCGAAAATGAACAAACCAATTCAAACATTTTGCTTGCAATGCAATTTACAAAACCATTAAACACAACAGAAGTAAAAAAAAAAAGGATTCATAAATAAAAAGAACATCAAATAGGGGCACCCTGTTGGGAAAAGCACGCACAATTAAAATACTTAGCAGAAACTCTGTATAGCAAATAAGTACAGAATTTTGCAGTTTGACAGCTGACACATATCTGACGGCTCTAGAGCGATCTTTTCATCTGATCTGCGTTTGTATGACCAAATCTTAGCCATAACCATTCCAAGCTTTCTTTTAACATCTTCGGTAATGTTATAGAAATGTCAAGCTCTATGCAGCTTACAGTTTCTTGTAAGGTACGTTTGGATGCACCAATTCAGATCGAGAATGGGATCATACTATTTTTATTGCATACCCAGCAAGCCATCAAATGTCAGCACACCTCAAAGTGGGACTAGAGAACCGATAATATCCTACAAATACTATACAAATATCAAGCAAATAGGTTTTTTTCGAATAGAACGGCCCCATGCACACTTCCCGCGAAGAAAAGTTTTCCACATACGTATTAAACTGGGCAAATGGTCCACTCTCCGGAGGAAAAAGTATTCCCCATGTCAATTCAGGCAAAGAGGCTACCGATGTACCAAATTTCATGTGAATCGAACGATATAAAGATTAATTTGTATTTTCAAATAGATCTATGCCAGGACCACGTTCCGCAGGAAAAATTCTTTCTTATCGGATGCCTATACGTATGTCAAATGCAAAAAAACATTCTCCAAGCTTCAGGTCTCTACAATCAGCGGCACTGCTCTGCAAGGGAGTGTCCCATCGATGCGAAAAGGTGATAGTCGGAAGGGGCGAGGTCTGGAGAGTACGGCGGGTGCGATAATATTTCTCAATTAAGTGTTTCTAATGAAAGACACTTTTTGGACACCAGTTTAGTGGTATGAGACGGCGGGTTGTCAAGTTGCAAGATAACTTTGCCATGTCTTCGGGCCCATTCCGACCGTTTTTCGATCAACGCATGATTCAAATTGATCATTTGTTGTCGGTAGCGATCCGTGTTTACCGTTTCACCAGGTTTTAACAACTCGTAGTACACCACACCACACTGGTCCCACCAAACACAGAGCATTGTCTTACGGCCAAAGCGATTTGGCCTTGCTGTCGATGGGCCAGCTTCACCAGGGGAAAGCCATGATTTTTTTCGCTTCGGGTTCCCAAAATAAATCCATTTTTCGTTCCCCGTGACAATTCGATGCAGAAAAGATTTCCTTTCGAATCGTTGAAGCAGCATTACACAAACGGTTTTTCGATTTTCCATTTGTCTATCGTTCAGCTGGTGTGGCACCCATTTTCCATACTTCTAGATCTTTCCCATGGCTTTTAAACGTTGGCAAATTGCTCCTACAGTCACATGTAGTGTTTCTGCCAATTTTTGTTGCGATTGGGTTGGATCAACATGCAATTCCTCGTCTTCGAACTTTTTCGCTGTACCAGGATGTTCATTGTCTTTGAAATTGACGAAACCATGTCTCACATGTTCTAATCACTGGAGCATATTCACCATAAGTTTCTACCAGCAGCCGGTGAGCTTCAGCTGCTTTTTTCTTTTGATGAAATAAGAAAAGCAACGAATGCCGCAAGTGCGATTAACTTGGAACGAAACTCGACATATTCACTGATTTAAACAAATATGACGCTATTATTTTGGCGGAATGTGACTTGCGTATTTTTGTAGGTTAATGTCAATAAAAAAAATTACATACATGCCAAATCATAGAAATGTATACATATTGCTAGCGACATCTATTAGTAAAACCGGCAACCTTCAATAAACACACCTGGTACTAAATATGTATACGGATTCGAGAAAGATTCTGATTAATTTTTCTTCTGGACAGTCGGTCAGGAACTTTATAAAGCTTGATTAGGATAGTTCATGATACGTATATCCCACTTTACAACAAAAAAAAAAAAAAAAAAAAAATACAAAAATCACAAAAATTTGTAGCTGAAGAATCGATTGGGAAGAACTTTTGTGACTCTCACTTTTAGTTCCAAGAACATTTGCAATGTGGGATTTCTTCATTTACACAAACACAAACACACACAACCTCATACATATGTACATGTCTATAAACTTAAACAAAAGTTTACGATCACTTGTGAATGTCTAGGCTGACAAGCTTGCACATACTAGTATGCACCGGTTACACAATAGCAGTAGGCATCTACTTTTCTAATTGACAACTTGATTAAGACCAACCAACCAAACAAACCAACCAACCAAACGACCAAACAAAAGAAAAGAGCAACCAGCAGACGGGCATCAAATCTGAGATTCACAATCGCCCCATAGCAACAGCAACTCTGCCAGCGGCAATTGTAATTGTAGGTAGGTTGGTAGGTAGGCCGGTTCGACCTGACAGTCAAAAGAGCACAACGTTTGGAAGAAGACCAAAAACAAAAAAACAAAAAGAACAACGTGAGAAACTCTCGGCGTGATTGAATGATTGCATGAATACAATTCCAGTTACACAGACAAACTCACATAAATATATATGTGTATGTGTATGTAGACATAGTTAAGCCAGCTGACACGCGAGATTTTGAAAAGATTTGCAATTTGCAGATATGAGCGGAGTCGGAGTCGTCCGATCAGCCGTCTGGTGGTATGATCGTTTGGTCGCTTGGTCAGTTGGCCGCAAACATTTTCTAGATACTTACTGACGAACATATGCATGAATATACATATGTATGTATGCGAAAGTGCATTCAGCTGAACACTTAGTTGTCAGCTGGTTCGGCAGACTTTCAGTTACGACTGGTTGCGGTTGGTTTGGCCACTATCACCATCGCCACCACCACCACCATCACCATCACCGTCACCACTGACAACAATGCATAAGCACCACCTTCACAGTGCATAACTGCAAAGCGAGCGAAGCGATTGCATGTCAAACATCTTGTACACATTTCACTCATAAGTGACTTAAATAATTGTTATATTACAAACAAATACACACACGCACAAACATAAACATACACACACATAGGTATATATGTATGGAGTCATATATGGTATACATAGAGTGTATAAGTTATGAATAAGTGCATGCCATAATAAGTGGCATGTCATATGCTAACAATCAAATACAATTGACCGCATGCCAATTTGTTGAAGATGTATGAAATGTAATAAAGTTTTTAGTCTTTTTTTGTTTTTTTTTGGAACATATAAAATAATTTTTTTTTTTCGCCAAATCATGCTCAATTAAGCCTACATACTTCCATACACGTATGTATGTACGGTATGTACATGCAAACACAGATTTTCAGCGCTGTTAAATTATTCAAATAGGCTAGTGATTTTTGTACAATTACGCTTTTTTCTTTGTTCGTTGCAAATGGCCGTTGGATAAGTGGCACTTTTTGGTTTGGCTATGGGAAAAATGTTTGAGTGGCAAGAAAGTTCCACCGCAAGGCGAAAAAAAAAATTGTAGAAATGAAAAAAGAAAACATCAAATACAGGCATTTGCGGTGTTAACCAGTTTTATAATAATAATTCCACAGCTGATAAGCTTAAATTAATAAATATTTCATTTGTTACAAACGAATACAGATACGAGTATATACATACATACATACATACATACTGTTCTATATGTTGGTATTTGATTAATTGCACTTGACTAATGAAGGTGAGTGCTTTTTAATCAAATTATCTGTGAATATTGTAGTTTCAGAAAAGAAAAAAAATCAGTAAATATTAACAAACAAAAAAAAAAAAAATTAAAAAGAAAGAAATAAATTAAAATAAAATAAAATGTTTCGTAAGCGATTATTTCCTGTGTAGGAAACTTTTCTGATTAAATACTTATTGGCAGGTAAGCATATACATACCTACATATGTATATGTATACACGTATGTACAGTGATGAACTAAAGTACTGGCACAGCAAGATGGTTCAACTTTAACATTTTTTTTTACCACTTATAAAAATATTTTTAATTCCGAAAAAAAAGGCTAGCCAGACACATTTTCAATTATTTTCACTTCAATTCATTTGATTATCTTTTATGTTAAATTAATACTAATTATAAATGAAAAAAGGACTAATTTTCACAAAACAAGAGTAAAGGCACACTTAAATTTTACTGCATGTTGATCCAACCCAATCGCAACAAAAATTGGCAGAAACATTACATGTGACTCGAGGAGCAATTTGCCAACGTTTAATAGCCATGGGAAAGATCTAGATGTATAGAAAATGGGTGCCACACCAGCTGAACGATAGACAAATGGAAAATCGGAAAACCGTTTGTGAAATGCTGCTTCAACGTTTCGAAAGGAAATCTTTTCTGCATCGAATTGTCACGGGGAACGAAAAATGGATTTATTTTGAGAAACCGCAGCGAAAAAAATCATGGCTTTCCCCTGGTGAAGCTGGCCCATCGACTGCAAGGCCAAATCGCTATGGCCGTAAGACAATGCTCTGTGTTTGGTGGGACCAGTGTGGTGTGGTGTACTACGAGTTGTTAAAACCTGGTGAAACAGTGAACACGGATCGCTACCGACAACAAATGATCAATTTGAATCATGCGTTCATCGAAATGGGCCCGAAGACATGGCAAAGTTATCTTGCAACATGACAACGCGCCGTCTCATACCGCTAAACTGGTGAAAGACACATTAAAAACACTTAATTGGGAAGTATTATCGCACCCGCCGTACTCTCCAGACCTCGCCCCGTCCGACTATCACCTTTTCGCTAATTTTGAAGAAGTCAAAAAATGGCTCGTCGAATGGTTTGCCTCGAAAGAGAAATTTTTTTTTTAGAATGGTATCCATAATTTGCCTGAGAGATGGGCGAAATGTGTAGAAAAATTTTGAGATTCCTCTGAAAATTAAGTGTTTTCTTTATCGAAAAAACCGGCAAACTTCAACTAACACACTAACATACCGCTGAAACGATTTTCGGCCGAGTTCCACCTTAAATTTTTTTAAGAAATGGAAGGACCTACAGTTTATTATAAGCCCCCTCCGATGGATTTCTATGAGAAGTTTTTTATTTCCTGTCAGAAATACTCCCGGAGGGGTAAACATTTTCTGCAGAGGGGTGACCGCAATTAGAACAAGGAAGAAGTGCTGTCTTCGCCCATACCAGAACTTGTATACCTTTCACGATCATATCAAATTTCTTGGGGGCTTTATGATATAGTCCTCCGTTTTCGATGATTTTGGGTGTCGATTCTTATTTGTATTGTAGATAAGAATTTATAATACCCAATTTCATGCTCTTAGATGATTTTCTGGCGGATTTTTGAGTCTTAATATCTGAACAAATCGCCTGATTTCGATGATCTTCAGTACCAATGTGCAATTTATCATGCATATGTCTGTAGAATATTCAATTCCATGTTCTTAGATGCTTTAATCAAGTATTTATGATCCTAAATCTCATATCTGAACAAATCAGTTGAAAGGGGACTATATGATATAGTTATCCGATTTCGATGATTTTCGGTAACAATGTTTATTTGTAGACAAGAATGTATAATATCAAATTTCATGGTTTTTGGACGGATTTTTTAGTCAAAACCCCAGATCTGAATAAATCGATTGTATGGGGACTATAAGTTATAGTGACCTGATCTTGCCCTTTTCGACAAATCATCATTACAGTATAAAAATATATCTGCTTACCAAGTTCTGTTGAAATATCTCAAAAACTGATGGACGTTAAATGGTCCCAACATACAGAAATGACTAAGTCAACGCAGCTCCTTATTCTGACCCGATCGGTATTAATTTTGATGGGTCTAACTATTTAACTTCTGGTATTTACAAAGCTATATATATATCATTTCAAGTATATGAAAAGGATACAAATCACTTTAATGTTTTTTTGTTCTATAAATTTGAATGTTGATCGATCCAGAGCTCGAACATATGCCCTTCAGCTTGGCAGTATGAATTGCTAGCCCCTCGACTTTTGCAGCAGCATGTTTATATAGATATGTACATATATAAATCCCAAATCCGCCTTCATACACGTACAATTATTATATAAATGTTTAAAGTACGTAAGCAAATGTGATCTTGTCAGTTCACACCTGATCTATTAGTTATCAGTTTACCTACTAGAAGTTGCTCTAACCGGTTCATTACAGGTTTTTTTTTTTTTTTTTTTTTGAAATTGATGAATCGTAAAGGCATGATCCATCATTTATGATGAGCACTACTTTTGGCATATTCCTCTGGTTAGTCGGCGATAAGAATTTTGCTGTGAAATTTATTACTAATACATATGTGCATATGTATGTATGTGCGTATGTATGTATTTAAGAGATTATATAATATATTAAATGGACTATGGACTTTGCTCCCTCTTTCGCTCGTACGTTTAAAAAGTGTAAAAAATAAGCTCTAGATTTTTAACTTTATTTCTTTGTACTTTTTCTATAATTCCAAATTAATTTATGAAATGTCACAATTTAATTACACTAGTCAACAAAGACATGACTCATATATACATATTCACATATAAAAGAGAGTGACTTTAGCTATTACGCTTATAACTGAAAAACGCCTGGATCGATTTCGATGATGCGCACCAATTCGGATTGGGTCTCCGGTAAAACTAGAAGAATTCTCAAGAAAAATTTCAGAAAATGGATCAGGACAGACCTACTTGAAAAAACGTATTTCTGCTTCGATTCGAGACCGTTCTATTCCAAAAAAATTTATTCATAATGCGATTAAATACGTAAAAAGTAATCCATTATTTTGAACACAGATGGGGTTTAGTGAAAGACGATATTTTTTTTACCAAAAAAGATAACCGGAGAAGTGCTTATCACTTAACTAGGTAGTGTTTGAGCGCATGTCAAAGATGGACACCAACAAAGAGAAAATTCTAAAATTTTTCTTCGATGAAGCCGAGGAAATTTCGATAAAGCCTGACGAGCCAAATCCATACGAGTACTGTTTCGATTACCCAGTAGCTAAAAATTGTACAGAAAGTGCAGTGAGTCGACACAAACGGTCTCTAAGCTAGAATTGAGGGTAACGATGGGTTTGTTGTGTGTTTGCTGGGGTTAACAATGAATCATCCAATCTTTAAATTCGGACTTGTATTGTATTATCAGTAATTGCACCATCTGAGGGGAGCAATCCTGTAAAAGCTCCCAGCTTTGATCAACAGGAGGGAATTTGAGTCTCGACAGGACAATCAGAGCTTGGTTGGGAGGTTCTAATGGATCCAGCTTATAGTCTATAATAAAAAAGTTCGTGTGACAAAAACAGTGTTGACCAGTGTAGTTTGTTAACTTTTAAACAATTTAAACTTCGCAACCAATCCCCGAGCAGATTACTAAATGAAATAAATCATTTTTAAATCACAAGTTCCATAAAATATTGAAGCGAAATTCAAAACTGATTCGAACTAAAGGCAACATAAAACTAAAAAGAAACCGCGAGCCAAACGGCAAAAAGATTAGTTAGTGAATACTCGTAAATCAAGTAGCGTCTGCTCTACACATGCCATAAATGATAATGTCCTGTCTGTATTATAAACCCATTAATACATATACATACAGCTCACATCTGGTACCGTAATAGCATTTTTATAAGACACAATTTTGCGTGTTAATTTTTTTTTTTACTGTTTTATTGAATTATGGCAAACTCATAATTGTTGAACGGAAAGTGCATTGCGCTCAATCATGACGACGAGCGATTACATAGACTCAAATGACGCGTCACAATGCGATATAGATTTGGAAGTATGTATGTATGTAGGTACTAATGTACGAGGGTGACTCGGTAACTCAATGGAGTTCGAAATATAAGACGTTTACCTACGCTAAAGGCGTGGCTTACAAAGCTCAAATAAAAGAATTTTCAGAGAACCCCTGAAATTTCGAAATAAAGATTGGATTAAAGTAGAAATATTTGAAAAAATTAGGTTTGTAAAACAACTTGTTTCGGCCTTATGAGGGTTAGTAGCTAGTCTTCAGATCATTGATCAAAAGCGGGAAACAAGGTCTCCTATTTCAAAGGATGACTTAAAAAGTATCTTGACGTTATTAATTTCTTTGCAATTTTTTCATTTATTTATTCAAATGATTGATTATTTCCGGTCTATTAGGTGCGTTCAAATAATTATGTACAATTTTTTTAAGAATCTCAGCTACTACGAACTATATATTATAATAAATTTATGTTGTCATGTACATACACTTATGTATATACATAGTATTTTGGCGTATTGTCTACGAAAATTTTTCTAATTAATTTTTCTACGCATTTATTTTGCTAAAGTGGATCAGCACTACATCATTTCAGCAAATTGCCCCGAGTTTACCCAACAAACATTCGTTGGAAAGATGAGTTGTACGAGATATATATAGAAGTGACAGCGGGTACGCTGGCTAGGCCATGTGGTCCGGCTGGATGAGAATACTACAGCTTTGAAATCTTTCAATGTAGTACCCGTCGATCGAAGAAGAGGAGAGGAAAATCACTACATATCAGGTGGAAAATGACCTGACTTCCCTCGGTGCTTGCAATTGTTAATTCGCCAGTGGAGAG
Source organism: Ceratitis rosa (assembly GCA_037013455.1). NCBI lineage: Eukaryota > Metazoa > Arthropoda > Insecta > Diptera > Tephritidae > Ceratitis > Ceratitis rosa. The sequence goes on along the minus strand of JAWMAG010000031.1, from coordinate 6,699,995 downwards.
GAAGAAGCATATTGCCATTTCCATGCGAGATTTTCTTGAATCGAAGCTTAAATGTTCATTTGGTATAATCAATTTTTTTTTTTCATAATTGTAGAATTTTATAAGAACATAAATGTACTTACAGTATATATAAGTATATCAAATATATTTATTATACATTTTAATTTCGTAATTATTTATTAATTGGATGACGACAATGGGGCCGACAGGCAATACGTCCAATCACAATGAAACTGTCTATGATGCAAGGGCGCAACATTTGCGGAGAAAATGACCATTGGCATTTAAATCATATTAAATTATAAATACATACATACATACATATATTCTATAAAATATAAAATATATAATAGAAATGTTTTGTGATAAGAAATAAGTTATAAATCTTAAACACTGACGGGCGAGAGGAAATTTTTAGCATAACAGAACGCTATTGCATGCGATATTCTTTAAAGTGATCTAAATCTCGAATGCAGGTAATACATATAGAAAGCATTTAAATGAAGGAAAATTGCAGAAGATATTATTACCTTAACCTAAAACAGGTTAATCAATATATTGAAGGGAATAAATCAAACAAAGCAGAGTTGTTCAACTTCAAAGTCTTTGAACCCTAGTGGAGCATGGCTCTAGTATCAAAAGCTCACCTTATGGTGAAAAAATGCAGATAATGTCATCAATATTGATGAATAAGAGAACGAAGAAGATTCGGGAAGCTTACGCCTCTATATTAAAAAATTGAATATTTTTTTTTTAATTATCTCTTTGACGCATCCAACATATCACTTCTGCAGAATTTTTCCCTCGAAGCGTGCATAATCTTGTAGAAGACGCGAATGAAATCGAGCGTGAATTTAATAAATTTGCGTAGTTTACTTCAACATGAGATGACACTTGTCACTTGTGAGATAAGGTGCAAGTGCGTTCAAATTGCATTTAACTACATATGTTCATACATATTGTTTAATGAAGTCATTTTTTTTTTGAAATATAAAAATCAATCATTAAAATTTAAATATAAACTCTCCATAGAGAATCTAGGTACGTATATATGTTAATACCTATATATATGTACATATAAGGATGTGTGCGAACAATTAACACACATTTACAAAACTTCATTTATACCCTGCAGGGAGAAGGTAGATTAGTATGCAAAAATTCTAGTTAAATACTAGTATTTTGAAGATGAAATTATACCCTTCGGCTTTTTGTATAGTTACTGGCTACAGGAGTGATAATATTTTCTACCACGCGGACTTACTTTCCCAGTTTTCCCAGTTACTAGTATATAACTAGCATAAAGCTGATGCATAGTCGGACAATTGCCAGTTCGTAAGACATTGGTGAGTTAAAACTACTAGTTCCTTACTTTTGCAATAGATGCAAGGTGAACTAGTTAAAGCAAACCAGTTGGGTTCTAGTTAACAAACTAGAAAATTTCTCTACAGGCTATTGATATTTATATTGTAAAAGTTCTCACATTTCAATGCGTTCAAAAATGTCAGAAAAGAAAAAAAAAACTTATCGACAAACTGAAGCCAATGCGCCGCCGATCGATGATAAAGTCAATTGTCGCACGTCTTACATACTTATTTATGTATTGTATAAGGTACACATATAAGCAAATATGTGCACACATGTGAAGTCAGAAATTCGAGTAAATTATCAGTATGCCGCAGGGGCGCACGGACGAGGAAAACACGCGACTTGTAATGCGTAATTTCTGTGATTGTGGCGATTCACTTTCAGTTATACTTGAAATTGACGTAAGTATGTACGCAAAGTATATATGTATTATAGCATATACCTACTATTAGCTGGCAGAAAAGAGGCGAACAATTCCTTAAGTCTGCTCTTGGAATAAGACAAGTTGAAACCAAAAAGTCATGTTTTGAAAATTTTACGAGTTATTTTCGGAATCGAGATGTGTTATTTGACCATTTTATTTCATTTTTTCTTCTTCGCTCGGCAAAATTACAGCCGTATTAACAACAGCGCGCCATTGGCTAAGAGGAAGGATGCTTCACTGTCCGATATATGCGGTTTAAGGGTTCACTGAAATCTGATTGCAGCGTTTATCAGAGCTGCGGTTGAGGGCGGGCGGCGGTCTTGATGCAAGTGGCTCGCTATATAAATATGTTCCTGGGCGCTGAGCGCCACGTTGTAATCAGCTCTAATGAAAAGTTATATAACGCCTCAGATGAGATGCCCCAGTTTTGATGACAACCACTGCACTCGTATTGAGGATTTAAGGGTATGCACATGAAATGTCCGATCGCTTCATTGGAAAGCTGTTTGATGCCCTCGCTAAAGTAAATGCTGGATGATCATGATATCCAAAAAGGGTGATGGACGGGACAAGGACGGAGACAAGTAAGTTCTTTACTACTGCGCCCATATAATGGAGCACAAATTTGGTGTTGGATGTAGACTCCGTCACCGAGTACTGTCCACAATCCGCATCAATCCAAAAATTTTCAACATACATATCACTGATTTGTATTCACGTTCCGACGGAAGAGAAGGCCGATGCGACCAAGGATGCCTTTTATGAGCGGCTACAGGAGGCTCGAGAGCGCTGCAAAGCCACGATGTGAAAATTATGCTTGGCGACTTTAACGTCAGGGCTTTGCCCACCCTTCGGCACGACTGTTGGAAAATTTAGCCTTCACAACGAAAGATCCCAAATTGATTTAACCTCATCGACTTCGCCGGAGTCCGAAATATGGTTGCCTATAGTACACCTTCCGGTGCAGAGAATTCATCAAGCTTCAAACTTGACTTCTCAGCTAAGTAAAATCATTTCCCAATTCGAAATTTTGTTAAACGAGCTACAATGAACATCGTTACCAACGAAATTGCTCCTCAACAAAACATAAACTCTGAACAAAAAACGTTTTCAACTGATTTCCCGCGAACGTCAAGAACCAATCTTAAGAATGTCGTAATATGATTTTCTGATTACATTAGCTTTAAAGGTTTTTTTTTGTTAAAAAAATCCCCACTAATATTATTAAATAAAATTATATTTTCTGAGAAATCTAATTGGCAGGGAAGTTTAACTGTAAGCTGCAAATAAAAAAAAAAGGCAAAGTACACAATCGAAAGCTAATGGCTAGAGACTTCACCGGAAGTTTCTCTTAAGTATGTTATTGGGTTATTTGATGAGTCATGTAGGTTTGTTCTAATATTTTTTGAAGTAAATTTGTTGGAATTAATTAATGATTTTTTGATAATTTGATTGACTTTTTGCCATGGAGAACTTTTCACTTTTAACAGCATTTTCAGTATCCAAAGTGGCACCATTCAAAAGCTTTTGAGGACAGCGAGAAAAATATTAAAGTAACAATGAGAAGAAACTGATACCTGGAACATACGTATGGTCACGGTTCCAGACATCAGTCCCCAATTAAGCTCTGCTCTAGGTTTTGACCAAATACCCACATCTCAGAGCTCAAAACAGAACACTACTCCCCAACCCAGAGATAATATTGGCTTCGGATGTTAGTTGTAGGATCTATTTTCTCTGGCCGATCCTACGTCTGTCCCTCGGTGTACACGATAATTCATGTTGATATATATAATTTCCATGGTCTGGTCATGAGTCCAATCAGAAATAAGCTACCTCTGTTCCACTTTAGATCGATGTGCGAACTTAATATAAACATCAGCCGAATATCCAATTTTCGGTCGGTCAAAAATTGTTTCATTATTTTTCAAATAATGAAGCTCAGACTGTTTAAGAACTAATTTTTGTAGAAAAGTAATCTTGTAATTCTTGGAAATTTGAAACCAGCCCATCGATATATCATATGACTATCTCAAGTACTGGTATCAATCAAGTAGATACTAATTTTCGAGATAAAAGCTTAAGTGTTAAGTGCGCTAATTGCGTTTAAAAATTTAAAAAATCTATAAAGACGCATACAAATATTTGTTCATACCCTTAATACACACGTGGGTTGGTCTGTTCATTTTTTTTTTGTTTTTTTTGGTAGTAACCATTAGTCTGTTTAACCTGTTTCTCCATAGATGAGAGATAAAGTCTCAAATTTTCATATGGATAAACAAAGAACAGAAACTGTACGATTTTAGGATGAAAAAGTATATTCAAAAAGATAAAATCACGAAGAAAGGCTGTTTTGTAGATTTTAATAGTTGAAATTGCGACATTAATAACTTTTTTTCGAGCCCGATTGTTGTCGATTGAGAAAAGATGTAAGTAAAGGAGAAAACCAATTAACTTATATAATCGAATAATCAAGGAAGATAATTAAATTAACACATAACAGTGAATTAACGGGTTTACTTAAAGAAGTCGGATACTTGTAGCTTTTTTATATCAATTTATGTAGATTATAATAAATGAAGAGTTTTTGGTAAATTTCTTGCACTCAACATTCTAAGCCGTTTTTAGCTTAAAATCAACAATTTGTTTCGTAATCACCTTGTTAAACACGTTGACACATTTGTAAAATACTATTTATATATAAACATTTCTATTTATATATTTAGTTTGTTCATCGAAGTAAGCAATCGCTACTTCAAAAGTATCTAAAAACTGTTGAGTGTTGAACTAAAATAGACACTTACGAATGTTTGTTGTCAGGTGCATATTAATTTACAGCACTGTGTTGAATGCTAAGTACATAAAATATGTTTGTGAATAAATTTGTATAGTTCAAACAATAATTTATATAATTTTACGTCAATAATTTATACACACTTGATTCTTAACTAGTTAAGAACTTGCAGTTGTTTATTATATTCATTATGAACTTCTAAAAACTACATTTTTCGTTGCCTACATTTAGGCTCATTATTTAATTTTACTAATTTGTGTAGTATATATGTATTGTATATTGGAAGAAGGGAAGAAAACGTTGAAGGCAGAAAAAAGTTAACGCACAGGTACCAGTCTCATGCCTAAAGGCACTAGTTGTTGTCCACGTAAAATCACTTTAATTTCCTATGCGGTATTTGAATGCAATAGTATATGTATTTGTAAATCATGACATCAATTGAGTAATACATTTTTATATGCATAGATAATTTCTATAGATAAAACTCTATATTATTCTTACAAAATTAAAATTTTATATTCAGTAATCGCAGGTGCTCGTATGCATATACGTGTACATATGTATTTGCTATGAATATGAGTAATGTAATGACTAATTTAGGATTTCTATTCATATTAATCATAGAAGGTAAAAATTAATTTTTATGCACCTTTATATATTTTAGGTGAAAAAATTATTTAATTGGATAAGACTTTTCTTTTTCAAAACACACACACACACAATTGGTCATTTTGCATAACGGTTAATAACTGTGTAGGTCATTAAAATCAAATATATATGGTATATTCCTATATATTTCAAAAATTATAAAAAAATTAAAAAAAAAAACATTTTTTGACTATGGAGCTACATCAAGGGCGAATGTTTATCGATGGTATGGTGATTTCAATCCAGGCCATAGATCACTCCAACACGAATTTCATGAAGATCGTCCAACATTAGTTGCTGTTCCGGGAATTGTTGATGCTGTTAGCAAACTGATACTACAAGATCATCGTGTGATCTATCGTAAGGTTGAGATAACTACAGGCATTAATGGGACCAGCTACATTCTCTATTGCATGAGGATTTAATTGTAAAGAAAATTTGTTCACATTGAACCCCACATAATATGTCAATCTCTTAAAAAAAGGCTAGTGTTTGTTGGTCGAAAGAAATGTTAAAAAAATGTGGTTGCGCTGCTTCGAAAAACATTTATGATATCGTGACAGGCGATGAATCGTGGATAAGCGCGTATGAGCCCGGAAATAAAGAGCAGTCATCTGTAGGTATGTTTAAAGATGAGCAGAATCCAACAAAAGTTGTTCCCGCACAAAGTATTTCCAAGCAAATGGTTGCCTGGACACATGGTATTAGAAGAACGCAGAACGGTAAATTCTGAATGGTCCAAATTTTGCTTAAACCTGCAAACCGACCAGAAAAGTCAGATTCTAGTGAGGAATTTGTCATAAGTCAGCACGATACGGTATCCTAAGAGGCAAAAATTAAAAGTAAATATTTGTAGACCCACAAATACGGCAACTGATAAAGGATAAGACCTTTTAAGTAAAACTGAGTGACAAAGAAAATCTTGCCCGGCAATGTTTTGTGAATATTGTCCAGAACTCTCTTCGAAACCATAAATCAGGCTTGGGGTGTAATATACTACTAAGAATACATATCCTCGACTCTTATTTTGATTTCTTTCAGACTGTTGTGAGTGAGAACAAAGTTCTAGTAATGCAGGAATGCTGGCAAATTATTGTTGGAGAATTAGAGGAGACCTAGCGAAACTTTTCGAGCAATGAGCAATGAACGAGTGTGCGAGTACGCGTTGCTCAAATGCTCGAGCAGCTCGAAAATGTTCGAACAAAATCATGAGCTCTAATATGTAATATATATAATATATTATTTATTGGTATATCAATTTGTGGTAGCTCTAATACATTCAAAATTTGATACATAGAAGTTTACATGTGACAAATAAAGTTTCAATTTTGTTGACCAGGGTTATTAAAAACTAAATTTATTTTTACCAAAGCCGAGTTATGAAAAAAAAACGACTTTGGGAAGCCCGAAAAAATGATAAAACTCTACAAAGAGTGTATCGTCCCTTAAAAGTAGCATCAAAAATAGAATATTTTCGAATTAATATGCTTAAAAGCTGTCACAATTTATCCAGATGCCGCTTGAAATAACTACATCCGTTAGTAAAGAACATATTAAAAGCTATCAAATAATATAAAAATAGTCTCATTTAACTCAGGTGTCATAAAATATCAACAATAAATGTCATAGGCATTTAAGTTCACAAATAATATACATATAAGTATGTAGATGTACAGGGTTTTCCAATAAGAGGTGTTATTTTAATATTCAAAGAAAAATTGCATTTTTTGAGATAGATGGTTGGATGTTTATTTCGATGTAAAGAGTAAGAAGTGCCATTAAGAATGGAAAACAATATCAGCCAAATGACAGTCATGGCTACGCTTACAGGATCGTATACTTTTTATGAAATTTCCCCAAATTTATCGAATCGCAAAGTGTATTTTGTATACCCTCAATAGTTTCACGAATTCGATCTTTGTAGTCTTGAATTGATGTTGGCCTGTTGGCGTAGACGTTGCCAAAAAACAAAAAAAAAAAAAGGAGTTGCAGGGTGTTAAATCACAAGATCTCAGTGGCCAATTGCGATCATCTCTTCGAGAGATAACACGGTCCGGAAACTTTTCCCTTAAAAGATCGAAGGTTTCGTTGCTTGTATGACACATATCGCCTTCTTGTTGAAAATAAACGTTGTCCAGATCAATACCATTCCATTCCGGCCATAAAAAATCATTAATAGCGCAATCCCTTCACCATAACTGTTGCTCTAGCTACACTTTCGAAAAAGTAAGGTCCAACAATCTCGTCGGATCATACCACACCAAAAATGTTACACGTTGAGGATGGAGAGACTTTCCAACAATAAATGTTCGGTATTTCGAGCCCAGTTGCGACAGTTGTGCTTATTGACGTAGCCATAGAGGTGGAAATGGGCCCCACCAGTCAAGATGATTTTTCGATGAAATTCCGGATCATTTTCATGCCTTTCAAGGACACGACGTTTTTGATGATCGGTCAGCTTGAGTTATTATGTTAACTGAACTTTATAAGCCTTAAGACCTAAGCGTTTATGCAAAATGACTCTTGTGGAATGCCCAATTCCAAAGAACGACGAGAAATGTACAAGCCTGGGTTTCATTCAACGCTTTAACGTGTTTTATTCTCCACATCACTAACTTGCCCCAACAGCTCCACTTTTCCCACCAAATTCTGTATTGCTTCACGACGCTAGAAGCATGTTTTATTTTTACGAACTGTCTCTAAATAAAAATGATGAATTTTAATCATTTCAGTGCGTTGTAGAAGCGTATCTTTTTTACTTGCCAAATGTTAAAAAAATTACAGCTTCGAAGCTATTCAAACTAACACCTCTCATTGGAAAACCCTTTATAATAAACTTATAGCATATCTTTATTAACAGAAAAATAAATAAACTTAAAAAAAACGGTAAATTAATGATGGTGGTCTCGACTAAATTATAACGACAGCGTCTCAAAAGTACAATTTGTATTTGTATGTATGTATGTATGTACTGTGAATTGTGTATAGCTGACTATAAAGGCGGCGGCGGCAACGGCTATATGGGTATGTATGAGTGTACGGGTACAAACCACATACATACATACATACTCGTATATTGGTGTGAATGAGTTTGTCACATTTCATTCATATTCATATCGCTGGTGGAATGCTAGCAATACCTGGATGTTGAATGCGTCCCCTTGGCGCCGATTTATTTTTCGCTTACCTACATATACATATACATATGTTTATAACGTTGTGTGCGTATAATTTATACCGTAGCGTAAGAATTTAATACGCAGTAGAGAAATTTCCTTAATCCACTTGTCCGACACCATTAACAAACACACACACGCATGCATACATAGGTATGTCTATGTACGAGTACGAGTATATATGAATGTATTGTATGTATATTCCTATAATTTTTGATAGTAATTTGTTTAATTTATTGAATTTGTCGTGAGAAATGCTAACTTGTTGAGTGGTGTGCTTAGCGTAGGCTGGCTGCTTCCTCCATTCACATACATGCATACATATGTACATATGAAATGCCCTTCAGCGCACCGCGCCGCCTCCTAATTCACTCTGCAAAAAACTAGAATGAGTGTGATTTTTAGCTTTTGCTTCAGCTTCGAATTTGCGACGCATATGTTAAATTGCCACCAAAAAGCTGATTTTTTTTTTTAAATAAAATTTTTTATTTGCACTTTAAATAAATAATAATTCGCAAGTAGAAATTTAAAATATAGTACAATAAAATTAAGTACACAAAAGAATCATAATAATAATAATGTAAATTTTGCTTATATTGATAAGACAGGCCCACTTCTGCTCGCTTGTTGTGTGCGTGTGTGTGTGTGCTTTTATACATATGTATATGACAATAAATTTAATTTAAATTTTTGATAATTTTTTTTAGGAGTTTATTAGAACAATAAAGTCATATATGCACACTTATAAGCAATTATATATATATATATACAAGTATATATATACATAAGATATATATTTATTACCATTTAATTGGCCATAGGGGCGCGTCAGCTGCTATCGCTCGAGGTATTCGGCATTTATACATACATAGTATAATTAAAATAATAAATGGTGACAGGCAAAATATAAAAATTAAAAAATATACTATTAAGAAAATAAAATATTCTTTTGTTAAATAAATTAAAAAGTCTACATATCATAAATATTGAATTAAGTGTTTTTCTCTTGCTGACGTCGTCATTTCGATGGAATTTTCACATGATCAAATATATACTATTTGTGACTTTTAGGAATATTTTTGTATAAATATGTATATTAAAGTGTATAATGTGTGGTGTGTCCGAAAAATAAAATTAATGATGACGTACATACATATATACACGATAGTGAGTAAGATTTTAAAATTATTTTTAAAAAAACTGTATTAGCTAAATTAAGCCGATATTTAGTACAATAAAGAGAAATATATGAAATAATTGGTATTTTTTCATATTCATACCAATTCTGAACTTTTACTTTTGCTAAAATTCTTTATTAAAAGGATGAAAACTTTTGCTATACCAAGAGATGGTCCGGCCTTATGTGATTACATGCCCAATCAAAATCACCAATGTGAGGGTTGGGAAAGTAGCAAAAATTTTTGAAGGCTAATATTTGACCGATCAAATTGTTTCGAGCTGTTTTCAATAAATTTTAGAAAATAAAAATAAGCCAACTTTTTTTCAGCATGAAATGGAAAGAAAGTTCTCAAAATACTTTAAGGATGAATAAAGCATTAATTTCATAATAATCATTGTAGGCCAACTTTTGACCAATGAAATTTTTTTCGCAAGGCTTTCAATCGATTTTATAATAAGTGTAAGCAAAACAATTTTTTTCGACTTTAAATTGGAAGTCTTAAAATAGATTTATCGCGAATATTGGATTGATTTCCTAATCACCGAAGACCGAATTTAAAGGGACAACGGCCAGGCTGCCACTATCAATTCAGAGCGTGAAGGTCGTGTGATAACCTACTTTTTTGGTCGGTATGTCAAGAACAAGACTTGGCCACACAACACGAGCGAATATGGCCTTACTGCAAGAGAAATTTCCCGGCCGCGTAGTCTCTCGTCTTAGAGATGTCAATTGACCACTGAAACCGTGCGAGTTAACATCGTTGGACTTTTTTTATGATGCCACGCGAAAGACCGTGTTTATGCTGATAAAGCTTTAACTCTTTAACAACCAACATTCGTCAAGTTCTGCTTGAGATACTGCCCAATAAGTGCTCAAAAGTGGTCGAAAGTTACGTCAAACGGATCGATGTTTGCAAAAATTTGCGGTCATTGGAATTTGAATGATTTAGTGTTACACATATAATGCCAATGAAATGAAATTTCAGGAAAAAATTTATTTTATTTTTTATTTGAAATGCATTTTACATACGAAATCGCTAAATGAATAACCTTGTATAAATATTTTTTTACCTTCCGGTCAGTTTTTTAGTTGGCATTAAAGGAATGCAGACAAATATGTATATGTATACATAAAAATCACGACGTGTATGGGATTTCTTTGGAGCATTTCAATAATTTCCTTTTCCCCACATTACTCACCGACAATTAATTGTTAAAATTCCCATAATAACCATTTAATAATAATTTATTTAGTGATAAGAAATTTAACAAGCATCTTCGGGGGCTTACTTGCGAGATTTCTTGTATTTATTTAATTAAATTATATTTTAATGAATTTATGTTTGTGCGCCAATGATAACTGAAATTTCGATTTAATTATATTTTTCTGCTTCTTGGTTATTGTTGTTGTTAATATTAGTTTTAAAAATATTTTCGTTAAAGGCCTACGTGATCTTGGTCACATTGTACAACCTATTGTAAGTAGATTAAAGGAAAATCCAATCATTTAATCATTACTAATTAATTTAATTCCATCGGAAATACGGTCACGTGAAGCTTATTGAGAATAAAGCAAGCCGTTCTTCAAATAAATTATTGATAATAAATTGAATTAATTAAATATTTGTTCAAGGCATACATTGATAACTCTGAACTTATGTTATCATTAATTTAGTGAGCTGCAGTACGTACAGCACGAGTTTCTACGTAACACGTGAATTAAAAAAGTTTTTACAATAAATTTAAAATAAAAAATTAAAAAAAATTGATTAAAAAAATAAAAATTAAAAAAAAATTGGATAAAAAAATAAATATTAAAAAAAAAAATTAATTAAGAAATAGATATAAATTAAATAATATAATAGAATAAAATGAAAAAATTAAAAAAAAGTTGATTAAAATAATAAAAATTTAAAAAAATTGATTAAAAAAATAAATATAAAAAAAAAAATTGATTAAGAAATAGATATAAATTAAATAATATAATAGAATAAAATGAAAAAATTAATAAAAATTGATTAAAAAAATAAAAATTAAACAAAAATTGAATTAATAAAATAAAAATTGATAAATAAATTAAATAATAAAGAGAATCAAATGAAAATAATATGAAATAATTAAAAAAAAATTAAAAAATACAACAGAAGAAAAAATAAATAAAAAATAAATAAATGTAAATTAAAATAAAATAGAATCAAATAAAAATAATAAAAAAATTCAAATAAAATACAATAGTATAAAGCAAAATGAAATAATCCCCCAAAATAGTAATTTGTGCATATTTTCATTGGTAATTGATTTTTGCCAAACAATTTTTTAACAAGCAATTACAAAATCTTTACATAAAAATTTGTATATTCTGGTTTAAAATTCTAATCACGCTAGCTAAACGTTTAAAAATGTTCAAATTCTCAAAAAACTAGAATTTCAGTCACAAATTATTAATTCAAATTCGCCTTCAAAATGAAATAAATTACCGAATTTCATCATACTAAAATTTCTGATAAATACCGGAAAGCAGTGACGGCTACCGGAATGTTCGGCAAATAAAAAGCTAAGACATTATGATGAAAAAAGGCAGAAGCATTTATTTAAACAATGATTACAAAACTTTAGTCGACAGTCGTCTTCCGCCGAATGGGTAATTTAGAACAATTTTTGTATGATTAATTGCTCGTAAAATATATATATACATATGCACACCAACAATTTTATTTAGCTAAAAAAAAAAAACAAAAAAAAAAAAAAAAAATGTAACTATGCGTATGCACATTTATATGCTCAAATATTTACTTAAGAATGTAAAGTGTTTGAATTTAATAATCCAATTTCCTTGCTGATAACAAAATTCAAACAAAATGCATGCATAAACCTTCGTACATACTGTAGTAAAGTAAATATGTATGTAAGTGAGTACATAAGTGCTTATTAGGTGTGGACTTACTTATGAGTTTCAGACACGAGATAACACCATCACGTGATATGTGTACACGATTCGTAAACGCCTTTATGTTCTTCGATCCGCCTGTACTTATGTACATACACACTAAACTACTGCCTACATATGGTACATACGAGTATACTATGTACACACTTAGGACTCTAGAAAATTATTCGAAATTACCGTATGAAAAGTGGCGGTTGCTTGCAGTTTAGCATGATAAGAATACATGCAATTATTTCAAATTCTTTGCACCGTTTGACGTTGTTATGCACATACCTACATACATATGTATTGTATATAATAGCTTAAGTAGCATGTATGAAAAATGTATGGCAAAGTGTGTGGAAAATGTTGTCGTAGGTCATTGACTAAATACATATTATGTAGTAGCGCAGATATGTTCATTGCAAGCCGTTCATGGACTTTAGAGCATATAATATGTTCTTGAGTGAAATGCATACATATTTAAAACTGATAGCGCAAAAATGGTTTTAATTATATGTTTTAAATGCATACATATGTGTATGTAATTATATAGATCTGTATTTGAATTTTGCTACGCATCAAATTTGCGTATTTTATTTTAATTTCAAATCAAATACACATAGCAGTAAAACAAACATCTGGAATATTCACAGAAAAATGCTGGCACATTTTCATTCTTTGTTGGCTTAGTAAGATAAGATTAAGTAAGATGAGATATTTCTAAAAGTTTCAGTTTTTATTTAATTTGGAATGATTTTCACCTTAGTTTTTTGCATTAATTTTTAGTTAATTTTATTTTAATTTATATTAAATAGAAATGAAATTTATTTTTTTATTTTATTTTCTCTTATCAATTTTACTTTAGTTAACATATTTTTTATTTTATTGTATTTTACTTTAATTTGCTTAATTTCATTTTGTTTAATTTCGTTTACATTTTTTTATTTTATTTTGTTCTGATTTATTTTATATTATTTTACTTTAATTACTTCTCATTTTAAATTTAATATAATTTAATTTTTATTATATTTAAGTTTATTTAATTTAATTTAATTAACTTAGATTAAATTATTTATATTTAATTTTATTTTATTTTACCGCATTTTTTTTGTATTTGCTTTAATTTTTTTTTTTTTTTAACTTCATTTAATTTCATTTTACTTTATTTTTTTCCTATTATTCAAGTCTATTTAATTTCATTTGATTTTATTTTGGTTTATTTGAGTTTTTTTAATTATTTTAATTTTCTGATTAAATAAAATAAAATAGAATAAAATATGAAATTATATTTTATTTTATTATTATTATAAGTTTTTGGTATTCTTAAATAATAATTCGCATTCAATTAAGGTTTTTTAAAGTAACTTGTGTGACAGCACCTTACTAGTCGAGGTTTTTTACTTTTCGACTAGTCACCTAATGGGTTTTGTCCTAGATAGCCAATCCGAATTCGAGTTACTTTTTTCTTATTTTTAATACATTTTTACATATTTTGTTTACGTTATTTCATTTTATTTTATTTTTTTCCATTTTATTTTATTTTAACACATTTTATTTTTTGATCATTTCCTTCTTGCAATTTGAGTACGATATTGCCTTTTTGGCAGTGCCATAATGGGTCGCGTCTTCGATTTCGACCGGTCCCCTATTGATTCTTGTACGTGCTAAGCAATCTGGTGTGACTTAACATGTGCCATCTTATTATATTAACATTCTCTGCTATTACAATAACATATTGTAATGTAGTGATCACTGATGTTAAAGCAATGTTAATTAACATTAAGTAAATATCGTTTATATATATTTTAGTTCCAAAAACATAGCATAATTTTAGGCATTGTGAGCTGACCATAATCGTAAGCAATTATTTTATATAATTTTGGAAAAAAAAACAATATTTCCAATTATGGTTTCTATTTCAATCAATATATTAAAATGATCCAATTAACACTATTTTATGTTATTCATTCCTTAGGTTTGCTAAGTCAAGATTTTGAACAATGATCAATGAAAAAGGATAACAGTCTGAGAGATAAATGACATAGCAACCATTTTGAGGAGTCTACTTTTTTCACTTCGTCTAAATTCCACTATGTTCACTTGGATAAATCAAAAAAAAAATATTAATTGCATAATTTTATCTACTCACCGTGATATGAAACTGTAACGAATGAGATTTGTACACATGTCTCAGTACAGCCAATTGGCTTTAGTGTGCGTACAAATTGACCATCCTGTATGGTATACACATTAACAGTGCCGTCCTAAAAGATAATTTTTTAAAGTTTCTGTATAGGTACACACATATGTATTTGTCCTTATCATTACCAGTGAGCCCGAAACGACCATATCCAATTCTGTATAAATTGCGACGCTGGAAATGGCATCATCATGTCCATAGAGCGTAGTAAGCGGTTTGGGTGAGAACATATTTTGTGTATTCAATTGTGTGACAGCCTGTAAATGCGCCTGACCAGTCAGTGCGTGCATTGGAATGTTTGTGGTCGCCGGTGCATTGCCATACTGTTGACTTTGTATGCTCCAAACGATGCAGGTACAGTCGCGTGAGCCGGTTACCAGGTAGGAACCGCAGTTATCTAGCGCCAGGCAGGTGATGATGTCTAAAAAAAAATATATAAAATTTATTAAAAAAAATCTAATATCGAAGCAAATAAACTCTACACACCCAAATGACGCGTCACAGATGCCACTGCTTTGCCCTTATGTAAGTTATACACACGCAACGAATTATCCCAAATGCCGCCCGCATACAACAGCTTGCCATCTGTGCTTACTGCGAATAATTGTGAGTGCGGTGTTTGTGAAGGATGGAAAGGACCAAAGATGCGTTTGCGATTTCTAAAAAAAACAAACAGAGTATACAGTTAACTGTCGTCAGAATGCTTACACCGTCACTCACTTCAAATTGGTGGTTGTCGCATCAATCTCCAGCAAAAAGCCTCGATCTTTATCATAAGACATCCACGAATTCGCGCCAAGTATACACGATTTCGATATGCTGACGAGCACATCAGGACTCAGTTGTAAGAATGAACGCGGCGGACTGCGTGGTGCACTTAGGAAGACAATTGGATCTTTTGGCGTTGATAGCTCACAATAATATTGCACAACCTTATCGAGAAATTGCGTAAGATCGGGTCGTTTCAATTCGGCGCGCACCAATTTGATTGCCGTCTCCTCCTGTGTCAAACGACGTGGATGTGGTTCGCGCAGTAATTGTGATGGCACTTGACCGAAGTTGTTGATCATACCTTCAACAGCTTCACGTTCAATAGGATTTGTGATTTTATCCAAATCCACAGCTCCCTCATATGAACAATAATAAAAGACATTGAGCGCTTCGACAGCCTTTGGGCCTTTTTGTTTGTAGCTGTGGGAAGAGGCGATAAAGGTTATGGCTAATTCAATTTAATTTTTTGTGTAAAAGCTCACCCGAAAATCAAATCAATCCAATGATGTAGGTTTTGACTCACATACTCTGATTCTAAAGCACGTCGGTGTATAGCTATAAACTCTTCGGGTGTGTTGGCCCATGTCGGCAGTATGACATCATCTACTTTTTCTTTTGTTATTTGCAGATGACCCAAATCGAATCTGAAAAGGTATGGTTTTGAAAGAAAAGTAAAATTGTTGATTGTCGATACACACATCGAAACACAAACATACTTATTCATGTTTTTGAGAAATTCCGGAAAATAAAAGAATTCCGGTATTAGCTCCTTCACATCATTCGGATTGTCCATTAATAATTTCCATGTTTGTGGTATTGAATGGAATTGTCGATCCGCAACATCAAAGCGTCCACTTTGCAATTCAATATGTAGCGAGGTAAATGGTTCAACGCGCAGTAAATAATGTAGAACACCACCTGAATTTGAATAATGTGTGCCGTAGTGAAATTTCGGTATCGCGCCTGAAGGATCCTCAAATGATTCATATTTGGTGCGTACGCCAGCTTCGTTTTTGGGGTTGATCTAAGGGAGAAAATGTAAGGTGTTATTAAATACAGAAATAAAAGAAGCAGGAAATATAGAAATTATATATTACTTACCACGCCGACAGGTTTAGAGAGATCGCGAAAAGATTTAGGATCAGTCAAGTCCAAAACATCACTGGTATAATCGGCCAATATCCAAGGAAATACTGGATACTGACTGAGGTCGTTGTAGGAGCGACCTGCAAGTATGTATATAAAACAAAGTGAATTACAAACAGATTGTTAAATAAAGCGCCTCAATGTATGCTACGTTTAACATTTATTTTAGTCTCATGACGCTTATTTGTTGATTTATTAATAAAAATATTTCATTATTTGATCTATAATATGCTCACCGGCAATTGTGTTCAAGTACATAAGATATTCGAAATTTGAAATCTCACGATTCACCCATTTCTGTGTAAGTCCGGAAGCGCGCAGCAGTTCTCCTGGCGAACGACCAGAGCCATATAAAATATTTGGCGGTTGTAGACTCAAAATTTTCGTAAAAACTTTATTGCGTGTCTATATGAGTGGTTAATTAAAAGAAAATTTAAATTTCTCTCATAAATAAATATATTCGTATATGGACGCACCTTTGTAGTAAAATTCAGAAAATAACTAGTTTGATCAATTAAAAATATTTCCAAAGCGCTACGCCGCAAATTATATTTACGCAAATGCACCTCACGTATTTTGCTAATCGGAAAGCTTAAAATAAAAGTCTTTTTAATTGAAAAGTTTCGAAAAAATATTTGCCATTAATTACCGAAAATCATGCTTGGAGCCATCTTCCGATGGTGGACTCAAGTCAATAAAGGTGAATAGTGTTTGATTCACCTCGATTTTACCTTTCACCTTTGTCATCAGCGTAATGAGCTCACAGTCTTGTGAAATGACTGATTTTTCCAGCGGCACGTCCTGTTGGGATTGCGCTTCAATTGATTGACGCAGCTCCTCTTCGAGTTGTAGATTCTCATCGTCCGCTAAAAAGTCGCGTACAACGGCATTTTTAATTGTCGAATCGAATTCCGAAATTTCTCTAAATTTGAAAAAAAAAAACAAAAAAAAATTTTATTTTAAATTTTTGGTTTGTTTAGAAAAGTGTTTTGCTCGTTACCTCGGATCATAGGCATTTGTGGCATTATCACGAAGGTTCGCCGCGTTCTCGTGCTTATTTGGATATAGCTGTGGTTCGAGTTTGAGACGCATGCGTGCCACATTCTCGTGATTGGAGAGCATCCAAAATTCTTCAGATGGATTGCTGGAAAAATGAGAAGTATTTTGCGGTTAGCTTGTGCTTGGTGTTAGGAAGAAATAAGACTTAGTACTGATCTCAAGGCCTTCTTATACATAAGTATGTATGCGACAAATGTTTTACTGAGCTTTTCGCCTTAAAAAAACTTTCGGAACTGAAAATCGTATTAGTATGGCTTTCAGATGTTAGGTTGTAATCTTGGTAAGCTCAGAAGGATCACTCGTCACTCGTCTTTGCTGCTTATATCTTCACCTCATTACCTATTTTCGGTGTTATGAATTCCTCACAGCAACGATTATATTGAATTCGCGAACAAATAAGAGGCGTATCAAGTTTTTCACGAATTTATACATGGATACATTTCTTAGGGGGTTCAAGGAGTCATACGAAGCTTCCTCAGTTTTTTGAAATCTGATAATATAAAGACTCAGAGCATATGAGGACTACCATACTTATTTAAGAGAGCAAAGCGAATATTTTATTATAAGGCTCATGAGAATTGCATCATTAGCCTAAATGTATGCTACAAACTATTTCAATTTCGTATTGATTTATTCGTAATAAGAATCAAACGATTTTTCAGTTTTTTCCATAAAAATTAAAGAGATCTTTTTTTTGTTTTAAAAATTTGTTTATTAACGATGAAAGTTTTCAACAAAGACAATGAGTTTTTCTAGTTTATTTACAAATGTATGTCCCTTGTTGAATTGCATTGTACTATCCAAGAAAAAAAATTGACGCGCACAGCGCTCCCTGGTCATCCGGCAAGGCAAGCAACTCAACAATTAGCTGACATTTTGGACAAGAGTATGTCGGTACATTGGTTATCAAAGGGTCAATTGTGGTCAATAATCCTGTAGCCTAAATGTTGCTGTGTTTAGACAACAATTGGAGCGGCAAGAGTTTTGGCAGCAACGATTGGTGCTGGAGCAGCTACAAGTGGGGCAGCTACAGCCTTGGCGGCAACGACTGGAGCGACAGCGGCAACTGGCACATCCTTTTGGACGACAGCGTTGAAACCGTTGATGGGATCAGCGTAGTAGTTGACAATACGACGAGAACCATCGGGTTCGATCAAAGAGTATGAGCCACGAACGATATCACCATCACGGGTTTCTTCCTGGGTCTTCGAGTCACCGGTCAAAGCATCCTGCACATTGTAAGCGTAAGTGTACTGTGGGTGTGGGTCAACAATGTCAGAGGCGACAGCAACTGGAGCAGCGACTGGTGCGGCCAAAGCTCTGGGGGCAACAATTGGTGCTGGGGCGGCGGCTACTAAGGGTGCTGGAGCGGCAGCCAAAGGAGCAGCAACTGGTGCAGCAAAAGCTCTGGGGGCAAGGAGTGGTGCTGGTGCGGCGTAAGCTCTAACTGGTTTCACAATTGGTGCAGCAGCAGCCAAAGGAGCTGGAGCAGCGGCATAACGAGCGTAGAGGGGACCAGCAGCGTAGGCAGCTGGCGCGGCAGCGTATGCGAGTGGTGCTGGCGCAGCGGCGTAAGCCAATGGTGCGGGTGCGGCAACAATACCAGCATTGGCGGAAAGCGCCAAAGTGGATAGAACAGCGGCAAACTGTGGAGATAGAAAGATAGAGAAAAATTAATTTCAATATTTTGAGTTTGTGCTTAAAGGCTGCGGACAAGTGGATACGAAGGCGACAGAGTGCGAAACAAGCTGCGGGTGAGGTCAAAGCAGACTTTTATACACAATAAAAGCCGTTTTTTTCGCAACGCTCAGCCTGTGCCTTCATAAAACACGTAATCCAAGTGCGCGCAGCCTCGTCCTCATACTCAACACCAGGATGTGTAGTGATTATCTTGTATGAGCTCAAAATACTTACAACAAATGGACTCATTGTGTGCTTAAGCTGATTAGATTCTCACTGTCGCTTGATTAAAACAAAACTGACATACTTTTTCCAAAATCGCGACGCTTTTTATACTTCGAAAATTACTGAGTGACGACGCGCGATGAGACCATAACACTCGCAGGAGAGAAGAAGACGGTTTTCTAAAAATTTGAATATTTGCATTGTAGTAGCCGCTCGCTAGCGCGTCCCCTTACCGCGCGTCAATGTCAACGCGTTGAGTTGTGGGGTAACGTACTAAATTTTGCTCTAAAAATTTGTTTTTTGTTTTCAATTTTGGTTGATTTTTATTTTATTTTTACTTATTATTTTTTACCTTTTATATATATGTGTGTACAATGAGTATATGACCTCTTCAGCATTGTAAGCGCGACACTTTTGCACACACCGTGCGGCAGTTCGGCGGGTGGTGTTCAAGAAGCTACACACGAAGCCCAAGCAGCCAATGGCCAGAGACCGTGGATATTTTGAAATTCTACTGGATAATGCTGGGCACGTAAATCGGGTAAGTCAGCAACGCAAGCGCGTAAGTACATAAGTATGCGCAGATACATATATATCGATACATATATATTTACATATTATATATGTATGTAAATAGCAATAATTGTATGTAGGTGTAGGCGAATTTGATTGTAAAGGCAAAAAAATAAGCTTAAAACTACCAAAGAGTGCGACACTCACGCACGTGGTCCGTGGGCTGCCTACGGCAAAGGTCTGTGCTGTAGTAGCTACTCGTACACACATTCATATGTACATACAGGCTTAAGAGCAATGGCAGTGACGTGGTGAATGGCATCTAATTATTGCTAAGAGCTGCGAAAGCGCCAACGCGCAATGGCAATAATTGCAATTCAATGCAAGTAATAAACAGAAAATTAAAATTCGAATTTTTTCACATTGTTTTTGCTTGCTTTTGATTTTTTGTCAATGCAAATTTGTTGTTATAAAATGATAGCAATTTCATGCACTATTAATAAAATACTTCAATACAGAAGCATTGAACTAGAAATTGCTTAAAAAGAAAGAAGTGAAACGAAAATCACTTAAATTCGAAACCAAATAAATTCATTCAGTTGATAAAAAAAAACTCACAAGTTCAACTCCCAGGAATTTAAATATATTTACTACACTTTAACATCTTTCTTATAGACGCTAATTTCAATTGATTGTGCAGCGAGTGTTGGGTTGTTGAAAAAATTTTGGAAAGCTTTGCAGGTTTGAGTAGCATATTAAAGAAGAGGAAGAAACATGTTAAGCATAAAAAATAAATGAAATAAGCAATGCATCAGCAAAATAATTTAAAACAATTTGAGCATAGTTGTTGAAAAAAGAAAAGAAATAACTGCGTACTCCCAAGAATTTCAGACCTCATTTAGCGTCGCGTGTTAAGTGTTTTTAAAAGCAATGAGGAAGAATTCGCCGGAGAATTTTTAAACAACACCGAAATTCGCAAACATTTTTAGTGCAAATAATGTATTTATTGCTCGAGCTCATTAGCTATGTTTGCTGAGATGTGAGTTGATTTTTAATTATACAATAGCGATGCAGAGTTTCTAAAGAGCCAACAATGATTTGGAGCACCTTTTAAAGTTTGCCATAATTTATCTCTCAATCAATCTTTTTTTTTTTAATACTCAGTTTGCTTTGCCATTTCACAATGAATTACTCCCGAAAAACGTTTGCAAATCGTGAAAAATTATTACTAAAATAATGGCTCGGTTCACGCTATACATCGCGAGCTGCGTCCAATATTCAGTCCACATAATCGCATAGCAGAGTCGGCAATTCGAGCAATCATAGATCGGTTTCGCCCCACGTATTGTTTAAGGTTAATGAGAATTGCATCGTCAGCCTAAATGTATGCTACAAATATTTCCAATTCCGAATTGAATTATCAGTGGTAAAAAATGATGAAAGTTTTGGATGCTTTAATTGCCAGAAATCGAGCAAACATCCGCCTCTTGGTTTACGGATCTAAGCGCTAATATCTGAGAATTTTAAAGTAATCCTATCTTCCCCTGCGCTTTGAAAGCGCTGAAGCGACTTTCGGCCGAATCTCGGCCTCCAATTTGTGGTTTTGCGTCTTGATGTTTTTTCAACAAATGGAGGACCCTCTCTCCTTCTAAGCCGCCTTCGAAGGTCCGATGGATTTTTATGAGCACCCGTTAATTCATGTCAGAAATACTCTCGGAGAATTTTAAATTTCCTGCCGAGGGGTGACAAGGTGGGTCGGGTCTTCTTGTAATCAATAAAACAAAAACATTTCGCTCCACTTTCAGAAGACATTGTGCTGTGAATATTAATTTCCGTTAATTAGCCTTTTGTAGCAAATAAATAATGCAAAATTCCTATTAACTGTTAACAACTTTTTTCTCACACATTTTCAAACATTAAATTAGGGATTCTGCTTTGGTGAATGTGTGATGAAAAAAGTGGTTAATTGCGGTGCTACATTGTTGTGATCTGCAATATTGCGTGCACCCAAGAGACTAACCGCCAACAATGTCCATAGCGAGTGACGATGGGCGATTGGCGATTGGCGAGTGACGAGTGGGTACACCTTTTAATCCATTTCGCGAACAGGTTATACAAACGCTGCCAAATTGATGCATTTTTAATAATGTGCCAATTTGGTCACACCACAGCCACAAACAAAGCAACAAACGCCATGAAATGCACGCAGACGCAGCCCCAACCGGTGCAGAACAAAACCGACTGCGACTGCAACTGCGACCCAACAATGAATAGAAGTGCGACAAAAGTGAATGGCAAATGGCCGCGACGGTTGATTGTACATTGTGATATGCGGCAGACCAAAGCCCAAATGAGAACAGCAGCAGCAGACGCAGCGGCAGCCACAATCGCCGTCGTTTGCACGCTGCAGTCGCTGCTTTCGGCGCACCGTCGGGCGTTACCAAAACGCTTTGGCTCTAGATCTAAGCAATATTGTGCAATTATTCCTTTTAATTTTTGTACTTTTTTTTTCTTCTTGAGTCGTGGGTTTTTTTTAGTTTTTGCTAGCATCTAGTAAATTTAGTTATTAATTCATTTGCTGGAATAGCTATTAGCCATTAAAAGGGTATGCGGCGTACGCAGCGCGACAAACAACAACTCAAACATTTATATATAGGTACGCATGTTAATTTATGGCCTAATGTGCGTATGTACGTATGTATGTCTGTATGACGGTGTGCTGCGATATCATTACAACCAAATCTCAATCTCTAGATCACAACAACGTTTCCGCTGGCGTAAAGCGAGCAGCAGCGTGTCACAACTTAAAGCGGTCGCCAAAAAATGTCGCGCGCCAAAAATGACACGCGTATTACAAGTGTTTGAGTGTGAGTACGTGTTTTCGAAAAGAACATTAATGCGATAAGTATGTATACCATAAGTATGCCTTTTGAAATTGGGCAAACATTTTTGAGTAATTTATTTTTATACCCAACATAACATGGAGACTATTTCAAAAATTTTCTATAGAAAAAATCGAATATCTAGTAGGGTTTCGATGAAGCAACTGGAGATGTCGATCAAATGACAGCCAGTTCAGCCACAAGAACTTCCACAAAGTACTAGACTATGCCAACTCAATTCAGCACCTTGGCCAAGAACCGCTGGACAGGGCGGCGTATCTACAGACTATAAAGGTCTTACTTCTTCATGAACTCCCTTCCAGTGAATGGCGTTCTCGGCGTTCAAGCACCACATATCGCAGACGAAGACGCATGTTTTCAGCAAATCTTGTTTGCAAAACATGACATTATGATTCTGAGCTGGGAGGAAAGATACCACACAATGTAGATGATGCACAGATGGCATCAAAAAGTTCCCAGTTATTTTCTTCAAAAGAGTATTTTGATTGAATTGTATCATGTTCATTTGCACCTCACTAGTTTCAGGCATTTAAAACCCTATCCCAACAACGTTTCTTTGTCTGCCGCAGGTGTTCCCAGTTAATGAGACGATTTGAAAATATTCAGCTCTAGATGATATTCTTTTGTCCAGCTGGTGAAAAGTGTTGTGGTCATGGCTTTCGAGGGTTAGAGTCCTAGGTGTCGGACAGTAAAGAGGAGAAACGTCGGAGAAGTGGCACTTTATTGTCGCACAGAGGTTATCAGGACCGGCAGACGTCAAACCGAGCAATTATCGACAAGCAGAATTCCTCCGGTGATATCGCGAGTCTTCGGAGAAAGGAGTTGCCGGGTTTCTTTTTGGCCAAGGGCTATAGCTTTTTCGGTAGACCATACATATATTTATAAAAACTGAATAAACGTAACTGACGAATCAACCTACAGTCCTAACCACTGATCGTAGAGACCTGAAACTTGGAAAGTATGTTCTGTGTATAACGGGGGGTTCGGGAATTGGAACTCCTATAAGAAATTGTTATATTTTATGACTGTTCAAATAGTTCAACATAAAAATTTATATGTGGTTTAATATTAAAAAATCGTTAACAGAACCATTTTGAAACTCTATGCGGCTGAAGTCACGAGCAAAATCTACTAATCAATAAACCTAGAAAAATAGTATGAGTTACAGAATGGAGCTCCTTATCCAAATTAATGCAAGAGTCTGGTTTGAGAGGATCAAATTCTTTATATATTCTGTGGTGTTAGAAGGAATCGCTTAAGTGTTTACTTTAAATATTCTTTTTATGAATTCGGTATTTATAATTTTTGACCCCCGAAAAAATCAAATATTTTCGGAAACTAGGACCAAAAAAAAAAATACCCGTCTGGACGTTTTGATATATCAAGTCGTTTATGGTTTTTAGGGGTGAAAAACAACCCTTAAATGAAAAGCGACAAGACTTCTTTTAAAAATTATTATCTAGGGGTATTTGGGGTCGCTGACTATGAGTCTGATGTCATATAGACAAGAGACAATACGCAGAATTTTTAAAAGCCTACGTGGTCATGTTGTATGACTAAAATCAGCTCAAGATGGGTGCCGAGAATGCTCACGCCTTCGCAAAAACAATATCGCATAGAATGTTCACGAACATTTTTGGACTTTAGTAATGAAAAGTGTTACTAGAGACGTAAATTAGGTTCATCATTATGAAGTTGAGTCGAACAAGATAACCTGCATTGGCATAAAACAGACACAGTACCTTCCAAGAAGTTTAAGGTGTCAGCGGGGGAAACTCAAGGCAACGGTCTTTTGGGGCTCGAAAGGAATTATAAAACTAAAGGTTTTTCGATAACTACGCTTCAATAATTGAGCGACTAAAAGAACTAATTAAAGAGAAAATAATGGAAAAATTAACAAAAGGTGTGCTGCCCTTCATAAGGTGGGCTTTGATATTTTGAATCACTCACCCTACAGTACAGATTGAGTCGCGAGTGATTATTACGCGTTTCAAAAAATTAAAACAGCGCTGAGGAGTAAAAAATTTAGCATCGGTGGTGAAGTAAAGGAGGGAGTTTCGGCGTATTTCAAAGATAAAGAGAAAACTTTTTTACGAGGGTATAAATAAATTAATTGAAATATCTGAAATATGTATCCGTTTTGCCGGTAAATATATCGAAAAGTAAAAATAATTTGGCTTTTATATCTCCACCCCTCCTTCCCCCAAGTATATCTATATTACCTGTAATTGTCCACCCATTAAAATTTTGCTGTAATATTTAATATTAACCGTTTAAGGGGTTAGGGGTAGTCAGGATTTTCAAAAAAAAAAATTTTTTTTTTGCATTTTCGTTAAGTATAATATCTTAAAAATAATCTCTGAAAATTTCAAGTTAATCCGATAATTCGTTTTTAAGTTATTCGACAAATAACAAAGAGAGCTCGGGCCTTTCAAAGCGCTGTGTGAAACTTTAAACGCGTTTTTCTCAAAACTATGTTTTTTGAACTGGTGACAACTGTAACTCGAAAACCGCTCAGTTGATTTTAATGAAATTTATACAGCTTGTAGAATACATAATAAACTCGGGCCTGATCGAAGGATTTTTATTTTGTGAAAAATTTCGATTTTTTAAGACCAATTAACTGTTAATTTTTTCCCAAAAATCTAGAAAAAAATTTCCTGAGGCCGCCATTTTGTTAATTTTTGAAAAAAAATAAAATCCTTCGATCAGGCCCAGGATTATTTATTTATAAAACTATTTTTTTCTATCCGATTGATTTCAGATGAATCTCCAAGGACTTATGATTGTCACCGCAAGGACCTTTGTTTGGAACTGGGTTAACACAGACAGCTGTAACTTCGGAAATAAATTTTTTTTTTTCGAAATTTTCGTGACTTCAAGTCAAAACATTGTTTAATAATACCATATCACTACTTTTGTAAAATAAAGTTATTTAATAGCAAAAAAAAAATACTGAAAATTCTAATTTTTTCGTGCCTCTGACTACCCCTAACCCCTTAAGAGATACATTTTTTATTACAAAAGTTTGAGCTCATATAAAAACAAATATTAAGTTATTAAATTTTTTTTCTAACATATTTAGCAAATTCATTAAACCTTTGCCAATTTCCGAGGCCGAGACATGGTATTGGAAACCTTACCTCACACGTCGCCAACACTAGCAACTGACGAGAGGATTAGGTACTCGTATGAGCATTTAAAGGCATATATGTAGTATATATAAAGTGTAAATATGTAAGTAAAGCGCTGAAATACGTGTATACTTAAATGCTGATTTATTTATGTTAAATTGTCTATTTTTTGTCACCTCTACATATATGTAAGTATACATAATATACCATAGTACATACGAATATGTATGTAGACAAAACAATGCATCATAAATAGCGCCGAAGTACATACTTTGGTATTTGGCCAATACAACACAAGGTCGTTGGTGTTTTGTTAAAATCGTCACGCACAATAACATGGCCTAAACAACGTAACATTTTTATGCAGAAGACCGTACAATAACAACACCAACAACAACAAACAGTAACGACATAAATGATTGCGTCGGGAATGCTACTCTTTGTTTCTTGTTTTATTTTATTTTATTTTTTATTTTTTTATTTTTCCATGGTGCTGCACGCATGCGCATGCGTATTTCTATTTAAACGTTGCAGGCATAGTTTATCGTTAAGATAACGCAAAGCACATTTTAATTGGTTTTTTGCACAAACAAATATCTACACATACATCTACTATTTAAAGGCATATTAGCTTTGATTGTTTTTCCATTTCAAAGTGGACATTTTACTTTAAAAAATACAAAATGATTGAATTTGGTGTGAAATTGCAACAGATTTTTTTCTTAGTTTATTTTAAATATTTATTCTGGCTTAGTAGGAAAACAATTAACTAAACTTCATTAAAAGCACATTTTGTGAAATATAAAGTGATTTTTCGGCAGATGATTTGAAGTTGATTCCAGGATATAAAAAAATATCTGACAAAATAAATAAGTTAAAAAAAGGTTGAAGGATTTATTTGTAATGGCACATGGTGCGTATAAGTAACCTGGCATGTAGAATGAAGTACAAGTTACGCCTGAAATACATTTCAGAGTACTAAATTAAGTGGATATTTTCAGCAGACAATTTTCGATTTCGTTGCTTGGTTGTCTGAAAGGGTAGTTAAAGAGCTGGCCGTCGCATGAAGCACCTAAGCCATTGAGTAGGCAGGCAGTAGGCTTATTGTGCTCCCTTGCCTATCCCAATAAAACTTATTGTTTTAATTTCTTCCACACATGCGCACCCATTTCGGTAAGACTGACGCTCGGAATACGGTGAAAGATTTCACGCCTCAATCGGTTGAAGGTTGGGCACTGGCAAAAGGTCATGATTCAGCGATTCGTCCTCTTCTGTGTAGGCTCTACACTCGGCCGATTCAACCTTACCTAGCTATATGAGATGATATCTTAGCGATAGATGGCCTTTCAGTACAACTACAAGAAAGCGAAGTTTTCTTTTGTTTACTGCTAGTAAGAGTTTGGTCTGTTTTCATTTTAAATCGTCCCACAGTAGTTTGCAATTGCTCCTCATTTGGTCCTATTTGCATACCAGGTGTGTTAGTTGTAATTTTCCGGTTTGTTCGATATAGAAAACACTTAATTTTCAGAGGAATCTCACAATTTTTTTATTCAAAGTATTGACCAATGGATTCTACACATTTCGCCCATCTCTCAGGCAATTTATGGATACCATTCCAAAAAAACTTTTTCTCTTCCCATCGATGCGAAAAGGTGATAGTCGGACGGGGCGAGTTCTGGAGAGTACGGCGGGTGCGATAATATTTCCCAATTAAGTGTTTTTAATGTGTCTTTCACCAGTTTAGCGGTATGAGACGGCGCGTTGTCATGTTGCAAGATAACTTTGCCATGTCTCCGGGCCCATTCCGACCGTTTTTCGATCAACGCATGATTCAAATTGATCATTTGTTGTCGGTAACGATCCGTGTTCACCGTTCCACCAGGTTTTAACAACTCGTAGTACACCACACCACACCAATTTTGCCTTGCAGTCGATGGGCCAGCTTCACCAGGGGAAGCCATGATTTTTTTCGCTTCGGGTTCTCAAAATAAATCTATTTTTCGTCCCCCGTGACAATTCGATGCAGAAAAGATTTCCTTTCGAATCGTTAAAGCAGCATTTCACAAACGGTTTTTCGATTTTCCATTTGTCTATCGTTCAGATGGTGTGGCACCCATTTTCCATACTTCTGGATCTTTCCCATGGCTATTAGTCGTTGGCAAATTGCTCCTCGAGTCACATGTAGTGTTTCTGCCAATTTTTGCTGCGATTGGGTTGGATCAACAGACAATGAACATCCTGGTGCAGCGAAAAAGTGGAATTGCACACTTTTTCGCTGCACCAGGATGTTCATTGTCTGTCAAATCGAATTCTCCACTTTTAAATTGACGAAACCATGTCTCACATGTTCTAAGCACTGGAGCATGTTCATAAGTTTCTACCAGCTTCAGCTGCTTTTTTCTTTTGATGAAATAAGAAAACCAACGAATGCTGCAAATGCGATTTACTTGGAACGAAACTGTCGAGGTAATCAAATATGACGCTATTATTTTGGGGGAATGTGACTTGCGTATTTTTGTCAATAGAAAAAAAATTACATACATATTGCTAGCGACATCTACTTGTAAAACCGGCACACTTCAACAAACACACCCGGTAGATGCGGATGTCTTCAGTGTTAGCGATGGCAATGCCTTCCACCCATTCTTCTCTTCTTTCGAATTAAATTGAAATTAATATGTCACTTTAAAGTATAAGGTTATCCATTTCGTGGTTTCAAAAGTACAGGAATGCATTTTGATATCTGTCAAGCCAAATATGTTTTCTTTCAAACAAAACCACATATAAAGATTTGAATACGAGTATATTGCAAAAATTATGTACTTAACTTGCGCTACTTTAAAGGAACTAGGACTACAAATTATCCTACGTGTTTGTAATTCAATCTGTCCTTTCAAAAATTGAAGTGTTCATATTCACAATACCATTTTGCATGTATTTGCATATCGAGTTCCCATTAACAATGACAAATGTGCCCCTCACTTGTGCGATGATAAGGCGATAAACACGATGAAATATGCATTTGCGTGACTCTGAATTCGAAAATAATTTCATGCATGCAGTTGGCAAGATAGGCAGGCGAATATACTATGTACTCATATATGTATGTATGTATGGATTTTCATTTAGTAGCACCAAAATTAATAGACCGAGCTATATTCTATGTACATCAGGCCGAACATATTAACATTTTCATATGCATTTATGGGCATTTTTACAACATTTCCAAACATTTAAAAGTTGCACCAAATCGAGGGGCGAGTGTGTAAAAGTACGACGCTTCAAGCGGACATTTTAATTAAAGTGATATAAAAAGGCTCCAAAGCAAAAAAAAAAGTGCAGCACGCAGCACCACATAAACGTTGCGTCGTTGACATGCACTTGCTGCCACATAAATATGTTTGCTTAAACGCTCGTGTTTACGGAGCGCCTCATGTGCATTGAACGATATAAAAACCTAAGAATGTGCCAGCAAGCCGGCTTAAGGCGCAAAGGCTGCACAAAAATATGCGTAAGTCGACTGGTTGTCCATCCAATAGTCCGACAACACGACTGTCAGCTTGCTTGTCGGCTGGTCAGTTGAATTAAATATTTTTCCACATTGTCCAATATGAATGTACATATGTATGTAAGTACGAACGCATGTACTTGCATTTGCCAAAGTTACACGCAGCGACGCATGCAACTAAAGTTTATTACGTCAGCATAATTTTTGGGGCAAATTGTGGACAAAAGCGTATTTATGTTTATGTACTCATGTACTCATTGGAGCGCACTTGGTTACAGCCACAATGAAATATTATATATGTACACGTGGTGCAAATATCACCAACATTTACAATATATATTATATGCCAGTATCTATGGCTTGCCAATTGATCCATATGCGCATGTGCAGTTGCCTAACGGTTACAAAGTATTTTTAAGTTCAATACGAGCTGCGGAAAACAAGTCCACTCTACGCGGTACACTAGACAGTTAGCCTAATAAACTAGTTAGTACGAATGAGTGACCTGTAGGGAAGTCATAACCAAGGATCTGTGGTGACCTTAAGTAACAAAGCTTCTTGATTTTGTTTTTATACAAAGGAATATATAATTTTAAGCCGGCTGATAAATTTTTATGATGAAAAATATAATTTTAGTATGTCTGGTCAGGGTTCGTACATATGATCCTCCGAATGCCAGTATGCCCTGCTTACTACTCGTGATATAAGCAGAAACTCTATCATCAAAAGCTTCATTCAAATTTCATGTCAAAAGTGAGTTCAGATATATGGTGGAATAGAGGGAGAAAGGACTAAAAAGAGTGTGGAAGAGAGAGAGAGGGAGAGAAAGAGAGGAAGATAGAGAGAGGGAGAAAGAAAGAGAGTGTGAGAGAGAGGGGGAGAGTGTGTGAGAGAGAAAGGGAGAGAAAGAGAAAGAGAGGAAGATAGAGAGAGGGAGAAAGAGAGAGAGAGGGAGAAAGAGAGAGAGAGGGAGAAAGAGAGAGAGAGAGAGAGTGTGTGAGAGAGAAAGGGAGAGAAAAAAGATGGAGAGAGAGAGAGAGAGTGAGAGAGAGAGAGAGAGAGTGAGAGAGACAGAAAGAGAGTGAGAGAGAGAGTGAGAGAAAGAGAGAGAGAGTGAGAGAGAGAGGAAGTGTGATGGAGAAAGAGAGAGAGAGAGAGAGAAAGAGAGAGAGAGAGAGAGAGAAAGAGAGAGAGAGAGAGGAGGAAAGAAAGATGGAGAGAGTGATAGGAAGAGGAAGAAAGAGAGAGAGAGAGGGGGGAAGAAAGATGGAGAAAGAGAGTGATAAGAAGAGGAAGAGAGAAAGGGAGAGAGAGAGCGAAGTAGAGAAAGGATAGGTGCGCCTCTAGTCATTTGCGATCTACTCTACTACAAACGGAACTCAAATCAGCAAGACGAACGCTTCACTGACAGCAGAATGCGCACAGTTGCCAGTTGTGGGTTGCGAAAGGTTAAGGTTTTTGCTTCGCAAATTCGCAACTTCTGCATGAACTGTAATGTAAGATTTTTCTGATAATTCCAAATACTTTCTTAAGAAAAGTTCGTGAGTTAAGGCCCAAACTACAAATGGGAAGAGGAGCTCGGCCGAAAACCGTTTCAGCGGTTACGTACTTATTTTATTGGGAGAGAACGAAAGCTTAGTGGAAGGAGGAGAGCAAATGTTGAAAGTTATAATTTCTTCAAATGTGTAACGAATAGAAATCTCTATATTGGAACTTATATGTATATGTAAGAGATTTACTGAAGCTTTTTTGAAGCAGATGGGCATTAAAAACCTAGGAACGATAGTAGGATTCCATACTATCGAAGAAACTGACTGAAGAAAATGGTGTCAACTTAGGATCAACAAGAGCTCTAGAAGGGTAATAATCCTTTCTTCCGAAAGATGAGTTCTTTGAAATAGTGGCATCCTTCGATTGATTTAAAAGAAGAAGTGACGATGGTTTTGGACAAAGCCACCTTCCCATCATGAAACTCGTAAAATTTTCTAGAGGGTATCTACCTGGTAAAGTCTGTATCCCTCCATCGCCTAACTACTGATGCAGTGGTTCATTTTGTGGTTATTTTGGTCAGTGACGCCATGCGCACTTCAAGTGCGTACTGAAAAAACTCTGAAAAATGCGATCATTTTGAAAAATGAACCATTTTTATTATGTTCAATAAAAAAAAATAGCAAAAATGTTGAAAAGAAATAAGAAAACAAATTAAAAATGCTTGTAGTTTATGTCCGTGCGTCAATGACGGCAGTTAAATTTTCATGTTGATTCGACTCTACCCGATTTGAGTTTTAAGTACCAAACACAAGCGCGAACAGACTGTGAAAATAGATGGTACCCGAGCGCTGAGGCGGTACGTTGTACGAGGCGACGTTGCCACCATATGGTCAGCTGAGTGCCCAGATGCGTGGCGCCGACAGAGCGACAAAACGCTGCACACTATTTCATTTGTGTTGAATTTTAGTGCGTTCATTGAGAAAACGCAGCGACGCGTCAGTCGGGTGAGTGCACAAATCTTTGTGATGAAATCGAAATTCTGACCATAAATTTTTTTGGTGGCCCCGCTGCTGTCTCTACTAACTAAACTAGATGACTGTAATAGACAGCGGCAGCATGTGTGTGGATCGCACGCATGCGCAATGCAACCAATTAGGCACAACTCAACTGACCACTGCTGCGATGCCAATCAAAGAAAGAAAATGACGACAGTTTTTAAGAAAACGTTGCTGATGCTGCTGCTGCAACATTAACTATCGCTGCCAGTGCTCTGTTTTTTTGTTTTTTTTTTGCATTTAATGATTATGTTTTTTTCTTCTTGCTCCGATTTTATGTTGTTTTACCGCAGATTGTTGACGTCTACTACACGATGCTGATGATGGTATGTGTCGCAGTAACGTCAGCTGGCCGGACCGTAAATGAGCGCAACAGCTGACGTTGCTGCCACCGTTTGATCTTCGAACGAATTGTCAAGCGTCTGAGGAAATTCTTCACATTCGATTATAAAAGTGCAGGCTTCTTGGGGTATTTATCTCAAACCACAATCGTATTTTTGTTAGCGAGCATCGTAGTAACAAGCACACATAGCTGCAACATGATCACTAAGGTAACTTAAGGATACTATTTAACCGATGCACACAACACTGATACATTCCTACTACTCCTTTGCAGGTGGCGTTGGTCTTCTGCTTCGGGCTCTCGCTAGCCATTGCCTCACCCATTGACGCCTACGGCCATGGCGGTTTGGATTTACACGCGCCCATATCATTTGCTGCCGCCGCACCGGCCATCTCTTATGCAGCACCGAAGATCCTTGCCGCCGCACCAGCCGCTGTGAGTCATCAAGTGATACATGCACCAGCGCCGGCTGTTCTAGCACACGCGGCGCCCGCCATCGCCATCGCACCCGCGCCCACCATCATTAAGGCCGCACCAGCTGTGGCTGTCGCCAAGGTAATCGAACCGGAGCCATATGATCCAAATCCACAATATAGTTTCTCATATGGTGTAACCGATCATCATACCGGCGACTCGAAATCGGCTGAAGAATCACTTGTAAATGGTGTTGTACATGGCAGTTACTCGTTGGCCGAACCAGATGGTTCTATACGCAAGGTCACCTACACAGCGGATAAGATTAACGGTTTCAATGCGGTCGTGGAGAAACAAGGCGGACACGCACCCGTGGCGGTAGTGGCTAAGCCTGCGCTCGCAGTAGCGGCAGTGCCTGCGATCGCTAAGGTCGCCTATGCTGAGCCCGCCATAGCCAAGGTCGCCTACGCTGCACCAGCCCTTAGTTACGGACACCACTAAGGTGGCGGCGAAGGAAACGTGTGTGTGTGACTTGGAAAAGAATATTTTGTATCAAATAATATTTCGTGCTGAAAGACCGTGCTACTACTACTGATCTATGGACTTATGAGATTCGCATTGAATAACGGAAAACTTATATATATAAAAAAATAAATATATATATTACATGTGCCGAAAATCGCTGCAGCGATTGTGAAGCGCTAATTTTATACATATATATATATATATACTACATACATATGTACATATATTAAATTAACAACGCAATTGTTAACTTATGAACTTACTTATAGTCTTATAGCAGAGCGCTGCCTGTCTGCTGCCTGCAAACGGAAACAACAAAGTCAACAACAAACAATGCCAACAACTACAACTGCATAATAACATTCTTTCTTTAGCAACAATTACAATTATAATAAATACAAGAACAACAAATACACACTCTCTCGTGATCGCGCACGTCTCCCGCGATCGCCGTCGCTCATCACAACTAGCGACATCTTCACCGCGTGCCATCACAGCGCGTGACTCATCGACGCTCTCGACAAGAGTCGCGCCTCGTCAGTCTGCTTGCTGCACGAACACCGGCTGCCACCGTCGACACATAACTGTTTGTGTGCGCCAGTATTTCCGACCTAGATATGTACTTTTACATGTGAATGTCGGTTGCATGCTTCACCTAAGAATCATTCTCATTCAACTCAACTGTTTGTGCATCTAATCAATTTTCTCCTTATTTTTTGTTTTTTGTTTTTTTTTTTAGCAAATATTGAAAATATTTTAATTGTTTTAATTTGTATTTTTTAATATAAATATCTATATGTAAATATGTAGAGCAATATGTCCGACGATTGCCAAATGGCCAAGCACACAGCGCATGCGCATGTGTTTGTGCGCATGTACGTGTACATGTATGTGTGAGCTGTATCGGCTTTTTGGCTAAGTGGCGATCGCGGCAAAGTGTCTCGTGTATTAACTTGCGCACTTACTGAAATAAAGAATTCAGTACAAAAACACTAAATTCCAGACATTTTATTTATTTCGCAGTTCGCAGTTCGCATTCGCCATAGAAGGTAACTGGTCGCGCGCACTTTTTTGATTCTGTTTTTCTCTCTCTTGTTTCATTTCTATTTTTATTCCGCTTTGGGGACTTTTTTTTTGTTTTGCTCGGCTTATAACCCGATTGATGTATTTCTGCTGTTGATGGCTACTGTTGTTGTCGGCCGTGTTATGTACGTACATACATACATACATATTGCGGCAATTCGGCTGGCGTTGCACATTTGTTACATTTTCCAGCCAACTACCAACTCCACAGACATAGGCTCACTAGGTCAACGTTGTGATCATTAATTGTACAAGTCAGCAATTGGACATATTAGCAATGCAATTGCAATCGGACAAGAGTTGTTGTGGAGAAGGCGTGTCACGGGGTTCGTGAGTACGTGTCATTACATATGTACACATACGAGTGTACGAGTATGTACACACATACGTTGGTAGATTGATATTTTTTTAGTCTAAATATGAAAATCAGAACATCCTTATATGAATTAATAGACCTCAAGAATATGTGTATATATGTAAAAGCACGAAAACGCGCTCGAGCAGGGGGCTATAGCCATCTTTACGGACGGTTCAAAACTCTACAGTGTAACAATACCACATAAAATGTGACTAAAAAAATGTAAAAGCAATCTGAATAAACATTCGACACAGGACACACGAACATCCCAGGCAATTGCACGGAAGTCGAACTTGTGAGAGAAGGAACCTACATACACGTATCTACAATAAATCGAGCATACGATGCAGGTGTACCTTTGACCATGGAAAATTATATACTAAAACGGAAAAAGCAAACACTTGATGGCTCAATGAGATCACGAGCAAATGAAAAGGCAGACAGCTATAGCCGAAATTTGACATGAAAAGATCAAGACATCTTATACTTCTAGACCTGTTCTCCACTAGCATAATTACATATGTAATGACAGGCCACTGTTTAATAGGGCTACACGGGAAAGAATGGGCAATCACTCCAATCATTTTTGAAGCAATTGCAGGGACAAAGAGGAGGAAGACTATATTAGACAATAACTCTGTCACTGTCCAGCCTTGACATCTGCGCAACACAAGTTCCTCGGGAAACACTTATAGCTGAACTAGCTTTAGCAAAAATTGGTAATCTCATTGCTTTTTAAGGACACACGAAATGGTTCAAACATTTGAGGAGGTGAAGAAAGGAGTCTGGTGGCTATTGGCCTAGGTGCGTTGGTCACTGACCAACAGCTGCATCAAATCAACTCAACGCATGTAAAAAAAAAAATTTTTTTTCTCTTACTTATGTTATTACAATAATCCGCCTAAATATAGGCAACACTTTATTGATGCCTACATTTAGGCGTAGATTAATGATTTAGATACGTTGGAGTGAGCGAAGTGAAGTAAATTTTAGAGGGAATATTGAAAACTTACTTACAATGCAAACTGAATTTTTACAGCAAAAACATCTTTTTAATGAAACTCTTTTTACCTCAGTGGCTTCACTAGCTTACCAAACTGCTGAAGTTCGGTCTCAGAAAAACCGAACTTAAGCATGGAAAAGCCAATGCATCCTAAACGAGAAAGTGTTTGGTTCGGCAAATCATCATTTTTGGAAAAAAATAAACACTAAACACTGTTTAATCATTTACCTTTCAAGAATCTTTTCATAATTATAATTGTTAAAAAAAAAAAATGAATTAAATAATAATACAATAATTGAATCCTACTTGGGTTTTCAAAGAGAATTTTTCACGAATAAGCGTAACTCCACCCACTGTGCAGCAACAATAAACAACGCAATTAAATAAAAATATATATACTCGTATATTCTGATTAGTTATTATCAACGAATCCGTTGAATTCACACACCTTTTGGGCAAATAAGAATATTTATGGCAATCACAATATATGCATATAAAATTTAGCAAATAATAAAAATTGGCATTGTTGTATGTGGAGCAGGCGAATTATGACTCAAGCGGCGGTGAATTTGTGAGAATTGCTAATGAAAAGGCTGTCAGAATGGTGAGACTGCGTAACGGTTGGGCGGATTAACATAGATTTTTCATTTTTTTTTTTCATGCTATATATAAATGTAGTTGCGTTTTTAGGCACACATTTACTCTACAAGTATATCCAATATGTAGGTGCACACGTTGCCACCAAAACATACATACATACTTTGGCCTTTTTCAACTTGACCACCTGCTTGTTATCGATCACGTTTCAACACGGTATATACGCGTGTGAGTATATGTGACAGTGTGTTGCACCGTTAAAAACTGATAGACTGACAAGCGCTTAAATCACTATCATCGATTTAATTGTGTTGATTTTACAAGCGAACGCTTGAGATTACTACTTTTATTTTACTTTATTATTTTATTTATGCATATCTCTTTATAAACATACACACACAAACACACATATACACAGGTGCATACTCATAAAATATTTACACACATGTCAGCATATGGTTTTGGCATATAGCCAAATTGGTTTATGATAAATTTGGTTGCGTTTTCATTTATGCATTTCATTTTGGCGGTCAAGACTTCGGGAAAATCACACATGAATTATTATTTAATCAGTGGAAATGTTTATAATGCCGTTTTGTGTGGTGTGGTGTGTATGTATATGTTGGTATGAGTGTTATTTACTACTTGACTTGCTGTAGGGTGAGTCACGCTTTATGTGGGCATTTTTATTAGTTTTTCTACATTTTTTTTTACAGGGTTGTGTAGTTGATCAATTAATCACATTACTGATTAATCATTCCACTAATCGGAATAAATACAATAGAATCTGACTCTAATTAATAAAAATAAGTTTAAACGAAGATTAGCTGCTAAACGTAACTATGACTAATCGAATTGATTTTAATTAAAAGCTTAATCTAATCTGTCACTAGTCAGCAAATTATTCATTCAAATTAGTAAAATCGAGAAGTATTAACTAACTACAGTAAGGAGAAATTAGAAAGAGAGTCTCTAGACGCATTTGTAAAGAGAAACTAGGAGAATTCATTTCGGGCGATTGCTCCCCTCAGGCGGCCCAATTGCATACAGTACAAGCCCATCCAACACGATCATTTCCGTTTGACGTTGCTCAAAGTGATCCACTTTTTATCACCAGTCATCATACACTTCAGCGGTTCACAGATAAAAATTCTTGTTAATTCAAGTGGCATCTATACATCGAGTTCCTTTGTGTATTCAATCTTTTTTCAAGTGGTTCCATACAGTTTTTTGTGCAATGTCTAACAGTCACTAACATCTGTTGCAAAAAGAAAAAGTTTAGACTTCCCCTGAGAGCGGCTGAGCCAAAGCAATTAAGTAGATTAATGGTATTCCCACTGCTTCTTCGAAGAATGCCTTCTCGATTTGAGTTCGTCTCCGTTGAAGTTCAGATACTCGCAAAGGTAGCGCTAGGGATTTTCGTCCTCTCCAATATGGCTACTTACTTGTGGTTGACACACTTGGCCTATTGTGATATCATTGTGAGGAGATCCTATCTCCTTCTTAATTCCCGAGCTATTTGGTACGTCTGATAAAAGCTAGGAGCTTTTAAATGCTTGCTTTGGTTTATTTTGATGTTGTTAGAAGTATACCCGCATCTTGTGTAGAGCTCGTGCAGTTGCCAGATCACGGCCGCGCTGAGTTTTTCGAGAACGTACTGAGAATGCTTCTAAATTCAATTGTCACTTTTTGACGCTTCAGTGGTAGGGTAGTCTCACGCCCAAGTTGAGCCATGAGGAGTTTATGCCGGATGCTATCCTGTTATTGGGTTTTAAGTCGTCTGCAAAAATGGGCATTGACATTTTCACATTCGTTCTTCTCATGAATTACAGTAACAGTACTAGTACTTAGAGTATGTATAGTCCACCTTGGAATTTTTAGGAATGATATTTTGCCGGCGAGCGCTATACCTTAGTTGAGCCCCAATAAGCTAAACTGTCTTGCAATTAGCTTTGAGTTTGCTGTATCGCTGAAATTTGTCTAGTTTACTCCTAAAAGTAATTTTATCGAGTGCCGACCAACAAAAGATGGCACCGAAGAAAAGAATTGGTCTAAGTTACGCTGAATGTATCCAGTGGACAATATACGGCCTTAGATCTTATGTTTTGCCAATGAAACCTTTACAAACGTCCGTGTTTTGGCACCAGTTAAGCATGCTATCTAATACAGCTCCGAGATATTTAGCAAAATTGTGACATCCGTGTCTTTCATTAGCGGAAGCTTAATTGTTTAACGGGTAGATATCTAGCGCGCCATCCTTAAAACATTCTCCATTGTAGAATGGGTAGTGCATTTTGGAAGTAGATTATTCAGAATCTGGAATGCTTCCACGTCGACTACAAGATTACTAAACTTCGGCTTCCGGGTTTTGCTTTGATCTAGAATAAAAAGACGGCGACTACCTGGGCCCTTCGAGGTAGTCATCTTCGAAGTTTCGTTCTAATTTCATTATTTACTGAGTATCTAAAATATATATTAGATTAGTTCATATTGACGCACCCTTTATCACCGCCTTCCAATCAATCACAATGTATTTAATGCAAATATTTTATATAAAAAATAATTGCGCTACCTGATAGAGTCTACTTCTGTCTTCTGGGGCATTTTGGGTGCGTTGACAACTAATTATAATTGCATTTCATATTAAATTCCACAACAACAACAACAAGAAATGAGATCAATATAGAGAAAATATTTTGATTGTGATGATTAATGCGCGCGCGCTGTGGAACGTGAGAGCCATAGGCGTCGAGCCGTCGAAGAACATATACATACATATGTATGAAAGGGTGGTGTGTATGTACATAAGTACATCGTCGTAGTTATGTATGTATGTACATATGTAGCTTAGGGCAGTGGGCGCGCAACCAAATTACTCATCCACTTTGTAAGCACTTGGCTACACAAACACACACACATATATATATATATATATATATATATATATGCAAACACACCCGTTTATTAAAATTGGTTTACACACACGAAACATATTTGGAAATCGATCATTTTAATGCCACTTAAGCACCAGCGCCGACGGTGCTGTTGTTGGGTAAGCCCGGTGGCTAAACAGTTGGCACGTCTTCTGATGTAAAACAAAAGTACGCAAATGTCGCGCATGCGCCAAGCAAACAGACATTGCCACACTTACCCGCCATAATAGTGGCATTTATATGTAATTATTTTTTATTAGCACTACGACTATGAATATTCAAATAAGGCCCCAGCTAGGGCTCCCAGCGCGCTAAATATCAGCTGTTTGGCTATTATATCATGCCAAGGCGAACTTTTCTGGCAATAATTTCACAATTCATCCATAAACAACCAATATGGTATCATTGCGACACGGCGTGCAGAGGCAAGCTCTAACTCTAGCCGCTGGACAGCAGCGTATTTTGTTTATAAGCATGCCAACTCGGCCAGATAACATTATTCCGACGAAAGTTATCCAGCACTAAGTACAGGCAACCAACGCATTTTTTTCGTGCACAAATCAACAGCAAATCAAGCAGTAAAATGGCTTTCCTCAAGGTAGGTCAACAAGGAGAAAGGACTAATTGGATTATATTTATACACACATAAATATTTACATAACAATTTCGATCGAAAATAAATGGATTACTCAGTACAAAAAAGGCACATTCTTCTACAACAAACCACATGCCCAACTTCTGTTTCTACAACTAAACTTTTCTTCTGTTTTCCAATTCTCTTCCTTCCAGTACACAATTGTCGTCTGTCTCGCACTCGTCTCGGTCGCTCAATGCGCTCTACTACGCGCCGCACCAGCGCCTGTCGCCTTCGCCGCACCGGCACCCGTCGTACCGGTCAACACCGAGATTGATCCACATCCACAATACGCCTTCGCCTACAATGTACAGGATGCTTTGACCGGCGATAGCAAGAGCCAACAGGAGGTGCGTGATGGTGATGTAGTGAAGGGTTCCTACTCCGTGCTCGACGCTGACGGTTCACTTCGCACCGTCTTCTATACCGCTGATCCCATCAATGGTTTCAACGCTGTCGTTCAACGTGCACCCGTAGCGCCGGCGGTGGTTGCCCCTAGGCCCGTTGTGCATTTGGCGCCAGCGCCACTGCCAGCACGTTTCATTCAAGGTTAAGCGTTTTGAAGGAGAGTTGTTCCTAAAGGTCACATCTGGTTGTACGAATAGTGGCAAGAGGCGCTCTAGTAACGCACTATATTTTATTTATCGTCTTTAGCGTTTTAATTATTTAGTAAGCTAGTCAAGCGGCGGTCTGAGCGTTACGAATATTGCTACATAGATACAGAACACATGTAGTTATTTGTGTGGCCGACAGGATATTATTGTGTTTCTCTTGTTATTGTGCAAAGTCGTTTTAATTAACTTTTGCTTTGTTGTTTTTGTTGTAGTTAATATAACTAGTTATGAGTTAATTATGCACTACATTTAATAGACATACATACACACGTATATAAATAAAATTTAAATTAAACGCATACTCTATTCGCGTATTTATATTTATGTTTTTTTTTTGTTATTTTGTGTAACTTTATATGTGTTATTTGTGTAGTAATAAATCACTCAGCAACAGTTTTGAGATCGTAATCAAACAAATGTTTTTCGATGTTTTTGGCTTATTTTCTCCTGTAATCAGCCAGCGGCCGCGCGCAACGCCAGGCTTTTTTTTATTCTTTCAAAACAATTTTTTTTCTTTTTTTTCCCCAAGTGTCAATTGCGTATACGCCCAGTGGAACGGCCTTAAATTTCAAACCAATAAATGAATGTCGCACGCATTGGCCAGCAGCCACAAACTGTGTGGGAATTTTGGTTTTCTCTTTTTTCAAATTGTCATATGAAATTGCGTAAATCATTTGCAATTGAAAAGTGTCATAAAATATGCAGAAAATCGTAATAATGCAAATTTATTTATTTATTTGTTATGAAACGATTGCCAAGCCCTTTTTTCGAATGTTCAACTAATTTATAACATTTCTGAAGTGATTGGATGCAGGTTAAGATTTTGGTGTGTACGAAGATTGCCTTTTTATTTTACGGGGTTAGCGAACAAAAACAAATTTGAATCATCGAAAAACACTTTATTGTTTTTCAAAATATTCTCCATTGAATCTATATACTTTTGCACCAATTTTCGAAGAACTTTTGCCACCTTCTCATCTCCAAAACGCATCAACCCCCTCTTCAGATGTCGACAAACGTGGACCTCTTAGTTTATTTTCTACGGATGGGAATAGAAAAAAAGTCATTCAGTGTACTGACTTGATTTCAGTGCTCCCAAATGAAGTTGTTTCTGCCGATGTGTGAGAGCTCGCATTGTCGTGGACTTTAGGTCGTGCGTTTCCCAATTTCTTGAAGGACACTGGCAAACAAATGGTTGTGTATCATTCGGAATTTACTGCTCTGCGTGGTTCTAGTAGCACGGTTGCGACGTGTCCAGTTTCTCCAAATAAAACATGCAACCATTTGCTTGGTAGTGCTTTGTGCCTGGACACCTTATATTGGATGCGGCTCGTCTTCATACAGTCTCATACGCATTAATTCACGACT
This sequence comes from Ceratitis rosa, assembly GCA_037013455.1. Classification (NCBI taxonomy): domain Eukaryota; kingdom Metazoa; phylum Arthropoda; class Insecta; order Diptera; family Tephritidae; genus Ceratitis; species Ceratitis rosa. The sequence goes on along the minus strand of JAWMAG010000031.1, from coordinate 6,657,920 downwards.
CATCACTTGTCACGAAGTGTTTCGAAGCACTCCTATCATGTTTATTTCACAGGTCTCCCTACAAATCGATACGAACCTTTTTATTTTGATCCATTGACAATTTGCCATATTGAATACATTGAATGTGTCTCGCGAGACTCGAGTAATAGTTGCACATTTAAGATCAAGATAATGTAGTAGACTTAACATCGATATATCCAACGTATGTATGTTCTGCAATGCAATCTAACACCTTCTCTTCCTCTACTCCGAACTTGTGGAAACAGCTACTTTCCTGGACTTTCTGTTAGATGATCTCGACGACATAAACTAAATTTGCCTCCTCGCAGGTGGGATTGAGCAAACCCGAACAACAAAAACGCTACCAATTTCGGCAGTCCAATAATTTTCAAATTAGGTTGACATCAGTGAGTCTTTGAGGAACACTTGAGGTTCTAGTGCACTTCAAACGTAGTGTGTATCATTAAATTATTATGCGGCAGCGTGGACTGCCTACAGACCAAACTGTTACTTGCACTAAGCAAATGTAATAGAGTATAATTCTGCATGAGGGCAGAGCATGCACAGAAAGATAAGAAACTCTGTAGCACTAAATTTGCGAAGTACCAGGAAGTAATTATGGACAGTAAGATGATGTGGTAGCTCAATGCCCAGGATCCACAAAGATCCAGTAGTGTCCATTACGCATGTATGAAGATGATAGGTTTAACGTGGAGCCTATGACCAATACTCTGTATAAGATGAGCGCCAAGAGGAGCTTCTACGACTGCACTCGAAATGTTACTCAATCTACTACCAACCGACATTGCAGCGCTAATCTGTGAGATTGGTGTTTTTATGTGAAGTTCCTGCTCGATAAGCAAGGGAATAGTGGACAAAATATACCACAAACCCAGTTTAATCTTGGAAATATGGTTTTAATGGACGGATGACGCAGGAAGCGGAACTCGCAGAAGCAGGAAGGTGGCCGGAAGAATGCTGGAAATGCAAATATACTGGGCTTTGTAGGAAACAGAATAGTTGACTGGAAATAAGTAAGATGGTAAAAACGCTACAGTGCAATTTGGAATACCGTAACGGCTTGCAAGGCAAGAAAAACACTACACACTTTTTGCTCACTTTAGGTCACAATCTATTGACTACATATGATATTTAAAATCGCTCTGTCTGATACTCCAACTAGTCCAGATAAATATTACTTTTTCAAAATTTGTTTAAATGAGAATAACAAGTCTTTAAAATGTTTCTTTAACGCGAAGGGTTAGTTGGTCTCTACCAGGGATCGTCTTCAATCGACCACCAAACTAACCGTTTTTGTCTCGTTTGATTTTTTAACCAACCTTAACACAGCAAAGTTATGAAATTTTGTTGTCTTTGAAAATGGAATTGAAGAGGTGAACTAATCAACTTTTCACAATAAAGTCTCACATTAAATTAATTTGTTTTTTTTTTTCTTTGTGTTGACAAAAACTCCCTTCCTTTTTCGCAAATTAAAACATAAATTTTTGACAGCAAAACCAATCTCATTGCGATTCGTCACAAATAATTGAAATCACTAAATTCTATATAACATAAATTCATGCACTCAGTGGCAATTTATGGTGGATTTCGTTATTGTTAAACTGTCGTTTTGGATCTAATTGCATACGCACAAGTGACATGCCAAGAAAATTGCCACAAATTCGTGTAGATTTATGCAAACGTGTATCATATATGTACATACATACATCGATGTATCGAATGGTATGAGTTTTAACGGGCGCCATAAAATTAAAGAAAAAAAAGAGAAAAAAAAATCAGAAAAATGCTGACAACGGTGTAATCGCTGGCAACAAGTGAATTTTAATACTAATTGCATAGTATTGCAAACATTTTTGAATATGATAAAGCAGTGAGTAGGCAAGAAATTGTTCGAAAAAATATTGTATGTCAAATATTTAGGCAATTAATTGAAAATAAGCTTTTGACGTTCACACACACGCGCTTGTGTAAACGAATTAACGCGACGTCATGGCAATTTATAGAGGGAGCGAGAGAGAGAGAAAGAGAGGGAGAGAGAGTGGGAAAGAGACGGAGAGAGAGTGAGAAAGAGAGGGAGAGAGAGTTAGAAAGAGAGAGAGTAAGAAAGAGAGAGAGAGAGAGAGTGAGAAAGAGAGAGAGAGAGTGAGAAAGAGAGGGAGAGAGAGTGAGAAAGAGGCGGAGAGAGAGGGAGAAATAGAGAGAGTGAGAAATAGAGAGAGTGAGAAAGAGAGGGAGAGAGAGTGATAAAGAGAGGGAGAGAGCGAGAAAGAGAGGGAGAGAGAGTGAGAAAGAGAGGGAGAGAGAGTGAGAAAGAGAGGGAGAGAGAGACTGAGAAAAAGAGACAGAGAGTGAGAAAGAAGGAGAGAGAGAGGGAGAAATAGAGAGAGGGAGAAATAGAGAGAGTGAGAAATAGAGGGAGTGAGAAATAGAAAGAGTGAGAAATAAAGAGAGTGAGAAAGAGAGAGAGGGAGAAAGAATAAAACCCTGGAGTGAAAGATTAATTTGGTATATGATGTGGTTGGTAAGGCATACAAATTCTTACTAGTTCGTAATGAACTAGAAATATACCAGTCACTGTGGGAAAAGGTTGAAAAACAAACAATTAAGAATGAAACTGTTTACATAATAATAGTACACATGTAATTTCCTTCGAATAGCCGGTGCAGCTAATGACATAGGCTTGCTGCGAATAATCTGATAAAGATGTATTCTTATTAGTTTAATTATAATGCCACAACAAGAATTAAAGATTTTAAAAAAATTTCAGTATGGAGTTAGCTTTCAGCGACAGCTTTCACACAATTTTAGTGCAGAAATCCAGAAGTTAATTTTCAAAAATTCGTTATTTCTCTCTCAGCTTCGGGTTCCCCTTCAAATTGGCGGTCAAGGTACTTGGAGGTTGCACGAGATGGTTTCTAGATACGCCTCTCATTAGGCAGTTACCGTAAATAGGCCGAGAACCTGCAACGGCATCAATGTTGCATGAAAGAGTGTACACTAGTAAGACAGCATCTCTGGACTCGGAGGTACATAGTGACTGATAACAGAATAGATATAATTACCATAAATTGCCGTTTACCTGATCTCCAATGTGATGAGCATCACACAAGGTCTTTTTACTGAGATGCCTGACAAACCGGCGGTTGCCCTCCATGCGTGTGGTGGGGATGTCGACCTTTCCGAGTATATTTCCAATATTATTTTATGTATCTGACTGAACGGTCAGAGTAAAGAGGAGGTGAATAAAACAGAGTACCTTCAAAGGCGCTATACTACAGTACGGACACTTGGCTGCCGTGGCATCGAATTTCTGTAGAATATTTACTGAGCTGGCGTTTACTTCCATAACCAGTTCTTACCCACTCAATAAATCAACTAACCAACCTGCTCATTATACTGCCATTTGATTTTCTTCTGTCAATTAAGCGGATATTGGTTCAACTATATAAAGTTCTAAATAAAGATCTTAATAGCTTCAGCCATCGTCCAAAAATGTCTTGCATTAAATGCCTCACCTTACTCTAATGACACCTGACCCAAAGCTAATTGTGGGCAAGAAGTCTACCATTTTCCGACACCATTCTATGTAATCTCCGGCTTTTTACAATTCAGTAAAAAGCCGAAACTAAATTTCAAAGTTAAGTTTGTCAATTAAAAGCGAGAATTTAAGGCGGAAGCCGTCAGCATTTTTGAGGGGTGCGGCAGCCAAGTCATAGCTGCGCGCAATCAGCGACAACGAAAGGAGCCGCCAATGAACCAATGACTCGTATGAGCGCTAGTACGAGTATGTGCATGTGTGTGTGTGTGTGCTTTAGTATTTGCATTTTCCATTCGTTAATTTTTTGTCCACCACCCGGCCTATTCGACACGCGTACATATAGTTAGTATATTTTTAATGGCTCTAAATTGCGAATTACGTGGCATGACATAGACGGTACATACATACACATATATAGTACATTTGAAGTGACGATGAAGAAAAAATTGCCCTGCCAACAAACCACACAGAGACAACCGCCGGTCAGGCCAAGCTAGGCCGCGCACCAGGTAGGCCGGGTAGGCTAGTAAAATAGCGCGTGCGTTTGGCATCTAAAGTCGATGATGGCGGTAGTGGTGGTGGTTGTAGTGTGGTCGCTTATGTAGTTGGGCGACGCCTGTGGGGCATAGGCCGGTTGGTGTGCTGCTAGTGCTGCACCAGTTACCGCGATTGGTGTGTGTGACTTGCTCCACAACACCGCGGCGACGGTCGCGGCATGCGTGCTCTTGCCATTTGCTGTTCTTATTTTGCATTGTTGTTACCGATACTGATGTTGTACGGCATTCGACACACTTATAGGCCTAAGCGCCTAACCTAAGCCTAAATCGCAGTGCGCGAATGTGGCCGCCGCCGCCTCCGCGCGTACACAGGTAAGAGTGTAGCATACGTGTATGCAGGTACATGTGTAGCAGCTACAGACGGCACGGCCGCCCCACCGCTACCTTCCACTGTGCGACGACAACGAAAAATGAATTATTTTAATTTCGTTCATAGCGATTTATTTTTCTTCTCGCGCGTCTAAAACGCCTTTGTGCTATATTGCTGCTTATGTTGTTGTTGTTGTTACTTTTGTTGTTGTTGCTTTTGTTGTTGGTGCTGTTCGGTACTTTTTTCTTCTACTTTTGCATAAATATATGTATGAATTTTATATTTATTCATTTTTTCTTCTTGGAACTATTTGTCGCTTGCATCAGCCACAGCCTCAGCCTCAGCAAAATCGCAAGTACAAGCGGGCGTAAATTTCAATGCACACCAAAATTGCTTGGCTGCTGCGCCTATATAAAGCAATTGTTGATCTTGCATAGAACCACAGAGTAATTTCATTTGTCAAACGCAACAGTCAAGCAATCATGGTACAAAAGGCAAGTGTAGTGTACTTCTGAGAGCGTGTTTGTGTTTGTGTTTGTGTGTGTGTGTGCGTTTACGCACCTCGAAGAATCGAAGAAGGATTAAGCAAGAGAGTTCCTGCTAAAAAATATATTTTCTTCCTGGAGATTGACACATTTCTTCTTTACAGTTGATCATTCTCAGCGCATTGGTGGCCGTAGCCAGCGCCGTCGCTATCCTGCCATCACCCGGATATCCAGGTCTTGCATTACCCGCTCTGCCCGGCTTGCCAGGTCTGCCGAAACTAGCTCTGCCTGCATTGCCCGCGATTGCAAAGGTTGCCGCGCCATTGGCTGTCGCAAAGGTGGCTGTGCCAGAGCCATACGATCCCAATCCACAATACAGTTTCAGCTATGATGTACATGTGAGTATATGCGAGATCGCTCGCCGTCGTAAGGATATCGAAGGGAAATAATTCATATTACCCACACTTTCTCCGCAGGATGGCTCAACTGGTGATGTAAAGAGTCAACAGGAACAACGTAGCGGTGATGTGGTGCAAGGCGCCTACTCTCTCATCGAACCTGATGGTACTCGCCGCGTCGTCGAATACACCGCCGATCCCGTTCATGGATTCAATGCTATCGTTCGTCGTGAACCAATCGCCGTTAAAGCTGTGGCGCCAATTGCCAAAGTACTCGCTCCAGCACCACTGTTGCACGCACCACTCATAGCCAAGGCCATACCAGCTATTGGTGCTATTCCTGCTTTGCCCGCACTTCCAGCATTGCCTGCGCTTGCTCATGGTCCTATTGCTGCTCCACTGTCCTACCTCCACGGTTAAGTTTCTAGCCTCAGAAATGGTAACCTCTTCGACAACAACAACAACAACAACCACAACAACGACATCCATAACAATACAACTACACTTAGTCAATTCACATATGAGAGAAAATAATGTGAAGCATTTGCCGTTGCCGACCTCTTGCCGCTGCCATCACCATGCCATGAATGAATGTATGAACAAACGAACGACGAATGGATGACGATAACAACTTACAACAAACAAACAACATTACTAGCCCTCTGCAAGCCAACAAAAACCAAACAAATCAAGCAAACAAACAGACAAATCAAGCAAACAACAACAACAAAAAGAGAGAAAAAGGAGAAGCATGTGTCTTTGCTTGCCCTTCGACGAAGCCGTTCTAGGTGGCTCGAGGCTGCCGCGCCGCCGCAGCTTAACTCAAATTCTCGAGGATTAGCCAATATAACGGCATTTTCGTGCAGCAAAATGTTTGAGTGCAGATTTGAAGTGTTCACGCATGGCAGCAGACGGAATTCTACTGTACATATACGAATTAACAACAACAACAACAAAAGAAAAAGAAGAAAAGAATTAGCAAAAATGTAGTAGTAGTAGTAGTAGTAGTCGTAGTTTACAAACACAAACACATCTACACATATATGTATATATACATATATGCACTTTGAATTCCAGCTCCTCTACTCCCACGCACTGCATCGGTTGCCTCTGTCGCATTGTATTGGTTGCAGGGAGTCTCTCCGCGCCGCTCAGCGAAAGCACTTTGACAATTCAACTCTGCACAGCAACAACAACATCACCATCATAATCACATTTTTGACGCACAATATTCTTTTTTTCTATGCTTATTTAACATTAATCTCGTTGGCTTGTCGTTAATCTCTATAAATATTTTTATATATGTTTAAATATCTCAATATTTCATACATATGTACATTCACGCGCTTTATCACATTCTCTTCATATTTACTCGTATCTTCGTTATTCGTTATAATTCTCGTTTTCTTATAATTATTATTATTATTTTTATTTTAATTAATTATTTTTAAGGCTGTTTGACCGCGATAAATACCTACATTACAATTATTGTATGTTAATACTCATATGTAAACCGAATAAAGTGTATCAAAGTATGCAATTTCAAAAAAAAAAAAAAAACGCATTAATTTATACTAAAATGATAGTGGGAGAAGGAAGTGGAGAGAAAGAGAAAATATTCCGAAAAAAAAAATCTTTTCTATATATTCTATTGTTAAGTGAGGAGGGCGTGAGAAAAAATGAAAAAAAAAAAATTGAAAAATGTGACAAGTCAAAGCAAGGCCGTCAAAGATTTTTTAGATTAAACCATCAACTTTCTTAGGATCACATTTGCCGAGGTATTTCAAATGCAGAGGTATTTCAAATGAAGAATTTCGACTGCACATCTGACAACACTCACAATTTTTGATTTTTCTTCAAAGCATTATATAAAGATTCACAAGAACAGCGATAGAAGGTGTTACAAATAAAAAGATAAAACACCGTTTTTTCAAGTTAGGAATAAATCCAGAAAAACGATATTCTAATAATGTTCTGAGCAGCGAGGTTAAGAATACTTGTAATGAAATGGTTGTGAGTAAAATAAAATTATATTTTTTTTGATTAAATTTATATTTCTGTATTTTTCTGGATTGCTTTATTATATAATATTATATGTACAATATTTAATATTATTTTAATTATTTTATTTTATTTAATATTATTTTATTTGACTTAATTTGCATCAACCGCTGGTTGGTGCATCGAAAAATTTCAAAGCTGGAGTCTTTTCATTCATCCAGACCACGTGACCTGGCCAGCGTAGCCGCTGTTTCTTGATTCGCTAAACTATGGCAATGTCGCCGTATGTCTTGTACAGCTCATCGTTCCGTCGGCTGCAGTATTCGCCATTCCATACGCGCAGAGGACCATATATCATAGGCAAAACCTTTCTGTCGAAGGCTCTTAATGTCGACTCATCAGATATTGTCATCGTGCACGCTTCTGCATCAAATAGCAGGACAGGAATGATGACCGACTTGTGTAACACCTTTTGGCAATAATGTTTTGCGTTGGATTTCTAGCATGACATTATTAATGCTGGTTTCAAAATTGAGGAAGTTGTCTACGACAGTGACATCGAAGCCGATACTTGTTTCCTCTCGTTCACTACTAGATCCATAAGCTTCGCTTCCTTATCCTTATACGTTGAGGCACATGATGTCAATCTTAATGTCTGTGCACTTTTGTAAAAGATTGTACCTTGTCTATTTAGCTTTGCAGGTCGCTACCGCTCCAGACGAAGCTTTTGGTGTTGTCCAGCGTCAATTTACACAATTGTATCAGTTTTGCAGGAATGCCAACGCTTTAAAATCGATGAAAAGGTGATGTGGATCAATTTTGTTCCACCGGGTAGTTTTTATTTAAATTCATTTTCTTATTGCGGTCGCCCCTCGGCAGGGAATGTCAGCCTCTCCGAGTGTATTTATGACATGAAATAAAGGCTTCTCATAAAAAAACCATCAGGCGGCTTAGTATAAACTCTAGGTCTCTCAATTTGTTGGAAAAAAACATCAAGACCGAAAGTCGCTTCAGCGGTTACAAAACACCAATTATATATACATTTATATATATTTTCCAAGAATTAGCGTATGGTGAATATCACTAGTGGATTTACCAGGTCTAAAGCCACACTGATACGGTCTAATTAGTTTGGGAACGGTGGGCTTTAGTCTTTCACACAATACTCTTGATAGGAACTTACATATACCTATGCGATATTTAGAACGCTAACCCCACTATAATTTGTGCAGACCTTTTTATTAATTGTGGGGTCACTTAAAAATTAGTATTACTGTCAGAAAAAAAATCTGTAAAAAAAACGCTATCGGCAAAAATAGAAGAAAGATTTAGGAATCTTAGACTTCGCAACAAATTTATTGAATGCGAATGTGATTTTTGTCAGCTCTACTTTTGCTCACGCATTGGAATATGCTTAGCGAGAAGCGCTCAGTCTTCGTCTAGTGATAATAGTAAAGCCTTTCAGCTTCCTCTGTAACCAACAAAATCTTGATTGCATCATTTTCAAGTTAACGAAAAAGTAGTTTATTTCGGTTCTTTTAAGGCGACAATTAAAAATCGATTTATTTTACGTTGCATGCTGATATAAACACAGATACATTTATTATATGTATTATACATATGTACATATGCTTAACTGGCCTGAACTGTATACTGCTGGCCATTCTAAAAAAATTGCGTAAATTAAAAATTTGAAAATTTAAACGGATATTACATCAGCTAATGCACTTTCAATGTTTAGCTACTGCATACATACATACATCCACAAGTATGTTGATGTTTTGTGTAACATTTTCGGCAGTCAGTCTTATGTCAGATAATATTTATACGAAAATGTTGGGCGTGTACACGTACATGTTGATTTAAGTCAACTTACGGTCATTCTACGCATTGCAAATGCGATACACTTACACACTGGTATATTTCAATTTCATGCAACAATTAAAAAACTAAAATAAAATTAGTTATACTTAACTATTATTTTACATACATATTAATTTCGTTCTTGCCTATGTTTTTAGCTTAGGCTGTATGCCTATCGGTATCTTTTTTCATATGAAAAAATGAGGAGGGAAAAATTTACTGTTTTAAAAAATTTTACATTTTACTGTGCCAAATGAAATTGTAAATTTTGACGTAAGCAAAATAAAAACTCGTGAGAAAGGTGCATAAATTTTTGGCACTTTGGTAAAAAAATTAATTCAGAGTTTTAGGCAACGGGCTAGTCGCCAGGTAATACTTGTGTCAAAACAATTATGTCCGGTGATGAAAGGAAATTCGGGCACATTTAAGAATTTCTTGCAGAACGTTCGCAAAAATTGTCCAATTAATTCTCACAAAACATCACGAATATGAAGTTATTTGCTTTTTATATTGGATGGCATGTGGTTGCATTCATTTGTTGTTGTTATTGTTATGTTGTTATGCTAGGTAAAATTCTAACGTTTGTTCTCACCACGAAAAATGTCAAAACTTATAATTTTCACCAGATTGGCACACAGCCTTATTTTGTATTATTTTATAATTAATTACTCTCATTGTATGCTACATTTTTTTCTACATAATTTAGTTTTAAATATTTCAAATTGGTTTATTTTATATAACTTTTTATAATATAAGACCACTTTATTTGATTTAGTTATTAAAATTTATTCGATTTTGATTGATTTTTTATTTTATTAATTTATTTAAATTATTTTATTTTATTTTATACTATATTTTTTTACTTAAATTTTTTTTTTTTTTAATTTTTTACAATTTTTTTTTTGTACTTTATTTTATTTTTTACTTTTATTTTATTTTTTACTTTTTTAAATTTTTTTAATTTAATTTTTTTTCATTTATTAAAATTTTTATTTCCTTTACTAAAGCAATGGCTTATACGTATTTTATATTACTTCGTTTATTTTTTTATTTTATTTTAGTTTCCTTTATTTTATTTTGTTTTAGTTCTTTTTATTTTATTCTATTTTAGATCTTATTATTTTATTTTATTTAGTTTTAATTTATTTTGTATTTTTTTGTCACTTTATTAATTTAATATAATTTTATATTTTTTAATTTTAATTCATTTAATTTTTTCTATTTTACTTTATTTTTTTAATTTCTGTATTTTATTTTGATTTATTTAATTTTCTTATTTTTTATTTTATTTTATTTCGTCTAATTATTTTGTTACTTTTTCGGTTTTTATTTAATTTGTTTTATTTTATTTTTAAATTTGCTTTTTAATTATTTTTTACTGTATTTTATTTATTTATTATATTTTGGTTAATTTTTTTATTTTATTTATTTTTTTCTTATTTTTTTACTTTATTTTTTTTCTTATTTTTTTATTTTATTTTATTTTATTTCATTTTATTTTATTCATTTTAGTTTACATTTTATTTACTTTTTTATTTTTTTTTAATTTTTTTTTCTTCTTTGCAAATTTTTTGCCTAAAAACTTAAAATTTAATTGACTCTAGATTTATTCTTACCCCGCCTCTCTTCTCCGCAGTTAGAGTCACAGCAATCACAACTGCTAAAATAAGCTAGCAATATAATCACCCAAGAATATCGAATTGTGACAGCTGTCAGAATATTGACATAATAACTTATTTATCATAAATTTTCTTGCCAATAGCGTTAATTGCGAATAGCTTTTGTATGCAAAATGATAAAAATTTGTTAATGAAATCGATTTCAAGGTGTCAGCATTTACAAGTCAATTATGAAGTGGACGCGCTCGAAATTAGTAAATGATGAATAAGAAAATCAAATAGATACCATACATACGTATATATGAATACAAATGAAAACTCTGAGACAGAAAATAAATAAATAAAAATATTAAGTACCTAATGAGGTATAATAAATAAATGAATAGATAAATAAGAAAAGCAAAAAATTTGTCGCAAATGACAACTGGTTTGGCGCTTTGCATTGCATGGCGTTGCGTTTCGGTTGGTTGTATGTCCAGTTAAATTAGATCAAGTGCAGTAGTTGAGGTTTTTCTGTTTTTTTCGCGCTCTTAGCCAAACATATGCAAATTTAGTATTTTTTCCAAATAATTTATTGAAAGCAATTAATGGACGCACCCCACTATTTACAGCGCGAAACGGATTTCGGCATAAATGCGTAAGTACGAATGTATGAATGTGTATATACGTGTACATATGTATATATTATATATGAATATCTGTGTGAGTATTACAATTTGTTTTCGTTTATCGAATATGTCAAATGAATATTGATATTTTTGCACTAGCTGCCTAAGAACTCGCTTTTGATACACGAATACAACGAGCTTAGTCGAGGACACTTGTCGCAACCAAAATGTCTGCGATAGTGACCGTTCTAAGCATGAGACTTGCACGCATGCGCAACGTGCACAATGTCAATGGAATTGTGAAGGTGTTCTGCATTAAATTTTCCATGAAAATATTTTTAATATGATGATTGATGGGTTGTAGTTAATGAAAATATAAAAATATTCGAGGATTTTTGGAATACATTAACAGTGTGCGACAAATTTATGAAAACTGAAGACAGTAAGAACTTAACAGTCTCTGAAAGTACAAATACACATAATCAGTAAAAAAATTTTAAAGGTATTTTAATAATTTAGGCTTTCTAAGTTTTTGTGACTCTCCCAGCTTTCATGTCCTGGTGAAAGTTTTTTTTTCCAAAAAATAGAAAAGTCGTTTAAATACATAGCATAGAGTAAGATAAGAAGTCTTTACTTTAACGGTATATTTATTACAGCCCACTTCGTGATTTAAGGTCTTAAAGGCCGCTTAGCTTTCTACATAAATGTATATTGTCTTCCTTTGAAGACCTGCACCCTGCAGTAGCTCTGCCGCCATTTTTATAGCAAATATTTCGGAATGCTTACAAAATTTAATAATGAATTAATAATTATCCATAATTTAACAGTACGAAAATCACAATTTCAGTGTCATGATAATTCAGTACATTAAACAGCATTAAAAAATGAAGCTTACAATAAATAATAAAGAAATTACAGAAATTATTACACAAATACAGTACAATACATTTTTTTAATATATTTTTTTAGTCATCATTGCATTGATAGTGTCACTCAGGTATGCAATTAAATTTTTTCAAAAATAATAATTAATGATTTCAAAAGAAAAATACCTATAAAGATATATCAATTAATTCCTCCAGAAAAGGAATTGCTGAGAAAAGCAAATTAAGAGTACAGTCACTGACTTTAGCCTAAACTTTTCTCGTTTTCATTGTTCGCCGTAAACAAAAAAAAAAATCCCAAAAATCGATGATGCATTTGGCTGTGATTTATTTATTTTTATTTTTTTTTCTTTTACTTTTTGCCTGCAACTGTTGTGAATCAAACTTTAATTGCAACTTAAAACGTTACGAGCGACGGCGCAGTTAAGAAGACGTGCAAAAAAAAATAGAGGGAAAATATAAAGCATAAACAAAAGGAAAATATATGTATAAGTAAAATGAATAGCAAAGCAAAATTCAGCAGCGAATTAGTGAATTCGTAATTCGCGTAATAGAATTGCTAAAAATAAAAGCCAAATAACTCATATTACTCGCATTACACGGTACTCGCCACCGTTATGTGCATACATATGTACATACCTATGTATGTAGTTCGTTGGCATGTTTGCACCATAAAATCAGATTCAACACGCCATCGCAATGCGACAAAGCCGAAAGTGAATAAGTGAGCAAGTGAGCAAGTAAGTAATCATAAAGTGAAATTACAACTGGTACTTAATAGAAATTACAATCCACATACCTCCATACGAGTACGTACGAATACATACATACAAATGTAAGCATGAATTCCATAATTAAATCACAAGTAAAGAAAAGGGAAAGGCGTACGATCACTGCTAGTCGCGATTATGTCATGAAGCGTACAAATGCACCTGCATACATACATATGACACTATAAAGCGGCTGAGAGCCACTGCCCACTATTTCTTTGTTGTGCTTTTACCTGCTGATAACACTGATTGCCCTGTCCACTTTTCACTTACCCCGTAAACCAAGGTCCACGTGGTCCATATAAAAATCTTTTGGCCGTCTTCCAACGTTTTTTTATATGACTGTTTGTTGTTTTTTGCGCAAGCGCAGCGGCATTCAAACGTGTCATCTCCTCAACTTGACGTACTTTCCAAGGCATAACGATTTTTTGCTGCAAGAAAGAGAAATATTTGTAATTCGTTGTTAAAGACTCTTTATATTAAATAGGAATTAGACTAATTGGATTAGATTTTAATGTCTTTCAGTATGAATTTAATTCATTTTGAATTGAAATCAGTTTCATTTTCGATTCATTAAATTTTGGCACTTTGTAACCGCTGAAGCGATTTTCCCCCGACCTCCTCTTCCAATTTTTGGTGGACGAATTGATGTTTTTCCAACCAATGTTATACTAAGCTGATGGTTTTTTGTGTGAAGCTTTAATTTTCATATCAGAAACATATTCGGAGGGGCAACCGCAATTAGAAAAATTAACTTAACTTTTATTTAAATTCATTTTCTATAACTTTTGGGTGTTGGTCGAACCAAGACTCAAACTCTGGCCTTTCGAATTGCAGTACGCAATGCTAACTCGGCTACCGCGGCCGCCAATTAACTTAATATAATTAACTTTATTTCATTAGAATTATTTGATTCTAGTTAATTTAATTTAATTTAATTTAGCTTATTGTTAGTTTCCAAAAAGGAAAGATTCAATAAAACATTATACAAAAAAAAAAAAAAATTTAGCTTATATTTATTTAAACTAGTAAAAATAGATTATCATTAAATTTATATTAATTAAATTTATTTTAATTAAACGTAATTGACTATTATTATTTTAATTTACATTACTCTAACATAATTAATTCTTTTTCCATTCAATTAAAGTTCAATTAATTTTCTATTCAATGCAATTTATTTTTGACTTACATATATAAATTCTTCATTTATTTCATTTATTCATCATCGTTTACTTACATTGAAAATTCGTCGGTTTTCTGCTTGATAAGTTCCTCGTCGCTTTGAAGCTGCCTTACACGCTTCATAACATTCCGCCCAATAGCGATTGATAGGCTCCCACAGATTCAATTCGATCTCACGTTGATACACGTCATGTAAGGGCTTCACCTAAAAAAAAAAAGAAGAAATAAAAAGAAAAGAGTCGCAATAAGGACGGATTGACAGTTTGCTTCGATGGATGACAAAAAAAGCTTCAGTTATATAAAATTTCTTAAAAGAACATCTTTGCCCAAAAAACAAAAAAAAAAATAGCTTCCGAACTTTTGTATGAAAGCAGGATAACGAGGGACTATTTTGCGCTTATAACTGCGAAACTATTTTCGGCCGAGATACTTCGTTTTTTGTTGTACGTTTCAATGTTATCTTTCCTACAAATGGTAGGACCTACAGTTTTTTAGGACCTTTTATTTGATGTCAAAAATAGCGGAGGGACATTAGCTACCAAAGGCGACATATTTAGAAGCCATAACCTTACTCATAGCAGTCCATACTGCAAGGTCTCGGCTGGAGGAGAAAGGTATACTAAAGTGACGTTTCCGACTTCCGCTCAAACCGATCAATATTTTCTTTCAAGAATATGAATAAAAGTATTCAAATATGCTTGCTATTTTTTTATCGTGTTTAGCTCAAATATTGTAACGAACTTGGTCCAGAACTGGACCACTTCACTTTTGCAGGTGATCCCACTTCTAGGAATTTCCCTGACCACTTTTCCACAACTTCTTGCATCGCTATTACACACGAGTGGAGGTCCGTGATTTTGAACAATATTGAGGTGGAATCAAGCGCAATTTAAATGCACAGTGACTCCTGTGTGATAGTAGGTGGCGTAAGGTACAGAGGGACCTCCTTCTAAGGGGACTCATTTTTTGAAGAAAAATTTCTGATTATTTTTATCCGATCCGGAATATCCAATTATGAAAGTTCATACTAGATTCCTTCCCTGCCGGTGGCATTTTGCAGAGCAGGGAGGTATGCCAACCACGGACGTTGCGCATATAGTCGGAATTTTTTTTTAGATTTCCCTACATCTTATGGCCATGGTGTGAGTACAATTAGGAGATTTAATAACAGCTCGGCTCAGTCAGAATATATTGTTATAAGTTGAGTCACTATAGTAGACTTGAGTAACCATTATTGCAGTTAGTTTAGCTTGAAAATCGTTGCAGTGGTCGGGAAGTATCCTAACGCAATTTTAAGGCGTGTCCTGTGCGTTGCAGCTCGCCTGTAATTTTCCATACAGGTCTGACGGAAGAGAATTACAGTGAATTTCAAGTGCTTTCGGTCCATTTGCTGTCCGTACAATTCCACAATTTAAAAGTTTGGACGTAGGGGAGGAGCTCAAACACACAAAAAACGGTAAGGAAATGTCAATCCTGGTTTGGGGACTGTTTGTGTCGCCTCCAACCCTTCCATTATGACCGTTTTCCCTTGACGTTCCTGTAGGTAATCCACTCTTCCTCCCCAGTCACCATCCACTTCAGCACTGGTTTCAGCAGCGATTGGAAGATGGAAAATCGGTTTATGAGGTTTTTTCTCGTTAACTCATGTGACACCCATACATCGAGCTTCTTTGTGTATCCAGCCTCTTTCAAGTGATTCCAAGTTTTTTTTTGCGCAATGTTAAGCATCTGGACAATCGAAACAGTGCTTATATGACGGTCAAACTGGACCCTTTCCATTATTTTATCGACATTTTAGACAATATTTATTTAAACTTCATATATTATATAATATTATTTTACATTATATAATATAAGGTTGTCATTATATATGTAATAATAATCACTATACCTATAAACTTATTTTAATGAATACCAGAATTTATGACCCTTATTAAATCAAGCCAGACATTTTTCGCATATCATCATAAGGAGCGCCACAAGCCCAAACACATAGATTGGCTTGACTGAGAAACTAAAAAAAAAAAAAAACATACAGCCATAAACACTTGCAAATTTTTACAAAGTCTCTACACTTAATGCAGACATTTAACCTACTCAAAAAGTGCATCTTTATTGTCGACTTATGGTATGCTAATTGCAACAATGATCTACGCTCGTTTATTTATTTAAAATTTTTATTTCTTTTATCTTAACATCTCCAGTTGTTGGCTATGCAAACGAGAGACAAGTGAATCATTTGTTGAAAAAAAAGAATTAAAAAAAAAGCAAAAAATGTGAAAAACAATTATGCATTTTTGCTGCTTTTGCTTTGCTGAATGTTATGTCATTCATACCTAGCTAATAGCTAATGCGAAGGAAAATATCAACAACAATAACAACAACGTAAGCATTACCATTTAAACCAACATAATAGCAATTGTAACAGCCGCGCAGAGTGAGTTATTAAGAAACATGCGAAACAAAAGCCCACACGAGTTTGCACGCATGCGCAGGCGCACGAATGAATTGCAACCGAAAAAAAAATAATAACAAAAAGTTAGCAAACAGCAACAACAACAACAACAAATTAATATTGTAAATATAATAAATAAATAAATGTGCATACGAATATGCTTGGTATTTATGGTATTGTACAAGCAAGCAAAAGATTGACGGTAAAATGAAAATGTATTGTAGAAAAAAAAAATGCTTACACATACCAACACATATAGGAGTGTGTGTTTTCTTCTCCAAAGACCAAACAAAGCAAACCCAAGGCTTTTATTTCTATTTTAGTTTAAGTTTTAAAAAAAATTTGTTCAAAATCTGCTGAAGTCTGCGTAAAATGCGTTGAAATAAATCTAAAACTGAGTCAATTGTTCATGTGCAAATCACGTGAATAAACAACAGAAATGCAAATTTTCATGTACATACGTATGTGCCTATATGCTTTCAAACGAACAAAGTAGTTAAAGGGTGTACAGTTTGATTTCTATAAATGTGCATGTTGGCCGGGCCAGGACCCAAGCCTTCCGAATGGCAATACGCAAATTTGCCGAGGACGTCAACAAAATTTGGAAATTCTCTTCTGAAGTATTACTTATATTTTCATTGAAGTGGGTCATTAGATGGCGGATCCCAAACCCAATGCACAACCTCACTTTAAAAGTGTGATTATATCTAAATGAGGTTTTCTACTGTGCTCAAATTTTCACCAGAATGAGCTATACGAGGAGTGACAATTAAGTAATGAGACTGATTCCCGTATATTTCAAAATTATTCCACATCTCTCCCATCCCCTTCAAAGTAGTCCCCTTGGGCAGCTATACAACGATTCCAGCGCGTTTTCCATGTTTCCTAGCATTTTCGGAACGCTTCGACTGGGATGTCCGCGAGTGCCCTCGACACGGCCGGCTGAATGTCCTCAATCGACTCAAAATGGGTTCTTTTGACTACCGATTTTGTTCTAGGGAACAAAACAAGTTACAGGGTGACATATCGGGCGAATAAGACGGTTGTTGCAACATGGCGATCTCTTTAGAGGCCAAATACTGGGACAGGCTGAGGATTCAGTTACGAGCGATGTCTGGGCGCATCCTGTTGACTCGTTTTCGCAATCTTCCGAGTACTTGGCGATAGTAGACTTGATTTACGGTTTGCCCCTGTGGAAGAAATTCTTTGTGGACGTTTCCACGGCTATCAAAAAAGGCAATAATCACCGTTTTCACCTTCGACTTTCTCATGCGAGCTTTACTTAAACTGAAACTCTTTATGCCTTCGAAACACCTGGGCACGACTAAGAACACTATCATCATGCACTTTTACAATTCTAGCGTACGTTTCCGAAGCTGTTTTGCCCAATTTGGCGCAAAATTTTATCGCGACGCGTTGCTTGTGATTTCGTTTTTCCATTTTCGTAACGAGTACCAAGAACACACGTTTACTCAACACGATACAGCAGGCGAACTAAACCAGCTAGAGCGATGGCAAATATATCAATGGAGAGGAGAAGGAAGCCGGGAGAAGGGAAAGGGAATTTCAGTCTCATTACTTATTTGTCACACCTCGTATGTAGGTATATGTGCAGCTACGTATGGAGATTCTTGTTACACGTGTTATTCGAACCAACCTTTATAATAGACAACAGTCTTCCCTTAAGGGGTTAGGGGTAGTCAGGATTTTCAAAAAAAAAATTTTTTTTTTTTGCATTTTCGTTAATTATAATATCTTAAAAATAATCTCTGAAAATTTCAAGTTAATCCGATAATTCGTTTTTAAGTTATTCGACAAATAACAAAGAGAGCTCGGGCCTTTCAAAGCGCTGTGTGAAACTTTAAACGCGTTTTTCTCAAAACTATGTTTTTTGAACTGGTGACAACTGTAACTCGAAAACCGCTCAGTTGATTTTAATGAAATTTATACAGCTTGTAGAATACATAATAAACTCGGGCCTGATCGAAAGATTTTTATTTTGTGAAAAATTTCGATTTTTTAAGACCAATTAACTGTTGATTTTTTCCCAAAAATCTAGAAAAAAATTTCCTGAGGCCGCCATTTTGTTAATTTTTGAAAAAAAATAAAATCCTTCGATCAGGCCCAGGATTATTTATTTATAAAACTATTTTTTTTTATCCGATTGATTTCAGATGAATCTCCAAGGACTTATGATTGTCACCGCAAGGACCTTTTTTGGAACTGGGTTAACACAGACAGCTGTAACTTCGGAAATAAATTTTTTTTTTTCGAAATTTTCGTGACTTCAAGTCAAAACATTGTTTAATAATACCATATCACTACTTTTGTAAAATAAAATTATTTAATAGCAAAAAAAAAATACTGAAAATTCTAATTTTTTCGTGCCTCTGACTACCCCTAACCCCTTAACCTCAACTAACCAAACTGATCACCCTGTAAACGACACCGCAGGAAATTAATTTATTTGCTTCCAAGTCAGCAACTGCTAGCAAATGGATTTTCCGCCCAAATCATAACAATCTTTCAACATCGCACAACACAACTCAACAACGAATTGGCGGTAAGGAAAAATGAAAAATGAAAAATGGAGAAACAGCAAAACACAAAAGTTCAAGTTCAACGATGAGGAAACAACGCCACTGACATATGACAAGAAAAAATCACTTTCTCGCTTGTTATACGCCCAAACACAATGCGCAGTGGTTTTGCGAAGATCCGACGATGGGATGCATCGCGTATGAAGAAAAAGGCATTTGGACACGGTTTAATTGAGTTTTGTCACAACAAATGATTTTATGACACTTAATAAACAATTTGTGACACTTTTCCCCTGAAAACAACTACAACTACAACTCTGTTGACAATTCCTTTTTTGTTTTTTTTTTTTTTTTTTTTTGGGAAAATTGCTATAAATTATTTGTTAACAAATTCAGCAATATTTGGAGGGGTAAGAAATTGTGTAACGAAAAGATATTTGCAATAACCGTAAATAGTTCCGCCTTTTTGAGCGCAATTTTTTCTGTACTTATTAGTAAGGAGATGGAAATTTTTTCAGAAAGCAGACTTAAAGTAAGAAAAGAAAAACCAAAGAGGAAATGACAAACTGTAAAAGAGAAGAAAATATGAAATATAATATATATTTTTTTTGGTCTAGTAAAAAGTAATCCATTATTTTTTGCAATAGATGGCTTTAGTGATCTGTATCTCAAGATCATAAATGCGATTGGATTGAGCTAGATTGCGTTAAAAAAAAAACAATATTTTGTACCAAGAAAGTTAGCGGGAGAAGTGTTGATGACTTAACTCAGTAGTGTTCGACCGCATGGGAAAAGTGGACATTAGGAAAGAGAGAATACGCTCTATACTACAACTTTTCTTTGATAAAGGAGAAAACACAGGTCAGGCAGCTGAAAATGTGAATAATGTTTGTAGTTCTGATACTTTAATAGTCAGTCTTGTACAATTTTGCTTTCGATTGAAGTAAAACTTGCTCCACGGTGTGGAAGACCTATCTATTATGGAAAATGTCGATAAAATTATGGAAATCGTCGATTCTGACCGTCATGCAAGCAATATTTCGTTTGCCAAGGAGCTAAATTAAACACTTTGAAAAAAGCTGGTTACATAAAGAACCTCGAAGTATGGGTGCCACCCGAGTTAACGAGAAAAAATATCATGAATCGAATATCCATCTGCGAAACGCTGCTGCTGAATCTTAACAAAAATCCACCCATTTCTAAAGCGGATGGTGAATCATAAAACTGGATCACTTCGTGGTCGATAGGCAGTGAGCCGGAACAAACGGTCTTCAAGCCAGTATTGACGGTCAAGAAGATTTTGTTGTGTGTTTGATGGGATTGGTAAGGAATGATCCAAACTCTTAACTCAGACTTGTCAGCAATTTGACTATATGCAGGAAGTAATTGCCCAGAAGCGCCTAGCTTTAGCTGATGGGAAGGGAATTGTGCATCACAGGTACAATACCAGACCACATACATCGATAGTGACTCGCCAGAAGCTCTTGGAACTTTATTGATAGGTTCTATTGTATCCACCTTATAGTCCGGACGAATGATTTGGTGAAGAATTGACCTCAAATAAAGCCTGTGAAAATTGAATGAAATCGAGCAAAATAGTGATAATAATACATAAATCCGATGATTCCAGCTATGCTAAATAAAGAATTTAATTTCATGCAATAATAAAATATTATTTCTTACTAGACCAATATACAATGATTATATACCTATACAATCAGAAGAAGTCAAATAAAAAGTAGTTCAAAAATAAGTTAACCAAAAAATTAATGCGAAATTCAAATGTAATGCAAAACACCGCACAACAGGCGCCAAGTCATTGGGACAATGCGTCTATAGCACACAGCTACGTTGTCATAAAATATTTTATTATCCACACACTCAAACAAACTTACATACATAAATATATTTATAAACAAATACAGCAAACACGCCGGTGAGAAGAAAATATTAAAAAAAAATACACGTATGTATGCTTTAATACTCGTAATAAAAGCGTAAATCGTGGCAAAGTAGACACCATCAGTGGGTTTAGTGCAGCGGAACTAAATACGGACGTAACTCGTTCGTCACCTGTGTCACAACAACAGCGAGCAAATATTCAAACAAAAGGAAAATCGTAAAACTCTTTGAAGTCACGGTGTGTCTTCGAGCGCGCGCTAATCGAGTATCATCAGTGTGGAAGAAGCTTAGGCCATTCGTTCAGCTGCTTGAATGAAATGAGCTAATGCTCAGTAGCGCTTCAAAGATTTGTTTTATGAATTTGTTTTTTTTTTTTTTTTTTTGCTTAAGTGAAAAATTATGGAGATCTGCATGAACGTGGCTCATATTTTTTAAGTGGAGGGGAAGCAACTGTCTATTCGACTTTTTTTATATGCAGTTGTGCTCTTTATACTCTTCTATATAACCCAACTAGCCATTTTAATATCTCAAATTTATTTACAAAGGTTCTATTGGCAATCTTGTACAATAGGGAAATCAGCTGAGTCGATTTTATGTGAAAAAAATAATTCGGTGCTTAAACCTATGGGACAAACATCAACATCAGTAAAGGCAACGTCAGGTGGTGGTAGCTTTTCTCTTTCTTACGTGGCGCTCCTATAAGATAGGTTGAGACAGCTGAGTCGCTATGGCTTTGGCTAGTTGCAGCATAATAATATGGTAATTGGAAGATGGCGAGACAGGGGGATAGAAAGAGGGATGACAAATAAGCGAGAGAGAGAGGGAGAGAGAAATCTCATCAACCTGTATCCACTGACATATAAACTTTTTAAGATTCCATGTCATGTAAAGCATTTAAAATCATAAATCATTCCCTTTCTGTTGTTCTCAGCAGTAGAGAACAGAAAGAGAAAATATTTACGTGTACGTGTGAGCGGCGCGCGCAGACTGTATTGAATATTTCCATTTTTCGACGTTTAGCTGGAAATATTGAAATTTAGTTTAGGTTTTTATTATGTTATTAATGTAGGCATTCCGGAAGTGAACCTGGGAATGATTAATACGAAAAAATTTGTAAAAAAAAAAGTTTTTCGAAAACTTCCCTGGCAAATGGACTCAAAAAAAGCTAATTAAAAATTTTATTAGAACCAATTTGAAATTTAACGCGGGGGAGTCATGGGGAAAAACTTGTTTGCTTCTAAAAATTATGTGGTTTTTGCTCATAAAAGATAATAAAACATTTGAATTGCTGGATTTAAGCTTTCAGTTTAGTTTTAAACCTTTTTTCAGAAAATTCTTTGGCTGTTTTTAGCTTATCTTTTTGGCTAGATCGCTGATAGAATTCTGGCAACACTGATTGTGCTATGAAATTGAGACCACTGGATCAAATCCTTCGAAACTAACAAAAATTAAACTTCGCATCCAATTACTCTAGGCTCTCTGCATCTTCGTGAGCTCGACAGCGAGGGAGAAGTTTTTGGCGACTTCTCTGAAAGTAGCCCCAAACCAGACGTACTTTGGTAGTTTGAAATGATCTCTAGTACATGCACTGGCTTCACTGAGTATTACAATTCTTTACAAATGGACATATAAAAGCTTAATTTTTGTCATCTGTGTGTGTATCTCTGTAGTTTTGAGGATGTGCTACTTTTTGAAAAAGTTAACAGTATGTTCGGCATGCCAGATGAGATAGCTAAGTAACACAGGCTAAATTGGATTGGTATGAAATGACCAGTTTTCAAAGGATAATCGGCAAACCGAAGTAGATGATGAGCTCATGCGTAGCATTGCGTTGCTGGTTGTTACTGTTCTAAATCAGAGTTATACTCCATATTCTCAAATGCCCTTTTTACTTGGTCTAAGTAAAATTATCTTCACAGCCGTAAGCGAGAACAATGTGAATGAAACGAGTCACATAAAACTTATCTGAAAATAAGCACTGCGAAAAGGTAGAAAATGAATTGATCTGCCTTCACCAGTCTCTCCAAATTAAGTATCAGTAGTTAAAATCTGCCAGCAGAGCTTTGTCTTCTTCAAATTGTAAACATAATTTCCTCTATTTGGGGGGGGATAGAAACCCCCTAGTCTCTCATTGCAAACTATTCAGCGTACAACGCTCACGTCGCATCACGTGAAAAACCGGAAAATACCTGCATACCTGCCGGCCTGCATATATGCTTAAGTAAAGCGCACAAGTTGTAGAATTCGGGGATGCGCCAAACGATGAGCACATTCGCAATCAACGCCAACAACAATGGCAAATGTAATGCATAAATAAACAGCATGGTGTGGCGCCACGCAGAGCTTAACAAAGAGGCGCAACAACTTGCTCGTCGGAACTGAGCAACTTGAGCAACTGAGCACCTGCGCAAACAGCAGCAACAATTGCTGACGGTTGCTGGTAGTTAAGAGGAGAGGCACGCCGCTTGCACAATTACAAAACAATAGAAGCCAATCGTATGGCCCTGGCAGTGGCAACTGAGATTGAAGCAGAAACTTCAATATGAACATATTCGTGCATAGAAATGCTCAAACGCACATATGTATATACAACTATTGTACATATGGTCATATATACGGTTTAAGCAAAAAACAGTGGCAGACAGCTGCGGCAGCAACACGATTTGGATAGTTGTCTGCATTTTCATTAAAAACAAGACCACTTTCTTGCGATGGGTTTAGTAGCTGAAAGAAAGTCAACGTGAAAGAGGTGATGAGCGTGAGTGAATTTTACAAGTAGTGAATGCGCAATGCGATGAAAATTTTGTAGAGAAAAAAGTATTTTCAAAAACTTCGAAAAAAATTTAGAAAAAAAAAATCGACATATAAGAAAACAAAAACTTTTTGTAGAGAAAAAAAAATGTTCACAAACTTCGAAAAAATTAAAAGTAAATAAAAAAACATACTGTAGAGAAATAATTTCCTCAAACTTCAAATAACGGTGTATTTGACACAAATTTGCATAAATAAAGTGAATATGATTAAATGAAGATTTGTGTTTACTTTTGACGTCTTTTTTAATAAAAAGAATCATTCATAGAGTGCACAAAGAAAGCTGAGCGTGAATATGCGGCGATTGTGGACTTTCGTTGTAAGTTTTTATAATAAAAAAAATAATAATAAAAAATAATAATAATAGAAATTAAAAAAATTGTTAGTCAAGTAGTTAATTATGTCCAAGCAACTCAATTCAGCATTATATAACTGAAGTAATTTAAAGATGCAACTGAAACCTCAAAATGTTGTAATTAAAAAATAATTAAAAATTATAATAATATGCGGCTTTTTCACAGCATTTAGTTGCTGCCAATTAAGAGTGAAATGTAATCTATTATGAGAGCAAAATCTATAATGAGCTGGTATTTTTCTAGCATGTGCTCAGAAAAACCATATAATTTCTTCTGCTAATATCATGAATTATTGTAAATACAAAGGTAATTCGAGAAAAAAAATGTGTTAAAAACAAAAAAGAAAAAACTCACGAGCTTACATACATATTTGTTTCTCTGTGCTGATTGGAAAATACATAATAATTAATAAAAAATGTATATATTTATTTATGCTTAACTAAGCTATGCAGTGAAAGCGCTATGCACTTCCGCAAAAAAAGTGATTTCCAAAAGGCGTCAGCTACGCGGAAAATGAAAATGCGATTAGCGCATAGACGATAAACGAAATGTGGGGCAACATGAAAAAGGATTAGCAAAAATTGCGCACATTGAACACACACATGCGCAGTGTACATAAATAATTCAAAAAAAAAAAAAACACGAATGTGCAAAATTAAAAAATAAAAATATTACTTAGAGGGTTATGCATTTCGTGGTTTCAAAAATACAGGGTTGTATTTTGACATTTGTCAAATTCAAATTTAACTGTCAAAGCAAACATGTTTTGTTTCAGATAAACTTGTTAACTACTACAAAACTGGTTTCGAGCTTTAAGAAGGGATTATGGTACACACAATCGTCCAACTACTCAAGGAATTAGTAAAATTTTAAAGAAATTTGAAGAGACTTGATCGGTTAAAGATATTGTAAGGACTGTGAATCATCGGATATATGGTAAAGCCCAGCTTACACATGAACTAAAGCCGTACATCCGTCGATTGGGTGCTTGAACGACACAACCCGTGATCGTCGATTTTTTGAACAAAATTTTCTTTAGCGACGTGCACACTGCTCATTCTGGGGATAAGTATTCGTGCGGTTTTCTAAGAGAGGGTTCTACTAGTATTATTTCGCGTCGTGTTCATCTGTGGCTTTATTCATTTCAAAGGTACTGTCATTTCCCGTCGTTTTCAGTAGATGTAATTTGTTTTAGCGTGAACAACAACAATTTGTTTCATTCATTTGAAAATGTCGAAATTTGTACCAGATAAAGTGTTTTTGCGGGGAGTTCTTCTTCATTACTTTAACATGAAGAAACGTGCTACCGAAAGCCATCATATTTTTTTCTGGACGTTTATGGTGACCATGCTTTAGCCGAACGAACGTGCCAAAAGTGGCAATTGACTTAGACGACGGAGAACGACCCGGACAGCAAAAAAAAAATTTCAAGACGAAGAATTGGAGACATTGCTCGACGCAGATGCATGCCAGACGCAAGAAGAAGTTGCAAAAGTATTAGGAGTTGATCAAGCAACCGTTTCTAGACGATTAAAATCTTTAGGATTTATCAAGAAGCTGGGAAATTGGGAGCCTTATGAATTAAAGCTAAGAGACGTCGAATGCCGGTTCTGCATGTCGGAAATGTTGCTTCAACGCCACCAAAAGAAGTAATTTTTGTATCAGAATGTCACTGGCGATGAAAAATGGATTCATTATGATAACCCAAAGCGCAAGAGATCGTATGTGAAGCCCGGCCAACCATCGACATCCACGGCAAAGCCGAATATCTATGGTGCCAAGGTTATGCTATGTATTTGGTGCTCTATTATGAGCTATGGAAATCGGGTCAGACGATCAATGGGGACCTCTATCGAAAACAATTGATTCGTTTGAAAAAGGCCATCGCGGAAAAACGACCAGAATATGCGACCAGACACGAATCAATAATTTTTCATCATGACAACGCTCGGCCACATGTTGCAAGGCCAGTTAAAAACTATTTGGAAAACTGTGAGTGGGAAGTTCGACCTCACCCGCCTTATAGCCCAGATATAGCACCTTCCGATTACCACTTGTTCAGACCAATGCAGAATGCTCTCACCGGAGTACGCTTCACTTCAGAACAGGGTATCAGAAATCGGCTTGATTCTTTCTTGACCTCCAAGCCGGAGAAGTTCTTTTGGGATGGGATCCACAAACTGCCAGAAAGATGGGCAAATATCGTAGCTTCCGATGGGCAATACTTTGAACATTAAATGTATTACAATTTTTTCACAATAAAGTCTTAATTTCCGAAAAAACCGCACGAATTAATACAAACACAAATTAATTTGTGGTTTATTAGATTCAATCTTTCAATTTTGTCAACAGTAGAGGTTTTGTGTTTCTTCGAGAGCCAACAGGCAATGCAGCCGGCGTCGCTGCCGCCAGGAAGTTTAGACCATGAAAACTTTTCGGCTACTGGGGTATCTTCTCTTGTTAGTCCCCCCCAAAATGACATATGTACGTGTATATAAAATTCTGCTTTTATACTATGATGTAAGTTTAGGTACAATTTTTCAGAGTTTGGGACTGCCCGGCAGGGGTTGAAAGTGTCCGGCAATAAATGAGGGCACTTTAATTATAATTTCAAAGACATTATCAAAAATTTGAAATTTATACTATAACGTATGTGGTGTGTGTTTTTTTTCTTTTTTCACCTTATTATTAGACTAAATAGACTTCTTCATCGAATAAACCCACGCCGTAACGACTGAAGGGTCAAATAAGCCCAAAGAGAGATTTCTTATATGAACATAGCAAATGTATGTACATACCTATACCTATGCATATCTAGCTCTTTGAACAGTTTTCAACGTTTTTTTTTTCTAACACATTTAAGGAAAACTATAAAAAGTTAGGGTAAACGAGCCGATCAGGTTTATGACTCAATTTCTACGCAAACAAATACTCGATTTTCAATATTGTATGTAAATAAATGTGTAAACCAATACGGTTGCAGTGGTGATTGCGTCGACAAAAAGTGAAAGTGCCAAAAATAAAGGAAAAACGTTGGCCAAAAATGTGCGAATGCGCAGCAAATAAAATTTAGCTATAAAAGCGTGGGAATTAAGCATTTAATGGTGGGATTATAAAATAGGGCGCCACAGAACGGAAAAGTGAAACGTAAGCAAAAAAAAGCAAAAAAATAAAAAAACAAAAAATTAAAGTCATTGAACGATTGTGATTCTGAATTATGGCAATGTGCGTACAAAACAAACAAAAAGACACAATAGTTCACGCAATAACCGGTGGGCGCTGTGTGTTTGTTGTTGACGGGTGTTCACTCGTACTTGTTATGAATAAATTGTGTACACACATACATACGAGTGCATGCATTAACCGGTTTAATTGCATTAGAAAACAACAACACAGACACGAGTTATCCCGTCAGGACTAGTCGATTTGTGTACATTTTACCATTTTTCTATTTTTCCATTTGTACTGTTATTTACTTTTTATTGTATATTACACGTATGTTACGTATTTATATATTTGTATGTTCATAATATGTACACACACACACATAACCTGACATCGTCAACCATCACGCATTCACAGCTGTTGGACGTGTATTCCACACATGGACGAAAAGTCGTCGACACACAGCTGGGCAAATGCAGATTATCAATAGATCACAATCAAATTCAACGTGCACGATTGAAAATAGATACACGTATTGTTTAATACATAAAGGGTGCGCAGACGGTGTGGATCGAGCTCAATGCGCCATTAAAAAATTTGGATCACTTAGATGTGGTCATCCGCTTGAGGTTTTCGAAAGTTAAAGACTAGACTACTAAGAAATTTTCTATGCCCTCTTGAAGAACTACACCTCCACGTATCAGAAGTTTTATAATACATTTTACTGTTAAAATTCTACTCTTGTGGAACCCAGAGAAGTAATTTAGCGATTTAGCGAATTTATAAAGGCAACACTTCTGCAGCCTGTGGCAGTGAAAATGGAACACTGGGAGATGGCGAACCCTTTTCCCCAATCAATGACGATACAAAAAAATGTTTCATCGCCCGACTATGAGGGAGTTCGATTAGCAATCGCCAGCTTGAAAAACAACAAAGCTGGAGGGACTGATGGTTTGTCGGCGAAGCTATTCAAATACGGCGGCGAAGAGCTGACAAGGTGCATGCATTAGCTTTTTTGGCTTTGACTTTGATATCTCCACAAAACTTTTATGGTTGTGTAACTTACGCTGAACATCGCCAGAATCGCAGTCAGAATTGGGAATGAACTCTCCGAGCCGTTCGATACCAAGCAAAGTTTCGGACAAGGTTATTCCTTATCGTTCAACTTCTTTAATTTTTTGCTGGATGAAATGATACGAGCTGCAGAGCTGAATAGCGAAGGTAAAATGTTCTATAAGAGTGTACAGCTGCTGGCGTTGATATTATTTACTTCATTGGCCTCAACAACCAAAGTTCTACTTTGTCCAAACTGAAGAAGGAAGCGAAGCGTGTGGGTCTATTGAACGAAGACAAGACGAAATATCTCCTGTCATCAAACAAACAGACATCGCATTCCCGATTTGGCTCCCATGTCACTGTTGACGGTCATAATTTTGAAGTCGTGGATATCTTTGTCTATCTTAGAACCAGCATTAAAGCCAACAACAATTTCAGCTTTGAAATCCAACGCAGAACTACTCTTACCAACAATTGCTCGACGTACAAAGATTAAACTCTACAAATCGCTCATTTTTTTCGTGCTGCAGAACCGTGAATGAGTCGGCGTTAAGAGTTTCCGAGAGAAAAGTTTCGCGTAAGATTTATGGTCCCCGGCGATTTACGGTACCCGCCGGTGGAAGCAGAGAAAGGGGGAAGACCTCCACTTTGTTGAAAAAAACCAGATTGAGTAGGACCTGGCTATTCTTGGTATTTCCAATTGGCGCTAAACACCGAAAAGAAGAAATGAATGGTGCGCTGTTTTTAACTCAGCTATAAACACCTAAGCGGTGTCTACGCCAGTAAAAAGGAAGATGAAAAAAACTCAATTGCTTTTTCGACGGGCGTAAGTGGGAAGCTTTGTTGCTGAGTGCTGAGTGAGAAGAATCCGCATCGTAGCTGCGAGAAGATATTAGTTGATGCTAGGATCTCAGAGATTACGTAAATTACGAATACTAGAGACATTTCTTCCATTTATCATAGCACGATGGATTTGGTCGTGAGCTTTTTTCGATCTGGTAGAATCGGCAATTACAGGTAACCATATTTCGCGCCACGGCGGGTCGATCAGACCAGCCTCAGCTCATGGGATAGGGAAAAACCTATTCTGCACACATCTGGTGTTGAAATTGTTCTGATTGACGCTAGATTAGATAGATTATCATTCTCTTTCTTGTGGAATAGTGCTCTTATGACCTTGCATTCTCCCTCGCTCTTCCTGGACGTCGGTGATGTCATTCTCAACTTAAACGAGTAACGATAACATCATAAAGGTATCGAACTCGGTTACAATTCTCCAATTGTACATATATATATTGTAATATAAAAAAATAATAATAACTAAAAACGAGAAGTGGTTTAAATAAAGAAAATTAAAAAATATAATTGCACACACACATTAATGCATTATGTGTGCACAAATGTGTCGAAAAAATATTATTTACATTTCTTGCGTTGTTATGACACCTGCCTGTCATTGCGTTTCATTTCGTTGTGCACGAGAATTACACGTTAAATTTAATTATGAATAACTATGAAGCGCGTGCGTGAAATCTTATGAAAAACGGCATATTTATTGAATAATAACAACAAAAGGAAAGAGTGCATAACTCCTGAGCGTGTTTGGCATGCAGCTTCTGTCTGTCAGATGCATATGTATATTCAGTTAAGATTAAAATGATATTATACGTATATAACCTTGAAATTCACACAAAGATCAGCAGCTGTGCGATTGCCTTTTTGCCAAGGTTTTTGGGTTAAAAATAAGTGCACCAGATTTGCTGATAGAATTTTATATTTATTATTATTATTATATATTTTTTTCATTATTATTATCTATTATCAATTTTTTTTATTTTATTATTAAATTTTTTTTATTATTTATTATTAAATTTTTTTTATTATTATTTGTTACTAATTTTTTTATTTTTAATATTTTTACTTATTATGAATTTTTTTATTTATTACTATTAAATTTTTATATCATTACTTATTATTAATTTTGTTTATTATTTATTATTAAATAATTTTTTATTATTTATTATTAACTTATTATTATTAATATTTTTATTTATTGTTAATTTTTTAATTTATTACTATTAAATTTTTTATCAGTATTTATTATTAATTTTTTTTATTATTTATTATTAATTTTTTTTATTATTTATTATTAATTTTTTTTTATAATTTATTATTAAAAAAATGTTTATTATCATTTATTATTAATTATTTATTTTTAATATTTTTATTTATTATTAGTTTATTACTATTAAACTTTTTATCATTATTTATTGCTACTGTTACAATTTTTATTAATTTTATTAGTATTACAATTGATTATAATTTTTTTTGTTTTATTATTATTATTTAATAATTTTTTTTTAGTTTTATTATAATTATTTATTATTTTTAAGATTATTTTTAATTTTTATTATTATTACTTTTGTTTATAATTATAATTTTTTATTTTCATTGTTTTTATTTTTTTTTACATATGTTTTTATTATTATTAATTTTTTATTGCTATTATTTGTTATTAAATTTTGTTATTTTTATTATTATTATTTACTAGAACAATTTTTTATTATTATTTTTTTCTATAATTTTTATTAACATATTTTTAATTTTTTTATTTATTACTTATTATTATAATTTTTTATTATTATAATTATTCATTTTTGTATATTAAAAAATATACCTTTTACTATATAAGTACCATACATATCTATGTATGTATAATATAGCCAAAGAAAATAAATTTACAATTTCCTTTCGCCCTCTTCCCCAGGTTTTTGTGGCGATACACTTGCTATTCGATGTCAGCACTGTAAGCCCAGCAATCCCCCAGCCGGAGCATGGCACAACAACTGTAACGCCAATCACCACACTACCACCAACAACAATAACAACCGAAGTCAGCTTAAATACCTTGGAAACAACAGCACCAACGCCGTCAACATCAACCAACCTTTCGGAACCCTTACCCACATTGACAGCTAAATTGGTACGCCAACGTCGTCAACATCCCTACACGATTGTGCGGCATGTGGTGCGCCCAGCGAAGCGTGGCATAAAGTCACGCAGACGTCAGAAGTGGCCCAAATACAAATACGGTCCACCAAATTATAGCGCTGCGCCACCGATTTCCTACTACAAGCCAACAAAACAATATTTGCCAGACTTTTCGGTGCCACCAAAATATTCACCAATCGATGAATTAGATTTGACAAAACATTTGAACTCCGCCGAATATGAGGGTCACACCCCACTAAAGAGTAATCATTATGAGGATCAAACGATGGATTTGGATTTCTACAGTAACACCGAGGAGCCACCAAAAATAGAGCACATTGAATATAGCACTTACGATGACGAGAAGGAGGTGCCCACATACTCGTATACATCGACGAAGACCGAAATAAGAAAACCTCATTTGTCGAGTAGTTTATATAACGAGCCGAAGGTGCATGGTGGTGCTTATGAAATATTAAGCAGCGATAGTGGTGATTCGGGCTATGAAGATTCACACAGCTTTACGCCACCCGATAATGTTTACGATATGCACCCGATGAGTAGTTATGAGAGTCCTTCTTCGTCACAAGGCAATAAGTTCTACGAGTATAGTACGTTGGACACGAGTGGACACCCGAATGTGCACATACCGGCTACGAAGTATGGTGTACCAGATACAAATATACCGTTACTTTATACACCGCCAGCCAAACAGCCTAGTTACAATGCGCCCAAAGCAACGCCCGTGGAAACGTACTCCATGTATGATAAGAAACTACCAAATGCTGGCTATAATACGATTAAAAGTTCAGGTCATCATAGCTTTGCGGAGCCGCCGTCAAAAACAAATGTTGAAATCACATATTCACCCTCTTATGAGATCACTTTGCCGCCATCACCAGCGAATCATAAGCCTGTGTCGGCAGACAACTATCATCCCGTGCCTGGAAATTTTGCTGAGCCTCCTGCGCCGCCAACACCATCGTACCACGTGCCGGAGGCACCACCGCAACCACCAACAACATACCATTTACCTGAAGCACCTCCGAAACGTCCACATCGTCCCCCTGCGCCGCCACCACGGCCTTCATACCGTCCACCTGACGCGCATGCGCCCCCTTCATATCAAGCTCCACCAGATCTCCATGCACCGCCCCCCTTTGAAGTACCGGTATCCCATGAAATTTCGGCTTATGACGATACTGAAGCTCATGCACCGCCATCTTTTCAACCACCAGAGACGCATGCGCCAACGTCTTTCCCCTTTCCTGAAACGCATGCGCCTACTTCGTTTGAATCGCACGACCCACCAATACAGCCGCCAGCGGAAGATTTTGAAGTTCCTGAACCGCATTCACCACCTTTGTATAGTGCGCCAGAGCCACCACCTCAACCACCGTCAACGTATGATCCTCCTGATTCCAACTATGCCAGCCCATCGTCGCATTCGGAGTATCCGCAACCCGACTACATATCACCCTCCAAAAATTTGCCCATAAACTCTAAATATATGCCGCCAGCTTACAATTACCCAAAATCCAGTTATGAGGTACCGATATACGATCCCATACCGTTCGAGGCGTCAAACCAGGAGGAACACGAAACATATCCGCCACACACATTTGAAAACCAACAAATGGACAGCCACTCACAGTCAGCATCCTCACCAATACCAACCGTCCATGCGCCAGCCACACATACCACATCAGCCAATGACGATGTGCCAACTTCGGTCAGAACTACCAAAGGCCTGCGTGCGAAAACCAAACGGAAGCGCTTGCGCAACAGTACTCCAGCCGTAAACACGAAACACATTCTGGATACACCCGAATTGGAAGAGGCCTTCGAAGCGAGTCAACGTCATAAGAATCAATTGGCGCTCAGACCTGACGCCGATGTCAATGAATCCAATCACGTGGCGGCACAACCCAGTGACAAGCCAAACTACTTTCTACCAACCATCACGCCTGACACAAATGAGCACAGTTACGTGAGCACCGCCTGGAACCCCATACGCATACGCTCAGTACCCGCGGCCACAGCACCGAAGGCGAATAGTCAAACACCAGTTGCCGCTCCGGCACCAGCTGCGGTACGTCCAAGAGAGCGTCGGCCTACTGGTGTGCGTCAACGACAACAACAACAACAACAACCTGTATCAACATTTACGCCGACGAATGGTGTAGCGAACACACGACAAACAACACCGTTACATAGCGGTAGTGAGAATGTGGCTGTAGTCTCGGTCAATAAGTCTCACTCGTATAGTTATTATGGTGGCACTTCGTCATTGCCGAATGTAAACGATCATAAATTATATCGAACGCGTCCGAACAATTACCGGCAGCCGACACGTGCGCCAACCGTTACGAGGCAGAATGTGTCTGCGAGAGAGGAGCCTGTAGTGCCGCAACGCACAACGAAGAGTGTTTTCGAAACGACATATTTCAAGAGTCCGCATAATGATGATTTAGAGAGACATTTGAGCGAATTTGTGCGGAATTTGCCGAAAAATCACAAACTGTACTGAGCGTATGGGGGAGAAATGGTATTAAAAATAAGAATATACGATTTTGAGTATTGGATTTTAAAACTGTATTAAAATTTATAAATTATTTATCTGCAATGTAAGTATGTATGTATAATATTCTACTCTTTGTATTATAATGGTGGATAAAATTTTATTATGAGACGAAATTTTTCATAATCAAGTAATTTTCTCCGGTTTCGAGTATAAAAAATGCCGTTCGCGAATTATGAAATTGTTTCAGCGAGCTTTTATTAATTTAAAATAAGAAAATTAATTCACTCACGACCTCAATAAGAGCGTTATTTATACAAAAATGTATGTACGATACGACACCCAATATGATTACTGTTTTAATAAATATATATATATATATATAATTATTTATAAGAAAAATTTCTGTTTTTGAATACTCACAATGCGTTCGATAAAATTACGCCACTTTTTGCTTGTGCTATACATTTGAAAATCGTTGAAAAATACTGGACCCGATGAGGTAGGTGGCAAATCAGGTAGGTTTGTATCCAAATTAAAGACTTTACGGCATTTCTCAAGCAAAGCCTTCATAACTGGCATCAGAAAAGAATATTCCTCCGGATTGCCGACTGGAAAGAAAGATAACAATTCAAAAAAAATTTAAACGAACTTTAACGACTTTAAATGCGAACCTTCAATTGCATTATCCAACGCGCGATTAATACTAAATAACAAATACGCCAATTCACTGGGATCCTCTGTGTTGCGACTCTGTAAAATAGCATGCAGCTTCGCCGTTGCCATAGCAACCACACCCGGATTGGGATGATATGAACATTTCAAGAGCAGACCCAAGCATAAGCGTATCATATCCGACCAATCATCTGAAGAGCCCTGTTGAAAGATCATCAAAGCATCTAAGAGCGCCAAAACGCCATCCAGCAACTTTGTTGAACATTTCTTCGTGTCATCCTCATTCGAACCGAGCACGACGAGGTCATAGACCATGCGTAAAATTTGTGAAGCATTCTGAGGGTTACAAGGAAATAATTATTTTTATATTTTTATATGTTTTCATTTTTCTTATATTCTTTTATATTATTATTTTTTTTTTGATATATTTTTTTTTTTAGTTATTTTTTAAATTTTTTGTATTTTTTATATTTTTAATATAGTTTTATTATACCTATTTTTTATTTTTGTTATACCTATTTTTTAATTTTTTATCTATTTTTTATATTCTTTATGCCTTGTTTTTTATATTTTATATACCTATTTTCTTATATTTTCTATATTCACTTTTATATTTTTTATATTTATTTTCCTTAAGAATATTTATTTTAAATATTTTTTTTCGTTTTTATATTTATATATTTATTTTTTATTTAATTTACATTTATATTTTTTTGGAATATTCTTTATATTTGATTTTTATTTTTTAATATTTTTAAAAATTATTTTGTTTATATTTCTTATATTTAGTTTTCTTTTATATATTTTACAATATATTGTTGTCGTATATTTTATATTTTTATTTGTTTATATCTTATATATTTATATTATATAAATTAATTTCACACACCTCTTGGTTTATTAACGTTTGATTGCCATTCTCTGACAAATCGAATAGTGATGCCTGCACAGCCATTTCCAATATGCGCAAACGCAGGGAGAGATGAGATGTGACTAGATCATTATTGAGTGCAAGCAAATTAATACAGCCGAGCACTTGTCCACGTTCCTTCCAGCATTGTGGATGATCATTACTAACGCCACGCCAGAAGACGGTGAATAATATATTTGAAACTAGATAGACAAGTTGTTCTTCACTATCCACATCGGCATCGGGTGGAAATTCAAAGCCAGTGGTTTTATGCTAAAATAGAGAAGAGAACTTATTAATAGATAACACTAAGAAAGGTGTAGAGTACGACTTACTTCAGAATCCGCTTTTTTGATCGTCCGTTTTGGCGATTGTGTTGAGCTATCTGAGCTTACAGACTCCGTACGCTGGCGCGAAAGACTCTATATAAAGTGGAAATTAAATATTTTAATAATACAATTTAATTAATAAAATTTTATTAAATTATTTTACCGTCGTTTCACCCTCAGTGGAGGCGCCTAACGTCAGTGACTCGAAGGTGTCTTGTATATCGTGTGTTGTTTGGCGTAAAACAGAGAAAACCGATGAAACATTCTCCACAACAGCACCGGAAACAGATTCAGCCAATTCTATAATAGAGAGAGTACAATAAATATTATAAGCAATATTTTTACACGTAAATGTGAAGTTATTTCATTTAGTCAAGATATAAGCTCGTAATAACCGTGCGCACTACCATTCCGAAGGACAGGGTTCGAGCTCTGGTCCGATCAACAATTAAAATTACTCCATTTGTTGGAAAAACATCAAGTCGTACGTGGTGAAAGTAGAGCTCGGCCGAAAATCGTTCCGGCGGTTAAAACTTTTCATCTTATTTTATTTACCTTTAATTTCACTCTCGATGACATTCGCCGCCTCCGTGACGCTCGCTTGTATCTCATTCAATATCAAACCACCATCGGTGTGCTCATCATCATGTTGTTTCCCCAATTGATCTAGCTCCACTTGTTGCTCACAAAAACTAATCAAATCCGACTGATTGGTAAAATCATTATTATCCTCCAAAAGTACATCCAAACTAATGCCAAAACTTTTGCGCTTCTCCTCATCCGGCTTCACGTTCGTTATTGGTTTGTGTATTAGTAAGCGTGCGATAGATTCCTGCCAACCCGATTGCTTAGCAATGGCCTGTGGTGAATTTTGTTTGACAAAGGTGGTTTGTAATAGACGTTTAGCGATTTCCAATTTTACAGGCAACTCACAAGAGCTTATGTGATGCACTAGGAAAATAATACCAGCATAATCCGCCTCGCTGCTCAACATTTCATCGACCAAATGGAAGAGTATGGTGGAGCTGAGCGTCATTGGTATGGTGTAGGAGAAGAAACCGGGAAAGAGTGAGCTATCGCTGGCGTTATCGTGTAGGCGTAATATTTGTTTGTATTTTTGATTCACTCGCGAGGTGCTGAGCAACGAGTTAATGAACTGTGTTGAGAAGAAAAAGAATGAAGAATTATGTATGAATACAAAAAGAGTACTTTTTTTATTATTTTATGTAATTAAACGTCTCACCCTTATGGCCGCCTCTTGCACCTCTGTACTATAGCTCTTGTCCACGAAATAATTGTAAAGCAAATTTGCTGTTTGTGGCTCATGCAACAACAAAATCATTTGATCTTTGCAATTTTTGCCCTTCACATGGAATGTTAACATTTCTAAAAATTCAATAAGCACATTTTCCTGCCGCACCGATGCCAAAAAGGCAATCATCGTAAATATCTCCCTTATATTGACATCCTTCTGTAGATAAAAACGCACAATTGCATAGAGCGTAGCACGTATAGTCTTTGCATCTTCGGGCGTTATACTATCCGGTGCACAATAATGTTCGCGCACGACATCCAAAAAGAATTGTATGCCAAATTTCTTACGATAATACTTGCGATCATTTTTAATCATAGCACTTAAGTACTGCACATGGCCTAGTGTTATTTGAAAATTCATACGCGCCCAAATGTGAAAGTTGAATGCGATTTCGGTGTATAGCACTTCCAAAAGTGTGCTGTTACCATGCGCATTACCGCTTTCCGACTTTTGACCCTGCAATGATTCTATGAAAAGATGCGTAGCCATCAGGGCATTCACATCGAACATGCTGGGCGCGCACTTCTGCAGCATAGCACCAACCATTGACATGCATTCACTGTTCAACATATTCTCCTGATTATTTTCATGGCCATGTGTGAGGTAGCGCAAGAAACAAATAAAGCTTGCGACGGGAAATTGTATCATCTTCCATTCTAAAAGAAAACAACAGAAAGTTTTTCCTTAGCAAAACAAATTAAGAAGAATAAAAACGCATACCTGTGTATGAATTCGAAGAAAGCATTTCCCAATCGGAGAACTCTTCGACGGTTGGCGTACGCAAGTGTTCGCCGCTACCCAACGAATCATTACCATCCGCGCTGGACAGCGAAAAGTCATCTTGTTGCTTGGTGAGACGATGCAAGATGGGCAAAATAGCCTGTACGCCGCCAATACTATTTATAGTATCCTGTATTTTCACTATAGAGCAATGATGTGCATGCACTAGCGAGGGAAAACGTCCACCCGGTATAAGATCTTGACAACTTTCGCTCCAATAACCACCAGGTGCATAGCAGAATACAAAACGCGATGTAAGCTCGAGCAAATCATTGTCTTGCGAGAATATCGAGGGGAAATGTAGGCCCGCATCGAATATGGTTTTAATATTTGTCGTGGGCTCTGCCAACAGGACAGCGCCCACTTGACCACGCAGACAAATTTGCTCGCCAAACACAGTGTCTTGCATGCCGATGGGAAAATTTTTCACATTTGGATCGAATGAAGCTTGCGTGCGTAATGGTAATGTGAAGTAATTGGAAACCTGTAGGGATAATCAAAAATAAAATTAGAATATTTAAATACATTAAGTAAAGTAAAGTAATTGTGGCTAAAGTGTCTAAACTCCTCAATGTTAACTCATTTCTTAAATCGATCGTAGAAAATTCAAAAAAAAGAGATAGGGAAGAACTGATGATCCGTAAGTAAAGTTGTTTTCAGATTCTAGGGAAATATTTTATGTATGAAGTGCTAGCGTAGAAAAAACGACAGGATTCCCTTAATAGCTTTCAAAATGTTTGTAGGGATATTTTTTTTTTTTTTTTTAGTGGATTTGCTTGAAAATGCGGTAAATTATTTAGATTAAAACAGAATGACGAAAATGTGGAACTGGAACGGTTTTCGAGCAAGGCATGTTTCAACTCAGGATTTTTAATTGTTATAACTTCTTTTTAACTTACATTAGTGGACAATGTACGCTCGAGTAAGCTGGGCAAAACGCCTTTATAAGAGCTTCCACTCTCTTGTGAAGATGAACGTGGTAAAGGCGAACCAGTAGCACTGGATGGATGGTGATCGGCCTGATGGCTGCGTAATGGCAATGCTGACGAGCCAATTGAGCAAAAGTTGAAGGGCTAAAATATAAATAAAAAAGTAACTATATAAGGGCTCAAATTATTATCCATTAAAACTCACCTCATTTATAGCTTGCACTTTAAGCGTTGCACTCAATTTTTGCATGAAATCGATATAAACATTTATTTGACTATAGGAAAAGGGGCGCTTAGGTGGCGTAATAGCAACGGTAACATAATGCCATTGAGCGTCAAGTAAGGTTTTCGTATGTACAACTGAAGTGAGATATTCACGACGCGTTAACGCGGCCACAACCAAATTGCCACTATTCTGTATGAAGACTTCAAAGCCTGTTTGACTGGCTGTGCGTAAACTGTAAATAAAATATACAATTTTTTTTTAATAATAAACGATATTTGTATTGTACATTGAATTGAATAGCAAATACTCACTTGAGCAACATGCGTCGACAATTCGGGCGTTCACTCTCTTTCTTCGTCTCCTCTTCGGCTAGTTTTGCACCTTTCTTATTAAAAACGTCCGTAGATTCTTGTAATCTTACAAGAATGTGAAAAATAAAACCATACGAGCCAGACATTGACCAATTCTTAATATCAGGCACCGTAATGCCCTCACGCGGCGCACTTATTGTGAAAAACTGTGCACAAATATTGCTATTGCTGAGACTTTGCAATGAGCAGACGACTAGTGTTTGCAGGAGCTGTTTAGACTGTGGAAAGCCACTCTCCTCACGTAATAAACTAAAAATGCGTTTCAATTCAATTGGAATAATGCTAACTTTGCTCAGTTCTTCAATCAATTTGATGAAATTTTGTATGCAACTCTCGGCGAGCTTTTCATATTGATGCAAACACTCACAAACAGCTTTGATTGTGCGATTATCGCAGGCGACGGATTTTCTGTGTGTTGGAGAGAGGTATTAAAATGTGTATAGGATTATAAAAGGTTATATTTACGTTGCATAATTAGTGGTGCAACCGCGCAGAATAACATTGCTTAGATAAATCTGTTCACGTTCACTCATTTCCGGTAGCCATTCTATCAATTTAATCACCACTTCGGGTAGTACAAGCAAATGTGTTTGCTCATTGTAAGCCATATTGAAACAGGCGTCCAAGAGGGTGTCGTTTGGCACAGCTAACGCTTTTAAACTTTTGAAAAATTTCTCTATTTTATCATATACACGTAAATGCTCGGCAATACTGGGCGAATTGCGTGTAATTACAGCCAAAGATTTTGTTGTAGCACAAAGCACTGGCGCATAGTTCATATTCCAGCCCTGTATTGAATTAAAAATTAATTACTATTGTTTCTTTTATCAACACATAATACTGTTACATACCTTTATCTGCTTTGGAATGCTTATTAGCGCATCAACAAGCGCAGTCTCTTGTATAGCTTCACATATGGTGTGCGTATTTACGCCATCAGTTAGAAAAAGGCAGACATTCCCCACTGTAGCGGTAAGCGCATTCACATCAACAAACGCATCATTTGCCTCATCATCACTTGCGATTTCAAATGTTACACTATTGACGCTGATAAAATGATCGGTCGTGAGCAGTGTATGGAGCGCATCACAGTAGAGTTGTATTAGTGTAACTAAATCTATTTGGCGCTGAAAGTAGACAATAAATTAGATTTTTGTAATATTTCTTTGAGTACACGTTGTAATACTCACTTCTTCAGGACTAGATTTTTGTAAAACAACAATCATAAGAGCACAACATTTTAACGCTACAGTACGCAGCTCATTGGCACTTTCCCATTGAGAAATGATTTTCATAATGACTGAAACGGTTGCGGGGCAAATGGCGCGCATGCCATTACGCTATGGTGGATCGACGGATAATATTTAGTGGATAATATTTAGTATTTGGCATAAAAATATTAATTTTGAGATAATTTTCCATAAATTCGATAATTGAAATTTGTTTGAAAGAAAAAATTAACTTTATAAATAAAAATTAAAAAATATTTGAACATAAACTTTAATAAACAAATTAAAAGCTTAAGCTTGAGAGCAAAGTGATGTTAACGTAAAAAATTTAAATTGTTTAATTTTTATAAAAATTACAAATAAAAAATAAAAATCTTTTCATTTTTTTTTTAATCAAAAGTTCCATGCTTTTGCTCTCTACGAACTTAAGGTTTTTTTTATAATCTAAAAACATATATTACTACTTTTTTATAGCACAAAACACCAAACTAAAAAATTTACCAGCACCACAAAGCATAAAGAGTTTAGCAATAAAAATCAAAATAAAATAAAAAATAATGACAAATACATATATACATAATACACAAATAGCATATATTGCATTCTTCATTAACCACTCACCAAATTATCACAGATTTCTTGCCCTTCACCAAGATTTGCTGTACTTTTAGTTGCCAAAGATGTTAGCGATTTCTGCAAGTGTTTTTGTACAGAATTTGCTTTCGTTTTATATGTGTAACGAGTACAAATGATTTTTTGGAAATTCAAGTTTTGTTAAGTTGCAACAAAAGCGCATCATAATTAAAACTTATATAAAATTAAATAAAAGAAATATGACATATACAATAATAATATACAATAAAAAACAATGAGTAATGTTAGATAAAAGAAAGAAGAA
Organism: Ceratitis rosa; assembly: GCA_037013455.1. NCBI lineage: Eukaryota > Metazoa > Arthropoda > Insecta > Diptera > Tephritidae > Ceratitis > Ceratitis rosa. The sequence continues at coordinate 6,616,222 of JAWMAG010000031.1, read as the reverse complement.
AATAACAATGGAAAAATACAAGTTGGAGATATGAAAATAAAGGTGTTGAAAGAAATATGCATAAAGACATGTATATATTTAATTTACAAAAATGTGTTTGAAAAGTGTATACATATATAAACTAATTGCTTGCACAAATAAACAATTTTTTAGTGCAAGCACTTCAACTTTATGCACATAAAAAAAAAAACTTACTAATAAAACAAAAATAAACAAAAAATGAAGCACATTTTCAAAAAATATATATATTCGCACAAATTAGACAAAATATACACAAAAACATTCCCTACTACCTGCGATCCACAAATAACAGCACCCAAAGCATTCACCAAACATTCGCCAATTGAAGGAAATTTTGTGATTTCCTCACGCTGGAAACAATCTACAAAGAGAATAAATTTTTGAAAATATTCTTCTCACATTTCAATATAATTTCTACTTACCATAAATAAAGGGTACAATTTCCACATGCACAGTATGCGGTTTATAGGGTATCTTATGAAAATCTGCATACACGCCGCGTATAAAGCTGCGCCATGTTAAATATGGATCATACATAACTTCAAGAAATTGTGAAAAACTGCGAAAAAGATGAACTACTTGCACGGAGACTTGTTGGCGGCTCATGCACTGTTAAAAAGAAATTAATTTTATGATTAAATAAATTTTTAAAAAATAACAAAAAAAAAATCGCACTCAAAATATGTACACAAAAAACTTGCATGTGACATATTTTTATACAATATAAGTATTTCATTTATTGATTCATTCTAAAACCCGTATAAATGGCATTATTAATTTTAAGATTCGAAATTGAAATTGATAATTAATATTTAATTTACGTCGCATTTACTTTTTCTTTAATTCCATATCATAATTTTCGGTTTGCATGTAATCTTTCTATCTATTGCTTATCTTTTAGGGCTATAAATTTCTGGTTCAATTCAACTTGTTATTAGCAATTTTATCAGTAAAGAGATATGTATGTATGTCTTTTTATGGGTTCACAATTTCACAATTTTTATAGACTTTTTAAAAAGCTTCCTGGTAGATGGAATTCTAGTTAGAAGTAATTAATAAATGCTGCAGTAGAAGGCAATCACAACAAAATACAAGGGAATCCCCTGCAGTGAAGCCAAAATTTTAGTTTTAATTCTTCACCGCAGAAAAAAACATTGAATTCTTTACATTTTTGTTTTTGTTTACCTCTTTGAATGTGTTTGTCAATATAGCGATTAAATTAGATTTATACTCATATTTGATAATCGCCAAAATATTATCAAAATGTCTACAAATTATGACCAAGCAATCAACCAGCACTGCAATTTGCCGTATCTGCTCATCGTCGAGGGAACCCTGAAAGATAGTAAATAAATAAACGATACAAAAAATTCTTATCAATTTATGTATGTATGTACATATGTATCAAATGTTTATACGCACATTTTCACTTGCATCCCGAGCGATTATGATGAATTTTCCAATTGCCGGCAACAACTCGTCCGGTAAACGTCCCAAATGTGGACCACTGTCTGGACGCACTTCATGCCATAGTGGTAAATCATGTTGACTAAAATCTACCGGCAATTGACTTTTCCAGATGTTGACAAAGCGTTCAATAAATTCACGAAAATAAGATTCATCATTCTGTTTTCATTTGCGCCAACAATCAGCAACAATAACAACCGGAAAGGAAAAAAAAAACAAAAAACAAGAGAAGAGAGTAATTATTATTGAGAGAATAAGTGTTGGCGTTAAATGAGCGGATGCCTATAAAATCGCAGAGAGCAGCAGCAAGCGTTTATTTATTTTGTGGGTGGCAGTGTCGGGCGCCGCTTTGTAATGCAATTGAGCCGTATTTCTTTCAGCAGAGTCGACGTCAGGGTAGGGTGGCTTGTTGGCTGTTATCAGTATGTAAATTATGTTTATCTAAAATCCGCAGCGTTACATAATCTCCCAGAAAAAAAGAAAACAAATGCACACTTATAGATACATAAAGAAAATTGAGCTTAACATAAGTAAATAATTTGTTTAAACAACCGTGTTTATGTATTTATATTAAGTTTCATATTTCAAAAATACAGTTATAGAATTTCATTTTATGTCTTTAATGTTTATTTTTCACATTTTTCAAAAGTCCATGAAGCTTTGCAGGCTGGGTGCACATAACTTTTTGGGATAACTCGCATTAACAATGGAACCAATGGATGATTAATACTACAAACACGCCCATCAATAATTTGCGGATTACGCTGATATGACGACACGACGGCGGGGCAGTAGAACTACAGGTGAGGTGACACTTGCATGTAATTCACACATTCCAATTCGATTCTATTTGGCATTTTAACACAGATTTTCTACTCGCCTTGGTCGTGTACTGCACCCATAAATTGTAAATATCTTTTTTATTATCCATTATGCCACACTTTTTACTAAAGTTCTATTGCACTCATTGAAACGAAAATTGTTTAAACATTTGCGTTTATTTGTTTACAAGACAACACACTAAAATTTATAAATTTTTTCTTTGCACCGGAATAGAAGACACAACCACAGAATAGACAAAATACAAATGAATCGAATAAGAGGAAAGAAGAAAAATTGCATTACACTGACATACTCACCATGTGGTGACATAAGGTAAATGTCACAATTGCGTTCGCCAGTGTTGGCACTTTCGATAGATAGAAAATAGATCTACACGCGAATTATAATAAAATTTAATTATAATCCTTAGATTTTCTTAATGAAACTCACAAGAAGAAAAGGTTTCTATACTTGAGATTTTTTATACTTGAGGAATAACGAATAATCAGCTCTATCAAGAACAGAAGAAAATTTATGATAGGTTTGACTTGAAGAATCTTTCTAACAGTAATTTGAAAAGCTTTAAGAGTATTTTGGCTTTCAAAATGTTTGAAATAAATAACTGAATAGTATAAATTTTATTATGTTTTTTTTTTATTTTACAGTATTCTAACATTAAATATATATTTATATTTAAAATCTGTAAGCAACAATTTATATATGTTTCTAAATATTTATTATTTTGTCTAAACATATGTGTTAATATTTTTAATAATTAAAATCTTTAAGATTTTCCCCGCTTACTGTAAAACTGTAAATAATGAATAAGCAACGCGCAGAATTGCCAAAAAGAACTCCATATTTATTGGTTTTAAGCCGCCAGCAGTGAGCTTGAAAAAAGAAGAAATGAGGGTTTTTAAATAATAAATTTTTATAGATGTTTTAAAACAAAAGTTCAAGATTTCCTTCGAACATTTTCAAACAGCTCGAGCATTTATTCAACGAGTACTCGAACATCTGTTCCGTTCAATATTCGTTACTCGAACATTAAAAGGCACGAGTTGGAGCATTTCAAGCATTTAAATAAACCGTTATTGATTTTTCTTTACTTTTTTCCATAATAGTTTATATATTTTTTTAATTTTATATATGCAAGGTATTCAAATCATTGAAATTCAAAAGAAATTTTCAAAAATGTAATTGAAAAATTTTGTTCTGATTAACATATTGTTCTAAAATTTAAAAATTCTCAAACAAACATTAAAACAATTGAGCAATGAATGTATATCGGGCTTTTTACACTGCTCGATAACCGAATATCTACCAAGCTCAAGTCCATACCTGTAATGGTTTCTGACCCATTGTCATAATTAGTACAATGTATTTACGAAATTCTTTATTACGGTCAGTCCAATTACTGTTATATGCCGCATGCGCTATATTTAAACTCTGAAAGTGGAAATTTTAATTAATTATTAGTTGATGAACCTACTTTTTTTTGAAATGTTTTAATTTTTTTTAGAAAGCTTACCTCAACACAAAAATTATTTGCCAGCCAAAAGTTGAAAAAAGTTGAAGTCACTACAATGAAGGCCAGTTGTATGTCTGTCATCATGAAAGCCAAATTATAATCCTGCATTTTGAAAAGAGACTTCATTAAAGTAGTTATATAAATAATATTGTTAATCCAAAAATTCTCGCTTGAAATCAGAATTAAATATTGTTGAATAAGAGCTCGCTAATTATTAAAAAACGCAATAATCTAGCGTATTTTAGATTTTTTTTTTGTTATTATAGTGAGGTTTATTAGTGATTTTGCAGAGCACTTCAAAATTACTTTCATCTTGCCTGCAATACTAAGTTTGAAAGTTTAATTTGTATAACAGCGAATTGTCACCGGAATGACATCTTCTACTGTGACGTCAACAATAAAACAAAGACTGTCAAATCCATATTACTTGTTATAGTTGTCAGCCTATTTTCGATTCTTCTACAAATATTTCTCACCATTGTTGAATAAACGATAATTACGCAAGGTATTATGCAAAAGATGCAGACATCGGCGAAGCTACCAACCGAAAATAAAGCTTCCATATAGTGGTGATATCTGTGAAGGAAAAATGTACAATAATAATGAAAAAATAATAATAAGGATGAATTAAAAAAATTAGTTTAAAATAATAAAAATAAAAAAATATAAAAAAATCATTAAAATTGGTAGTTTACTCGAATGACATTAAAGGGGCAGTCAGACGTAGCAACTTCTACGCAATTTTTAACTCCTTCACGCTTTTTACCGCAAAAAAATGTAAATTTCGACATGTGACTGATATTAAATCTCGAAATTTGTTACTTTGCCACGATTTGAGTTGATAGGCACATTGTAATGCCAGCCTCACATTGCCAAATTTTTGCTGAAGCTAGCTTAGGGAGACAATCAATGAAGAGTTTCCCGAGGAAGTTGCATCGCGGTGATGTCAAGACTCCGTTCCTGCAGCTGCGGCAAAAAACATTGGAGGGATAGCCCATCCTTTTCCCGTGAAGCCCTATGATAATACATTAATCGAGTTCAATTTATATACATATACATAGTGTTTGGCTTTTTCGGGAAAGGCCAGCTTCAGCATATACGAGTATTTTGCTTTGGACAAAGGCCCACCTACATCGTGCGCATCCCGAGTTCGTCTGTCGTGCAATTACCTGGGATGTCCCTGTGTCCGGATACCCAGACCACGGCTGTGATGCATTTAAATAAGATTTTATACCAACTTTTGATGGGGTATTGTTACACTGTAGAGATCTGATTGCAGCTTGTCGCAGTCGGAAAATATCGTGACTGATACTCCTGCTACCGTAGATTTAAGCAGCCATTCTTCGGTTTCCATGATTGCAAAGAGTTCTGCTGCAATGGTCTGATATTCTCATGCACGTATTTGTTGAGAGCATCGGATAATGGATTCTGTAGTCCACTTTTTCGTCGAGTTTTGAGTTGGCCGTAATTATGACTATGGCTCCCTATCAAGAGCGTTTATGTTTTCCCATTCGTTCCTGTTTGGGATACTTGTGCAAAAGAATGCTCCATCCGCACTTCTGCAAGAGATGTGTATTATTTAACACGTTCACGCCGGCGCTGCAATTCATGTTTCGCGCCCATAGGCGGTTGCGCTGAAAGCTTTTGGTTCCATCAGGCGGCGCCGACTAAATATTTCAACGAAATATTATCGCACGGGAAAGCGGTCTAATAAAACTTAAATAATAATGTTTATGTTATATCATTGAAATATTTACTTATGTTTTTGTTATTAGTACCATTGAATTAGTTATGTTTGGTGATGCACACTGATTGGTAGTACAATCATATGCGAGCCACCGGTGGTACGCGCCGTCCGATCAGGCAGACATGTGCGAGCCACCGGTGGTACACGCCGGCGTGAACGTGTTAAGCGTCCTCTCTAAGGTTGAGTGGCATTCAATCTGATTGCGTTACAGCTCGCTCGTGCATAGAAATGAAAGTTAAGAAGAGTTAGCAGAGCTGTCGAAAGAGTCGAAATCTCTCTCGGACACCATACGATGGAATCATATACCTATATTTAATATAGATGGTCAGAGAGAGAAAGAGAGAGAGAGAGTGGGAGAAAATTGATACTAATTTAATGTCTGGAACTTCCGTTCTGGAAAATGTTAAGAAAGTGGACTTAGAATTACATAATGCTAGATCATTTCTTGTATTAAATCATATAGGAATTACCTCAACACACTTTGACATGCAATTTGAATTTAATTTTTTGCTACGTCTGACAGCACCATAATAATTTCAAAACAATTCTCACTTACTTTATAATCATCACATGTTGTTTAACGCATTTCTTAATACAATCGAAAGCCTCCAAATCATTCATTTCATTCATATTTTCCAACTTAAACTGCAGATCTTTCATCAAAAGTATGCCAAAAGAGATTGTGGTGAAAATGGTGCACAAATAGGAAATGTACGATAAAAGGATTTCGGGCGCCAACCAGATGGCTTGTAGAATAGATAATATATCCCAATATGGACTCTCATTAACATTTATGAAAGGTAGTTCGATTTCAACGAGGAATTCTATAAACAAATACGCACATTACTATGTACAGGGTTATCCATTTTGCGGTTTCTTAAATAAACATAATTAAAATGTCTGTAAAATATGTTTTTTTTTCTCCAAGAAATTCGCTTTTTTTATAAAGTTTGAACCTTGGCATTATATCTGAAACTTTACTTTATATGGCGTGGCCCCACAATAAAGTCCAACGATAACAAATCGCACTATCTTGGTGGCCATTTGACACCCCCAAGACACGAGATTACATGGCCGGGCCAATTGTGGGTCAAGAAAGTCGGTTGTCATACGACCATAACGCTCCGAAACACATCTCTGTACCAAAGAACGGACTGGACAGCTAGTTTATTTTGGTGGTTCAAATATTAAGCATTTCCCAAATGCGAAAATTTTGCTTGTTTACGTATCCCCCGAGTGAAAACTGTGCCTCATGGCTGAAGAAAATTGGGTTAATCTATTGCGTGTTGTTCAAGCAACCAATCCATGTGTATACGGCATTTAGTTGTTGTATGAGCTGGACTTTACATGGATGTAAGTGCCACTAGTTCTAAAGAACATCGAGAAATGACATATTCGGGTCTTCGACTACACTTTCACCTAAAGCAGGGATGTTTGAGAAGGAACGAGCGAAACGATGATGCACAAGCCATGCAATATCTGTAACCGATCCAGACTCTTCAAATATTTTTACAATTTTACCAATGCTTGAGTAGTGCGATCACTATTCTGGTAGTAGTTTCTAACAATTTTAGCGCTTAGTGTGGTTATAAGCGATCCATTTTCATATACTCGTACGTGTATGTCTGGCTTGTAACTAAAACAAAACATGTTTGGTTTGAAAGTTAAGGTGGAGAGATGGTAAAATATAGCACAGAATTTTTGAAAACACAAAATGGTTAACCCTATATACTTAATTAACCTTTTCCTCTAAATTGTTGATTGACTTTCATTACTCACTCTTCAAACCAATGCCAAAAACTGACATTATTTGTATGAGGGATATATAAAAAATACATATAATCATTATGATGAATAAATGCTTCGTATTTCGTTTAGTTTTTCGTGCGAACTCATGCATTCTCATCAGCGTAGTTTCATCACCTTCGGCCTAAAATTGTATGGCTTATTAATTTGTATTTTTTTTTTACAGTAAATTTTTTTTTCTGGAAAATCACGCCTCACCTGCAGCTCCCGATACCACTGACTAATGTAATCGAAAAAATCATAGAATTTCTTTTCTTTCTGTATGACAATAAATGCTCGCAAAGTTATTGTGAGTAAACCAGAAGTTTTGAATAAATTTATGACGACTTTATCAAAATCACTCCACATTTTGTAAGTGCCATAAATTGCGCCGAAACATAGTAAAACCGGAAACGATAATATAATATAAGCACAACGTCGGTCACCCAAGTAGCCAATGCGTTTCATGAACACTAAATTCCAGTTGTAGATTTCCTCCGAGTAAGGCATTTTAGAAAAGCTAAATTTCACTTGGAATTTCTCACTGAACAAATGCAACTTTTTCTGTTTGCAACTCTATTTATATTTAAAAAAATTTGCATTTTTTTGTGTTTTTCGAAACTCTTACACATGCTCGTACATCCTGTAAAAGTGTGTGGGCGTATCTTTAGCAATAAAATTAATTACTATTTTGACTTATATAATCACTTTCGTGAATATTAAAAAGCGCTTAATTATAACTTGCAAATTTTTTTAAATGGTCGCGATAGTTTTTATAGCAAACATATGCGAAAATTCCAATTGAAAGGATTTCATTTTAGTTTTTTGTATTTTTTAAGTCTGATTTTACCAGAGGGCATGGTTTCTTGAAAGGACATGGACATCGATTAATTCTTGCCCACTGGGAACTCGTGTATTGAAGTACTTTCGAGTTCCCTCATAATTGATTACTCCCAAACATACAACCCGACCCTGCAATCCTGTCTTGGACACCTTTTGTTTAGGCTCACAGCACTTCGACTTACACCGTTTTCATTTTTTGACCTTGCTATAAATGATTCACTTTTCATCACCTGTCACCATTCGCTACAGAAGTATGTCGATTTTGTTACGATTTAGCAACAATTCGCAGATGAAAATTCAGTCTGAGGTTTCTTCACGTAAACTAATGTGAGACCCTTAGTTGGTTGGTTGAAGAGGTTGTCGACCATCAGCTCATCTTGACCTCAAGCGGGCTCATTGTGCTACCACTGAGGATCCTAAAGACGCCCACCCACTAATCGAACTAGTATGTAGAGACTTCAACATACTCCTCCAAAGTGATGATGCTACGCCCAATCTCTCTGCGCGCTTGCCCAATATAATATGTCCTGTAAGAAGACCTATAACTGTAGATATCTCATTTCTTTTTAACTCGATAAGATCACGTGACCTTCATCTGTTCCATTTTGGCAATAATGTATTGACGCGTTACATGCATTGAGACTATTCCATTTTAAATGAGCATCCTTAGCGAATAACTCTATCATATTGAGCTTAAAAGCGGAGAGCTGTATGCCCAAACTCTTCCATGATGGCGAAAGTTGAAGGGAAGTGCCCTTCCTTTGCAAGCTCGTCCGCCATCTCATTACTCGGTATGATACTATGTCCAGGTATCCATATCAGGTTCAGAGAGAACTGCTTAACTATCGCGGTAAGCGATTTGCGGCAGTCCTTTACGGTTTTAGATTTTAATGTTACAGACTACAGACTCAGGGCAGCCTGCAGACAATTGACAGTCTCATGTATAGCTACCAATTTCGCTTGAAGAACACCACAGTGATCCGGTAAGCAAAAGGATTTACATATAGCGAGATCCTTTGAGTAAACTCCGCCACCAGCTCTGTAATCAAGTTTTGACCCGTCCGTATAAAAATGAATCGAGTCGGCGCTTGCTGATATTATCGTGTCCCAAAGGTTTCTATCCGGGATAACCAAATTAAAATCTGCCGTGAAGTCAGTGAATGATATGCAGTAATCCGTTTTTTCTGGAAGACAGAATCTTCTTAAGATGCTAGTATGCACGTTGGTTTATTAATATCCATTCGGATACCTTTTGTAGCCTTACCGCGGAGCAAGTAGCTCCAAGAGAACATTCATAGCTTCAGTTGGTGTGGTACGAAGTGTTCCGTTGATGCACAAGAGCGCCACCCTCTGTACTCTATCGAATTTAGATATAACTGGTGCTGGCCACCAGACTGCAACCCCATAGAGAAGTATAGGCCTAATAACTGTGATATAGAGCTAACGCACTAATTTGGGTGACATACCCCATTTCCGGCCTATCGCACCCTTGTAGGTATAGACAATGGACCCTTTACGCACCTTTCCCTCTGTGTTTTATGACCGCGATCTCAGATCTTACGACCCTGCATCTGAGTATTTGGCGTATAAAGGAAATCAGCCGAAGATCGACGCCCAGTCAAGTCAGGGTAGAAGTAACTGCAACATATGGCACCCTTATATCGAGCTTCATTGTGTATGCAGCCTTTTTCAATTGGTTCCAAACTGTTTTTTGTACAATGTTTGGTTGCTTGGCAATCGCTCGCATGATGGTCAGGCTCGACGGTTTCCAGTATTTTATCGACATTTTCGACAATTGTCCTTCCAATGTGGAACATATTTTACATAAAATTTAGCGGATCAAAATCGCCGAAAGCAAAATTGTTCATGATTTACTGTTATAGTATCGAGACCATGAACACTATTTCAGCTCCTGACTAGCGTTGTTGCCTTTATCGAGAATTCATTATTTTATAGAGAAACTTACGTCCTTATGGGAATACAAACCTTCAGCTGTGAATACAAAAAATCATTAATAGGCTTCTAAATGCGTTTATTATTATTTTTTATTTATTATTGTTTGATTTTTCACCTTTTATTGTTTCAATTCTAATAGCATTACAATATTTTTATTTTTATTATTATTATTATGAAATAGTCAATTTTCCATTTTAAAAATGTTGCACTTTCTGCCGCAAGTAATTTCATTTATTTATTTTAGGCTTTTTTTATTTTAATTTTGTTTAATTTTTGTTTTTTTTTTGATATTTTTTAATTTAGATGTGCAAATGCAAATGCGCATAACATATATGTATATATAGAGTAATTGTAAAAAAAGGAAATCACCGCGTACAATGTGTTTTTTATGTACTTTTTGTTTTTGTTTCATTAATTTTTGGTATTTAATAGTTAATAGGTACCTAGTTTGCTAAAGAGAAATGTTTTGTGAGGCTTTGAATGCTTATTTGCTTAGCATAGCAGTTTTGTAATATATACGTGTATATTTATTTTTTATTTTATTTATTTTTTTTTTTAATTTTAAATCATTACTAAATAAAGAGTTTATTTTAAACCTTTTATTTTTAATATTTTTTTATGTTTTGCAGTTATTGTTTTTTAATTCTTTCACTTCACTGCTTCAAAAATTTTAACTTAATTACCGTTGACCTGATCTTATAATTAAAATTAATTTAATTTAAATACATTCTAAGTTAATAAATATGAATGAGATTTTGTTTTTGTAGAAGAAATATTAATTTTAATTTAAATTTAAATTTTTTTTGTTTTTGTTTTACAATTTTTTAAAGCTGTGAGTTTGCGTACGCATTTACTTAAATTTATATGTATGTACTATGCATATGATTAATTATTAATATATATAAATTAGCTTATTTAATTATTAATAATTTTTTAATTTTATGTCTATGCTTTCCCTTAATGCGTGTTAATTTCAATTAAATAAAATAAATTGTTTTTAAAACGTTTATTTTTTCGTTTTTTTTTTTTTAATAAAATGATTTTCATTTATTTTGAATGCCTGCAAGCGAAGAGCGTAAGAGCGCGAGCGAGAGAGTTTAACAATAAACTTTAAAGAAATTCTAATTTAATTTTAAATTCAAATTTAAATTATTAAAAAACAATTCTCTTTAGAGTTTTTTTTTTGTTACTTTATTTGTGTTTTTTTTTCTTTTGTAATTTAATTTTTAAACTCTAATTTATTTAAATTTATAATTAATCTCTAAAATTTCCAAATAAAAGATTTTCGGCATCACTCATTTAACTCAGTTCCATTTAAACTCTGCTCTGTCATAGTGCAGCAAGACTAATTAGAACCTAGTACATGCATAGCTATGTACATCGTATATGTATTTGGTACAACTCTTTTACTGAAATGTTCACTTCACTTGGCCAACCTTGGCCCACAACCTCGGTATTTGCTCGTAAATGACAGTTGCTGTTGCGCTCTACTCGTATATACATACGTGAGTATTTGTGCTTTTTTATTATTTAGATGGTATTTTTTGTAAGCATTAGGGTGTACCTTAAGTTGAGAGAAATACTAAGGAAAACAAATAAATAAGTAACCAGTGAATTGAAGGGAAGTTTATTATTCTAAGCCGCCTCCCAATGGCCGATGGATTTTTATGCCGAGCTTTGATGTTCATATCATTCAATACATTCGGCGGGGTTGATATTCCCTGTCGATCGGAACAATACTGGCACAATTTGGATCTGAATATTGTGGTCGACACTCTGAAGCAGACTCATCTAATCCCCTGTCCTCTGGCTCGAACCTGTCGAAACAGCACATATCCCGGATCATCTGTTATATGACTTCGATGTCGTATGACTAGTCTCTCCTGCCGTAAGCGGGATTGGAGAACCGTTACAACAACAACAAACAACTTATCTGGCCCTATCAGTGCATCTACTCCACTAATCTGAACCACCCATCATGTTAGACTTATAGTTCTGTCAGGCATCTGAAGCACAGCTCTTCAATACCCTCTTCTGTAAAAGAACATATTATCAAAAGTTATTATGGTAACACTACACCAAAGCGAGCAACTTCTCCTGTGAATGATAAAACTTCACAAGCAAGTTGTTGAGTAAAGCTGGATATAACGTTCGAGGAAAATTAAATAATAAATATGTGTGGATTGATTACAAAGGTTTTGTAGATATAATTCAATTAAATCCTTTCCGCTAGCTCTCTTTGCGTATATATGATTCACCTGCCTTATCGTCGTTATTAAAGCAACCTTCGACTGTGGGAAATCACCTTGTATTATAGTGTTGAATAAAGCCAAACTGAAGTTTTTCAATTAGAAGTATAATTAAAAAAAAAGTGAAACTTCTCGGAGAAAAACGATGTTAGAAACATGTTAAAGATAATGACATACGCTTAGGGTACCAGGAGAGTGCACGCCTCATTTCATTGGTTATGTGAATGCGAGAGTGTACGATGTAGTAGCGGGCAATATAAAATATCTGGTCACTCTCAATGGAAAGTTTGCTCATTGAAATATAAGGTTCACCCTAATAAGGATACATATTTAATTCGTTTTTGTGTTTTTGTTTTATTTCTGTTTTTTTTTTGTTATAAGCTCAGCCGGCTTATTGCACTTCAAATGCCCCTGTTACCTTTTCCGTTTTACAATTCAATTTCGATATTTGTGTAAAAGTGGCTAGCTAAATAACTGTATTTTGTTTACTTTAAAAGTTAGACTATTTTCAATATTTGCTTTTTTTGAGTTTTTTTTCCTTTTTTTTTGCTTACAGCTTAATTTATTATTCAATTATATTTTTGCATTACAGAATTTACAAATTTAGCTCTTGCTTTATAGGTGTTTATATGAATGTACATACATACATATGTACGTGCTGCCATGAATGTATGTATGTCTGTGTGCTCTCGTATCTATATGTGTTAAACGTATGGGCTTACTTGAAAGCTGTAATTTTGAGTTTTGTTCAAATGAATGAAGTCGCCTCGAGTATTTTTGTAGAAAGAAAATTTAAAATATTTATAGGTATATAGATGTGTGTATGTATGCATGTATGGATACTCGTATGTATGTATGTATGTATGTAGCATGTAAAAGCAGTATATTATTTATGTATGTATGTATGTTTGAGCGCAGCATTGGAGTATTAATTGGAAATATTAGCAATTTTATATTTATATTTCATTGTTGGTAGCAACACGCTCGCTTTAAATTTAGAGTTAATATTATTTAATTTTTAATTCAATAATGCATTGAGTTGAATTGCATTTATTTATTTGCATGTTATTTGTTGGTATGTAATTATATATAATTAAAGTTTTCTTTTCTCATTTGCCATTTGCATTATAATCTATGACGCTAGTTATTAATATGTGTATATGTTTGTATATATGTATGTATGGGTGTACGTGTTAAATCGCTTAATTGTTTTACAATACAAGTACAAGTACTAATATATATAGTATATATATATATAGTATATATATATATAGTATATATATATATGTATCTATATTTATAATTATCAAATAGTAAGCAGCTTATAAATACCTACATACATACATACATACAAAATTACATATACCCAATTATGTATGTATGTATGCACGCATGCATATATCTACTCGTATTTGTTATTTCCCTTTCATAGTTGTGTACGTGTATGTGTGTATCACTTATACATATACATACATAATAATTTTCTATACGAAATTTATTGCATTATCTTTTCGGTTTTGTGAGAATTATTTTTGTGCTGCAGCCTAAAAATGCTTCATATACGTACATATGTATATATTAGCTATTATATTGCAATATTTTCTCAATTTATTATTTTTATTTTTATTTTTTATTTTTTGCTTTCTCTATGTATTTAGTGTGTGTATCTTGTATTGTAATTTCGTACGATAGCTGAGAGACTTGTATTTAAAAGCTAAATAGTTTTGTGGCGCACAGATTTCATTGTCCAATGCGAAAACGTACATTATCCATGCCATGGACTTTGCGTTTTAAACTGCTGCCGTCGGCCCAGGTGGAGTTGAGATACTCGTCGTCATCGTCTTGCTCAAGTTTCTGCGAATAAAAAATTAAGAAGACAAACGGAGAGAAAAAGATACAAAAAGAAATAAATTATTAATAGATATTTTTAATTTATGTTTGTGTAGTTGATTCCCGCATTAAATACTGTGTACATACATATATCCATAAATGAGATTAGATTTCATAAAATAAATGCTTATTGAGTCGCAGTTGTTAGAGAAAAGGAAATTTACTTTCAAAGTAGGCTACACTTTTTTGGAACTGGTCTTTTTAACAATTCTTACATTGTCATTTTATAATGAGCAGACTTTTTCTGGAACAACAACATACTCGTCCAGCAGGCAACCATGTATCGAAATAGACCGGAACGAATCCATCCGCCATTTTATCGAATATTTTGCAAAAGGAACTTGGTTCGCGGGTTTACAGAATTCTACTCGGGCAAGAATTGAAGCCGATTGACCATCAAGTGCATCGCACGTTCTGGGAATGGGAATTTTGTTCAGCGATGAAACTCACTTTTGATTTAATGGGGACATTGATAAACGAAATTGACGCATTTAGAGAGCCATTGTTGAGACACCGTTAAATCTTCGAAAAGTCGATTATCTTGACAACCCTTGGTTCTAACAAGACGGCGCTTCATGCCACACAGCCCAAAAAAACAATAAATTTATTGAAAGAAACTTTTGGTGAGCGCATTTTCTGGGCTTCCATGATCGTGCGATTTAACACCGATGGACAATTTTTTTTGTGAGATTATCTGAAGTGGCTTGTCTACCGAAATAAACCCGATACGATTGACGCCCGAAGCGAATATTGGGCGCGTTGTTGCTGACATACACGTATAGCCCCTGTTGATGCAAAAATAGGTCGAAAATTGGGCCGTTCGGCTGGAATTTATTCAAGCCAGCCTCGGTTGTGACTTGCCCGAAATCTTTTGTAAAATATAATGGCGAGTCCTTATATTTATAATAAAGTTAAATTCATAGTCATAACATTAGGTTATATGCGTTTTATTTCTACTTGAAAACCACATGTAAAAAAAAACTTTGATTATTTTAGTCACTCATCCGCCATGTCAGTATATTTGATTTTCAGGGGTATACACTTAAATAACTTTTAGGTTAGCAGGGCAAAATAATAATGTTTACGCGAGGAGTGTAACATATCTGACTATCTCATTTATTTGCATCTTCCCATCCCAGCTCCTTTGGGCATTGCCATATGTGATTGGCGTCTGCGCAGCGTTAGATGTCTATTATGGGAATAGATAAAGACCATGTTTCGCAACGAGCCTAGTGCTAAATTTGAATACATTCACACATACAATAATACATTTTAAATTAAAACATGGTATCATCTTGTTTCAAATGAGGCAGATGAATTATATTTATGCCAGTTTAACTCAAATAGAATAGGTTACAAAATATCAGGAATGAGAAAAGTTTTGCAACATTAGAACTAATCATCTATTTTCAGTAATACTGTGCTGCAGATTTAGGACAACCCATACAAATATATTTTCTGAAAGTACATAGCTAGTAAAACAATCTTCAAAAGATTTTCATCAGTTAGTTCGATCTAATTGTAAAAGAGCACGAAAATATGTGCGGCCGGCAGAGTTAAAACAGAACAGAAGGGCTGTCTTCGACCATGCAGAAGTCGCTATACCTGTCATGATCATGTCAAATTTATTTTATTGCATTTTGGGATTCAATATTAAGTCCAACATATGAAAAATCGGTTGTATGGAAGGCATACAATATAGACTTTCGATTTCGGTTGTTATCGGTGTTAATGTTTATTCGTATATACGTGTTTATAATATCAAATTTAACACTTTAGAAGCTTTTTTGGTGGACTTTTGACCTAACAAATCGGTTATAAGGCGACTAAATGTTAGAGTGGTCCGATCTGGTCAGTTCCGATAAGTTGATAATGCAGTATAAAAACCCACCTCTCAAAAACAAAAGTACTAGTTTGCGTAGCTGGACAGAGAGACAGACAGACGGATAACACAGCTCGTTTGTGTCTGCACCTTCTGGTGCTTACGTACTTAGTACCTAAGTTAATTTACCATTTCATGTCCATGAAAGTTATTATGAAAATGGTTAAAATACAAATTTAAGTAAAATATAAAGTTAAAATTTATTGAACTAAATTTCTTAGAAACTTTTAACCCGCCAGCTTCCACCTAAAGAGGCCGTTCGACCCTTACTTTAAGAGCTCCCTGAAATGACTTATTCGAAAGATCATTAAAAACTTTTCTTTTGAAAACTTAAATAGGTAAAGCTTTTGTTTATATTTCTATTCTAGTTATTTCAAAATATTTCTTTAAGCTGAGTTTGCTTGTTGCGCGGTAGTTGTTGTTATTTGCCCTTGGCTCATTTCATCAAGTATTAAAGTTATGTACAATAAATCAGTATTTTCATCACCTTGAGAACTACATTTTCAAAAGCAACACATTTGCAACTGCACTACTTCATGCTAATCACATACGTATGGTATGTATGTACATATGTACTTGTATGGGATTACGTTTACGGTAATCAGCTTACCAAATTGCTCTATTTGACTACTTTTTCAACATTTCAACAATCCAATTATAAGAAAATTTATTGACATTGTGCACCTACACTAAGAACATCGTATTTAACGATGCACACACATACACACATATATCTATACATATATACTTAGAATACTAGTACAAATCGAATTAGCTCAATGTCCAGGATATCGACGCATTTATGCCACTCATTTTCAATTCCACTAATCATTGCTCATTAGATGTAGCTATGTTCGAATATGCATGTACTCGTATGTATGTATGGTATGTATGTAGTAGGAAGTAAGAAAGGAAAGCATGAGAATTATGTAAAAACATGCACATTGTCTTCTGACCCTGTAGGAAAAAATTTGTTGTGAATTTATGCATTAAATAGTTTTAATTCAAAATTTTTCTAATAAATAAGATGAATAAAAGTTCGTGGGTTATGATCTGCATACTTAAAAAATAATTAATTCAAAAATTCTTTGACAATTTTTTTATTAATTACACCAGAAAAGTAAAAGCTCAGCAAATAAATTAATTTTTTTCCTACACTTATCTCTATGATCCTTTTTACCATCAACAAAATCCACCTTGACTCGACTCTACCGACCTACTTAAATTGTAATGCAGTTTTGCCCCTTTCTTTCGTTTTGGAAAATTGGTGTTGACATTTTGCACTTGTGTATTAATTTGTGTGCAAATAATGGTTTGTTACCATTTCCGTCGACACTACAGACACTTGCACCACTGCGACCACTGTGACCGCTGCTGCCGTTGCTGATTCTGATTTCGGATTGCTGGTCTTGATGTTAAGTGGTCTTGTGTTCGTTGCAATTTGTATAGGGAAATGTACATATATATACACGTACATACTTACATGCCATTTAAAAAATTGACATTCTTACCTATGTTAGTGAGTGTGTGTACATATATATGACGGCATATTAGTGTATTGAGCAAAGCAAATGACCAAGAAATATTCCGCACTTTGATCGCCTTATAAATGAGAAGCAATAAATGATGTCCTTGGTACTATACAATCGAGCAGCAGTTTTGAAATTAGCCAGCACCTGTGGAACACACTCGTACTTGTATACATGTACACAATTTTCAATACTTGAGATTTAACTTTAGCGATATATTTCTAGGATTTTTTTTCTATTGTACTTTCACTGTTAGGTTTTAGAAAAGTCTGCTGATGGTAAGTGAGTGTAATGATATATATACTTATGGTATTTGTTATTGTTATGTAATTCTTGAAAAATTGCATTATGTGTACCGAAAAATTATTAAACAAAACAATTGAAACCGCTTTTTAATATCTCTTGCATCTATTTTTGGAATACAAAACTTTTGTGAAATTCTTTATTTAATCCCTTAATGAGTTTCACAGCCTAAATAGCAATTTTTTAAGTCTTATTAATTTCTACAACATCTTGAAAATATTACCCTAAATTTGTTTTTGGTATTAACTGAAACACGATTTTCTTTATTACTTCGGGGATCCTGCCATGTAGTTGTTTGAATAAAATATATCTCATTTTTTACATTAAAGTGGTTGAAAATATATTTTTTCCCCCGAATAAACCCTTGAAACCCATAAATTTTAAGAGTTTCTCTCAAAACTATGTTTTTTGAACTAATGACCGCTATAACTCGAAAATGGTTTAGTAATTGTCAATAAAATTTGTATAGATTTAGAAAAACATAAAAATATTTCGATGTTACGCTGAAAATCATCAGCTAATGGCTTTTCTCTAAAGTCTGAAAAAAAAATTTCTCAGGACGACATTCCATAAATTTTTAAAACCTAAAAAGTTTTCGATCAGGCAATACTGTTATCTATGTCTAATTGATTTTAGATTAATTTTAAAGGGTTTTGATAGTCACCTCAAGGCATCTCCTTTAGAACTAGATCGATAATAACACAAATTTAGAAAATCAAGGCAACTTCAGAACCTGAACCGATTAGAACGATTATAAACAATATTAAATCCGAATAATTCCGAGTTCTCGCATGATGGCAACATTGTTCTAATGACATGCCTTGACAAGTAATTTTAAGGGTATATAAAATGTGTTATTTGTGATTAAGAGCTAACAGTGTTGCTAGTCAATTTTAAAATATTTTTGTTACATTTGTTGTTGTTAAATGCTCAAAAAAGTGGCAGAGTATTGTCAAAGAACTAGAATACCTCTAAAAATACTCTATTTTTCCCCGAAAACCTCAGCGATGTGAGCGACGAACAAGGAGACAACTACACCAAGTCTAGCCAACATCGAAAGACGATACCAACGACTTTGGGATGAAGGCATGATGAGCGACTAGTGTAACAGATCCCAAACTCCCTTTCAATCTGCTTAGAGAAATTAAAAAGGATATTGGTAATAAAGCTTTTATCGTCAAAGTTTAATCAACTTCTGTCATTTCTGTCAGTGCCATATTTTGAATCGGGTGGCTATATGGTCTGTTGAACGAAACAATGTAAGCTGCACGAGCAAATCGCTGCTACTATAGAGAGAAAAAAGAAAGAGAGGAAGAATTCGCGGCCCCTGAAGAGCATTTCTGGTCGATGCGATTAAGTGGCTTGCTTGCTTACAATAAACTCAAAACATAAGCTGTATTCTACAGGAGGTGACGACCAGAACAAATTATTTCTCACTTTGGTTCCTAGCCACAATAATATAAAGGGAAATCGTAAGAAAGTCAAATGTGCTAGGCATGGAACGACCAAACAGATTCTGGTATGCACTTTGCTAGAAGACTGCTACGTTAAGGAGTTTACTTATAGGCAAGGTGAATCAAATTTGGACAAATTTGGACGATAAGGAGAGTCTTTACATGCCCCTATTTGGTAGGATGACATGCAACAAAGCTAGGAGCTCCATTTATCAGACGCTGCAAACGATGAGGAGAAAGAAACTGTCTTTCATCTTTGTTTGACTGCACTGGCTTGAGCAGAGCTAGGCTTCTCCTAATTTGGTTACATGGAGCGTAAAATATTCAAAAAAAAAGATTTGTAAGTGAATCGTTAGAACTGGCTATATACCTAATTTAATAATGTTTCTCAAATTGTTTAAAGCGTCTCTCTCTCTCTCTACTCTCTCAAAAATAATACCGTAATTATATCTCAGTCACCCTGTTTCCCAACTGCGATTTTGTTCCGTTCGGAAGTTTGAGATAAAAACTGCATCGCTGAATCTTTAAAGGAAACGAAAAAGTGATTAATCAGCAAATAAATATCTTTTGAGAAAAATGAGAATTCACTTTATTATTTGCATATTTCCTTCTTTTCTACACTTCAAATTTTCATTTCGTTGAAAGCTCCTGATAAAGCATAGTTTTAAAATAAGTTTAAATTATTTTTTGTTTGCTACATCAATAATAATTAATTAATTAAATTTATGGTGCAAGACCGTCAACGACTTTTTTCAGTCAATGTAAAATCTAAGCAAACAAACTGCTTATATCATTATGAATTGGCAATTTTGCCGGCAAAATGATTATACCTACATATACTGCAATGTAAGTACAAATATATACGCAAAGAAATACATACAAACACACACTCTTACATAAAAATATTATCCATTTAAGAAAACTTAAGAACACCTTCAACCTCATAATAATAAGTGTACGACAGCAGAGCTCTGCTCTACGCCATATCAAGATGAGCCATTTCTATGATAAAATCACAATTGACTCAACGACTGTAGATAAATGGAACGACAAATAAGGTTAACAGGATGTAAGCAAAAATTGATAAAGTAAATAATGTTAAGCATGATTAATTAGCTTGCTATGAGTCATAAAAGTAATTTGAGTAATTTGTTAAATCGATGTAATAAACAAAAAAAAATATATATACGAGTATATATATGTATATGTAACAAATAATGACATAAAGATAGAAAATATATATTAATAAGGTTATTTACAATGTGAACGGGCGTACGTACATACATATGCACATATATCATTAAACCATTAAACCAAAGAGGCGATTTTGTTTACTTTGTCAACTTATGTTGGAATATTTAAAAGGTTAACTTGATATATTTGTATATAATGAATTCTTGTTTAAAATTAATGAAATGAAGAGTAAATTGAGTACAAGTTTATGTTCATTTCAAATATAAATGTCTGTATTCAAAAATATTCTGGTGAGTATTACAAACATTTGGATGTATTGAAGCCTTAATAGAAGCTCTTCATGAAATGGATGATCTTGAGCAGCCTGTTGTAGGGCTCGTGGAATCTCTCCTGAGGAACAAAATTATCTTCTATCATTTGGGTCATGCCGGTAAAACAAGATACACCGCAAGGGTTACTCCTCAAAGGGGAGTCTGCTAGGGTGCCTCATAGTGAATTTGCTAATTCTGCAACTACTTAGCACAGGTTGTGACGTGGTGCCCTAACAGCAACAGGGAAGTATCTGCAAAGCTTAAATGATTTATTCCAAAATACTCTACACATAATAGGAAACTGGTACAAGGTAAATAAGTGAGCTGGATATCAATCAAAACCGATAAGGTTATTTTCACAATAAGATATAAACCACTTTCTTTTAATCCACCAAAACTAAAAGGCATGAAAATCTCTCTCACTATCGAAGTCAAATATCTTGGGATAATCATAGATTGTAAACTCAACTCCAAGCAAAATACGGCGGTAAGGTTGAGGAAAGCCATCACTGCCCTCTCGGCATGTAAAACGGTCGTTGAAAAAAGATGCGGCCCAAAACCTTTTATTGTTCATTGGACTCATGCAGCGGTAGTTAGACCCATTTTATTCTACGGATTTACCTCCTAGTGGCCAGCAATCGAATAAAACCATATCCAGTAGCAAACTGGACAGAGTTCTGAGGTGGACTACTAATCTCATTACCGAAACTCTCCCATCAACTCCCTAAAAAACTCTGGAATCTCTTCTCAATGTTCTTACAGTAGTAGTAATTAGACTGAAAGCGGCGTAGCCCGTAGGTATCACACTACAGGGCATAAATTCGACGAAAAAGCAGGTTGTGGAACTCACAGATCAACGCTGTCAACCAATTTTTATGTGAGACTTCCAGACTACTACAGCACCTTACAAGCAAAACATATTGCAAGGACGGTAGCCGCTAAATGTTTGCTCCGATCTCTGGTTTGAGAGCAATAAATCACCGCTACACCACATCAATAGTGGCCAGACAACTGTGCAGCGGATGAGCCAGCGTGAAGAGGTATCACTCCAACTGCCGGTCTATCAGCAGCACATTATTTATAACAAATGTCGTCTGATTTTTGCGATATTCGCTAGAATAAGTATTTCATAGCAAAATATTACTGTTCTCAGGACAATTCCATATATCTCATGTGCTCAGAATAGAATATTATTAAGGTTTTGTTTTAAGGAATCTTTTTTTTATATATGTATTCATGCTTTAATTGTACCTTTCTACTACTCTCATCACTTTACGACTTACCCTTGCACCGAATTCGACGTCGACAGCACACCATTCTCCAGCGAGTCCCTCGACAGTTCGTCCGCCATTTGCACTTTAAGTTGATGACCGAACGAATTCATATCGGAATTTGGTGTCATCTGTGAACCGACCGGCGATTGCGGTAAATAATGACCGGGCGTTGTTACCGAACCGCCCTGTGATATTGATGTTGTCATGCCGGGACCACCATTCGGCAGCACAACATCCACACAACTCTCACCCGTCGTCGAGTCCATATTGATTATTTGACTGCCGGCAGCATTGTTAGCCAATGCGGCACCATCACTCTCATCCACCTCACCCTCATCAATATCCATATCTTCGGCATTCTTATCGAGCGGCGCCGTTTCTTCATCCTCATTATAGATTTTAAAGTATGCATATGTCAGGTATATTACTGATATAATGAACGATGGTATTGGTATGGCCATCGAATAGATCAGATTCAATGTGTTCTGCCAATAATCCAAATCGCTTATCACTAAACTTGGATCCACCTTCGAGTAGTAGCAGGGAAACTTAATACCAATCTTTGTATATCGTTTCAACCAAATTGTACAATTGAGCATGGGCGGATACCCACAACCCTTTACGTTGGGGAATAGGCGTGCGCCTACATAAAAATACATTGAATTATTGCCCATAAGGCCTTCATTCAATTCGGAGATCTCATCGAATGGATGGCGTTCCTCGTTGAATAGTATAGTGCCTGGACCACCAACCCCACCCATACTCATGTCATCATCGCTGGGCTCATCATCGACGAGATAACCACTCGTGCCATCACCAATTGCGATGCTCTCCGCACCAAAGCTTATCGTATTCAGCTGCACATTATCCGTCGCCGTCACCGCCGCCGCCGCCGCCGATGCCGCCGCTGAAGATGATGCTTCCGCCACAGGCGCTGAAGGGCCGGACATTAGCGCACCCGCCGCAGCTGCGCCCATTGGCACATCCAACTGATTCGCTTTGGCGGCATCACTCGTAGCCGCATCATAATCATAATCACGTATGGCACGCTCATAGCGATCGGTACGCTTCACAGGCGGCAATTCACGCTCCGCCTCGGCCAAATTAATATGATATTCAGTGAAATTGAATTCATCTGTATAGTTGTACAAATTCAGTCGATAATTGACGCGTATCTGTGTACACGTGTAAATGTCCTTTGTGCAACCCTCACGACACGAGGCCCACGAACAATTCTTGGCGCCGAAAAATGTCTCCACATCGTAGGTTTCACATAGCGCGGGCACCTCTTCGAACTGCATGAAGATCGTCGTAAAGGCGGGCTCTATGACAAACGGGACGAGAAAGAGGAATGCGAACATACTAAATGTGCCGAGGAGTATGAAGAAGGCAGTGGTGTAGAAGAGCATCTTTTCTTTGAAGGTACGTTCTTCTAGTTCGTCACCCATTTTTGTGGCTGTTTGTTGTTGTTGTTGCTGTTGTTATTTCTGTGATCAACGATTATGCGATTTTTCTAAGCGTTTTTTGTTTTTGTTTGAGCAAATGTATGAAGACTCACTTACGTCTGCTGTTTGTTGTATTCCGTCGATTCCGTACGAAGTTATACGAAGTTCATACGAGCGTTATATTCATATATTTAATGTTATATTGCGTTTTCAGCATTTAAATAGTAGAATTAAAAAAATACTATTTTTATTTACGCTTGTTAATTCTTGATTGTTGTCATATAGCGCCACTGTTTGCTCAATTCTTGCTTAGCGTTTTAAATGATCAGCTTTATTATTCCTTCAATTTTTTATTGCTTATAAAAAATAACTTTTACTATGTTGATTGTTTAATCCATTAAATTTATTATTTTTTATGCTTTAGTTAATATTTAATTTTTAATACAATTAATCAAATTCGCTTTTTAATTTTTCTTCCAAATATTTTTTAAATAAATATATTTTATTTAACTCTTTTTTTATTTTATTTTATTTTATTTTATTTTATTTTATTTTACTTTATTTTATTTTATTTTATTTTATTTTATTTTATTTTATTTTATTTTATTTTATTTTATTTTATTTTATTTTATTTTATTTTATTTTATTTTATTTTATTTTATTTTATTTTATTTTATTTTGTTTTATTTAATTTTATTTTATTTTATTTTATTTTATTTTAATTTATTTTATTTTATTTTATTTTATTTTATTTTATTTTATTTTATTTTATTTTATTTTATATTATTTTATTTTATTTTACTTATATTGTTTTATTTTATTTTATTTTATTTAATTTTATTTTATTTTACCTTATTTAATTTTATTTTATTTTATTTTACTTTACTTTTATTTTAGATTATTTTATTTAATTTAATTTTTTATTTTATTTGATACAATTTAATTAATTTTAATTTTATTTTATTTTATATTATTTTAATTTAATTTATTTTGATTTGTTTTTTATTATTTTAATTTATTAAATAATAATCATATAATTTTATTTTACTTACTTTTGAAAAACATAATTTTTAATTAATTTTAATTTTTTATTAATTATATATTTTATTTTAGGTATAGTTTTTATATTTATATATTATTTTCTCGTTTATAATTTAAGTTGCTGGAGGATTTAAATAAAATACTGAATAATTTTTACAGTTTTTGTTGTTGCTGTTGACTTATCCTGCTGTGTTTGTATGTAATAAAATTTGCGTGCGTTGTTGCTACGTTTTACAGTTGCTTTGCTTATTTTATTAATCCTTTTATTACTAATTTAACAGCTTAGCTTTTAATACTATTTTTAATCGCTTTATATTAAATTTTAAGTAGCTGGATTGTTTTTGCAAATTAAATTTTAATTTTTTTTATTATTTTTTTGTGTCTTTTTAAAATTAAATTATGTTACAGTGCAATTTATATATATCACAGGGGAGTTTTCCGCTACTCTTCACTCTTCTACGCCTTGTCCCGGCGCTGCTCGGTTTCTATTTCACGTGTATTGACTGAATAGCTTACTTTGCTTTACTTTCCACTTCCTTGTCACTTATTCGACTCTTTTATTGTTGTTGCAAGAATTTAGTGACATATATCTGCATGTACGTCAAATGACATGCCACAATATTTGTATTTATGTTGCTTTTAGTTGAGAATTTTTATCTTTACTTTGTTTTGGGTTTTTTCTTTTTTTATTTGCTGCTCCTATTCCTGCTGAAATGCAAGCTTTTGTAGACAAACTGTCAGTTGGACAACAACGATTTACGGCATGTATTTATTTTAGCGTTTTAGTCAGCTATTTTTATTGTTGTTGCCCTTGCTTTTAGTGTTGTTATTGCCGCAAATCAACTGTCAGTGTGTCGCCTTTGGTATTATTATTGCCTCAGTTGCTGTTGTCCTAGTTGTTGTTGTTGTTGTTGTATTTACTTTAATGCGACTGCCTGTCTGTCTGTGGCTTGTTTGACGACCCGCTCTTTGATACTATTGTCGTGTCAAAAAGATGTTTAACGTTAAAAGTTTTCTTCGTCGTTATGGATTTGTGTGATTTTTGTTTTTTGTTTGGATTTTATTGTGCTTATTTTTATTTTATTCTCGTTATTTTGCCTTGTTCTTAGTTGTTGGCGTTTGTCATATAAATTTGATGTTGTTGCTCTTGTTTAGCGTCCAAATGGCGTTGATGTGATAAGTGAGGAGTAATAAATTGCTGATTTACGTGTGTAGAGAATTCATAACTTTTTTTGTGTGAAATGTGTTGTTTCTTTCTTTCTTGAATGATATTTGTATCTCCGCACTATGCCGCGCTAGTTTCTTTAGAGCGTTTGAATTCTTGTTTTGAGTCGAAAATGTACTTTATGCTGGGCCAAATCTGATTTCTTACTAGATTTGGGTCTTTTCAACCTTCGCTTATTTGACGGTTTGTTTTTAATTTATTTTCCGCGATATTCAGTAGCAGGACAAAGCACTGTATTTTTTCGGCAAGTACCGTTATTTTGCATTTTTCTTGATGCTTTCTAATACTTTTTTCAACGCAGAACTGTCAACTTTTCTGGCATAAAGACTATGCCTTGCTCTTTTTGTGGGTTCAGTGTGATTTCAATTTAGCTCTGTGCATAAATTTACATAAAATTTCATAAATTTTACATATATATCTATTTTCTTCTTTTTATTAAATTATTTTACGCCTTCAAAATTGTTACTGCGCTGTCTCAAATGAACCCTTTCTACTCAGGATTCATATTTTCTCTTAATTAAGTTTTAAGTTATTCGCTCATTAGGCTTTGCAGCTTGTAATACACCCGTTGGCTGTTGTTGTTGTTGTTGGAGTTGTTGTTGTAGACGCCTCCAAAGCTAAATAGCTAGTGAAATGTGGCTAATGTAGCACAGGGCATATATACACACACACAACCAGCTGTGGCAGTAAAATTAACTATAAGTATGTATGTGGGTAACTTAAGTGACAAACATACGTACGCACTTTTGAAATCTCGCTTTTTAGCACCTTTTACCCTTTATGTTCATTGCTGGCGTATTAAATGTGGCTTTGTTGTTGTTGGCTTTTTTTTCGTTTTTTTTTTTTTGTTTTTGGTTAATAACGAATGTCTCCCTCGCTGGTGTTTTTACAATTAATTACCTTTCCTCTACAGGTTTGTCACTCATACGCACCGACTACCCACTAACGCTCAGTACTGGTGGTTTGACTGGTGTATTTGAAAGACTGCAGGCAGTCTCGCTGCCTACACTTGAACTTTATATAGTTGCGTGTGTGTGTGTGTTTTCTCTCTAACTTTCAATTAGCGTCCCACGCAGCACTCATACATGTACATATTTAATATGCGTTGGTTACAAAGTCAGGCGTTCAAATGTACACACACACATACGTGTACATACTGACTTTCATTTGTTTTTGTTTGTATGTATGTTGTGTTGCTTGTTTTCAGTGGGCGGCAATTAGTGCTTGTTTGCTTTAGTATCCTTTTACAAACATACATACATATATATATATGTAAACATATATACGTGTTATTTTGCGTAATTATTTTATAGCTTTGGGTATTTAAAAATTTTATAGTTATAAATGTATCTTATTTCCACATATAAATTATACGTGTGCATGTATGTGTGGTGCGTAAGTCGTTTGTTAGTTGGTCAAACACGCATGGACATGTACGCCGCTGGTCTTTCTTGTTCTTTCGTTGTCCGCTTGTTTGCACTGCCGCCCTAAGGGCCTCTTTGACTTATCGCTCGTACTCTCTCTGTCTCTCTCTCTCTCTCTCTTGTTCTTTTTCTATATATACAATAGCTAAGCTTTTCTGTCTGGCTTGTTTGCCTTCACTTGCTTTGTTTCGTGCTTTATCAAAAATTCATATGTTGATGATACAACTTGACATTCGAGACACTCACATACATACACGTATGTACATATGTATAAGTGGTTACAACAGTACTCTGTACAACAACAACAGATGTACAATGTCAGTTGAAAAGGCAACAAATGGAAGAGAGAGAGTGTGTGTGTGTGCGTGTGTGTGAGTTAGTGCGTGTTTGTCTCTCAATGTGAAATGCCCGTACTTTTGTCCTCCGCAGTTATTCTTATGAGTTGTTGTTGTTATTGATATAGCTAGGCTGCTGCTGTTTTTCCAAAACTATTCTTGTTATAAGTTTAGCTATAATTTTTATTGTAGTTGCTGTATTTGATCTTTTTACTGTAATTTAGCTGCAGTTTTTTGTTGTTGTTGTTGTTCTAACTATAAGCTCCAGCCGCTTTTGTTGTATGTGTGACT
Organism: Ceratitis rosa; assembly: GCA_037013455.1. Taxonomy (NCBI): domain Eukaryota; kingdom Metazoa; phylum Arthropoda; class Insecta; order Diptera; family Tephritidae; genus Ceratitis; species Ceratitis rosa. The sequence continues at coordinate 6,588,203 of JAWMAG010000031.1, read as the reverse complement.
AAAGTCTTTACCGTAGTTGTTTTTGCTCTAATTGTTGTTACTACGAGCTGCTGAAATATTTGTTGTTTTTTGAGCTTATAATTGTTGTTGTTGTTTTGCCTTTTATTCTTGGTTCACGTTGTTGTAAGTAATTACAAATTACAACAGCTCTTGTTGTTTGTAACTGAACCCGTTATTGTAGTTGTTTTTGTTGTAATTGTTGTTGCTACCAGTTGTTGTTGGTATTGAAGTTTATAATATTTGCTGTTGTTTTTCCTTTTCTCTTTCGTTCACGTTTTTATAATTTACCGTTGTTGTTGTTGTTTTTATTGTTGTTGTTTTTATTGTTGTTGTTGTTGTGACAATTTTTTAATTTAAATTTCGAGCCTTCGTATGCTCTTTTAATGCCTCCTCTTGAAATAAATTATGTATGTACGCGTGTGAGGACGTCACAGTTGTTCGATAATGAAGCCATCCAATAAAGCCAAAAGTCAATATTGCCGTCGGTCACAGCTCACTATGTATGTATATAGGCGGTTATCCTTTTCGGCGTGTACGTATGTATGTGGGGGTATTATTAATAATTATTAATTAAAAACTTATAGTTTTGCTATAAATTAGTAGTAATTATTTATTATTATAACTATATTTATATAAATGAAAATTAACTTTTTATGTGTGACTTTGTTGTTTTATTGCCGTGTTGATGACTAATTTTAGAATTGAAGGCGTAGGAGCATTGCTTGTATTTCTTGATTAATTATATAAATACTTTCGGCATTAAAAATAATTACTTTTTCTTAACTTTTTTTCACTTTTTCACAACAATTTTTTTTGTTTTTTTTTTTTTTTTTGTTACTAACGCAGGTGGTTTTTATTTTTTACTTTGCTTGCAACAACAAAATGTAAATAAATTTAAGAAAAAGCAAAAAAGAAAATATTTATGTTTGCATATAACGTTGGACGGACTTAATTGCGACGTTGTTGTTGTAGAAAAAAGCGTTGAATATATTTCCTTATTTGTTATTAATAATTTATTTAATTTTTTTTTTAATTGTTTACGATATTTTTTTGCAATTTTTAATTTTGTTGTAATTTTAAATTTTTTTGTGGTTTACCAATTTTTTAATATTAATTTTTCTTTCTCCTTCCTCTCTCTCACCCTTTTCTCGCGCTCTCTCTATCTCTCTCTCTCTCTCTGACGCTACAACTGCTGTTAGTTGTATTTCGCTGTTTTAGTTTGGATAACAAGCAATTTGTTTCACAACAATTCGAACTGATCTGACCTGACTGACGCGTTTGCTAGCACAACCTGCGTATGCGTGTATGTATGTGTGTTTGGCTGCTTGGCGTAGCTCGATATTTATGGCAAGACGATGTTTTGCACGTTTTGCCAGAAAAAAAGCAAATTACTTTCGACTCTTTGGAATAGTTGTTGAGGGGAGGCGGTCGCTGCTACTTTTAGCAAGGGAACTTGCTATTGTTGTTGCGTAATGTCCAAGCTATTTATACAGCTTGTTGTTGTTGTTGTTCCCGCTTGTTTTTTTTTTTATTGATTAATGCATTGAATAAATATTTTTTGGCTTGCATTTATTGCAATTCAATATTTTGTCGCTTTTCTGCCAAAATACGCATACTTATATAGATATATGCATATAGTGGCATGTTGTTGCTGTTCTTTTATTATTTCTACAAACACCAATTTATTTTCGTTCACTGCAACACTGTCGCTGCTGCTTGTAGTCCACTTTTTTTTTGTTGTTTTTGTGACCGCGTTCACAGCTGCTTTTGATATATGATAGCAATTCTCATTGTTTCTTTCAGCGCAAATTTATTATTTATGCGTTTTTGTTTTTTTAATGAATTTGTGTGTGTTGTGTGATGGCTTTTAATATTTCACTTGCAATTTTCATACTTTTTATGCACTTTTTTTATGAGTTTTTTTGTTTCTTTTTTTTTTTTTGCTTTAATTTTGCAACTCAGAGTTTGACATCACTTTTTGGTTAATTTTAAATCAAATTTTGACTGAAAAAATATACATGTATATATTATATAATTTATGGTAAAGCTATTTATATTAAAACACATTTATTTTTTATTTTTTCCCCCATTTATTATCGCTTTTAATGTCATTTAATTAACATAATTAGTATTCATTCAGTGATTTACCTCGCAACTTTTTGGCACTATTCCGTTTATTTTAAAAAACCTTCAATTTATCTTAAGCCTTATCTTATTATCTAATCGAAAAGCCATTAATAGTGTTCAAAATGAGTTTTTACTACCCCAATTACGTTAGAAAAGAAAGGAGTAGATACGCAATATCTCACTTATGAGAAATCGGTCATATGAGTATTTCATATTAATTAAAAATTAATAAGTTCAATTTTTTATTATTATTATAATTGGCGCTTTGTACCCTCTCAAGTGATTTTTTATTACTTTAGAAAAATATGGCATCCTAATGACGTTTGCTTTATTCAATATGGATTTCATTCTTCAGTGTGGCAAACTTTGTTAGACAATATTTTCTGATTTTACCTTTAGGTTATTAGGTGAATATTTCGCGTTTATTGAGAAAAATATGTCTTTTTTAATCATGCATCGGCCTTTGTCATTAAAAATTCAAGATGAATCGTCAATTTGAGCCATATAAACTCTTTTGGTATAACGACTTGGGATCATTGGATTCTTCTGAATGCAAACTTCATTAGATTGGTATTTTCCTGTAAGTACCGTCGACTAAAAAACATTGATTATTCGTTTTGTTTATCACCAATTCTGAAGTAATATTACTACTAAGCCTATCTTTAAGTGGTGACTTCTTCTTCATTTGTTAGATAGTCAACAAAAATCGTAGTCCCTCCGGCAGAAACTTATGAAACCTAAATATTTTTTATTTTTTATTTTTTATTTTTAGAGTTTTATTCTACTTTCGAGAAAGAAAAGGATCTGAACCATACAAAAAAAATTAACATTATAATTGGAATAGTAAGTAATCCTTTAAAGATGGTTTTATGTGCACCAACGCTGACCTTTTTGTAGTTCTATAGACCACCATTCATTGTTTTGATATATCTCAAATTATTTAGATTTTTGTTGAATGTTCTCAAGCGGCTTATTTTTTTCGAAATCTTTCCTAATAAATTGTCATCTTTAAAAACCCTTCAACTTATTAGTGAAAACCACAGTTTTTCGTGAACAAACAATTTAGCACTTAAACAGTAACTACAGTCGAGTGAGTTTGGATGTTGTGAGCCAGGATTTACCTCCCCACCTTAGCCGAAATCAAATGTTTCAGCCCGAGCGACGATGCTCACCAATAAGCCAGACGATTGTGAATGGCGCATTCCGAGTATGCAGAAGGCATAGTTCATTCCCAGAGTAGTAGTTGGTTAACTATCTATCCATAGACAAATGTAGGTAATTAATCACCAGTGACTAACCATCGTCGGTATTCCCCAGTTGCCACCCGGTTGTCAACTGCCTGTAATCAGTTGTATTCAGCTATAATCCGCCGATCTTAATATTACAATATATATCACTTTCATTCACTGATTAAATCGAATAGAGTTTTCCAGGCAACAGGTGCCAACAGGTGGTGAAATTGTGTTTTACAAGGACAACACCAGATCACACACATCAATGACTCGCCAAAAACCCCGAGAGCTTGGTTGGGAGGCTCTATGCACCTACCTTATAGTCCAATCTTTGCAGCAAGTGATTCCCAACTGTTCCTGTCTATGGCGAAAGATTTGGCTGGAGAATAATTGGCCTCAGGAGTAGCCTGTAAAAATCGATTGTCCCAATTTTTTGCCAATAGGGACGAGGGTTTCTATGAGGGAGACTTAGTGGCATTGCCTTTAAGTTGGAAAACGGTTATCTAGCACAACAGTGTATATTTGATTAATGAATTTAGCGCAAACAAAAATGGATTACTTTTTACTAGAGCTGATATGAGTTGAGAAATGAGAAATGTAGTTAGGCTTTATCATAAATCAAATGGGTTTAACTAAATCTTATGAACAGCACAAAGTTTAGTACATAAAAGTTAGGGAGCATACGCTGCTTTTTATTCCGGACATAGTTTAATGTTTCCATGAATCTCAATTCTCTACTTATTCCTCAATTTCACATTGTTTCAGGTCATTTGTACAGCTGCAGATTCTCTTAGAAACACACCTAGTGTACAATGTAGGCTTCAATCGTGCCTCTCTGCAACTGCCAAACTCACTTTTATTTCAGTTATGAGTCTTAAAATACACTGTATGGTGATGTTGCTTTATGAACAAAAACCCACCAACAACCCCGCTTTAGAGGAACACCAGCTCACTAATGGTACACCAAATCCCATTCCTCCTTTTCCACCTACAATAATATTACTCGATTAATTGACAAAGTTTACGAAAACGACCACCAAAAGTAGCAAAAGTAGCTAAACAAAATCGAAACCCCCAAAAAGTAATCAATCAACTGCACCATGAGTAAAACTCTGTATTCAACATTCACACATACAGATGTAGTATTATACAAGCACCAAAAATAACTCATAAATACATACGAGTAGTGTATGTACAAGTAAAAACTTCTTAATGTGTGTAACAGTGTTAAAGCAACAATAAACAACAAAAAAAAATTAAATAAATAAAATAACAAACAAAAAATGGCATTAAAACAATGGAGGTCATGAATAGAATGCATCAGAAATGTTGTTGTTGTTTTATACACTTGCGCAACAACAAAGGCTGAACGTAGGGAAGCTGAGCGCTTGAAAATACTACAATACTAAACACCGAGTACAATAGTGGTGCACTATTACAACAACAACTACAACTACAAAACAATGTAGGTTAAATTGCACAATTCAAATTTCGAGTGGGGTGGAAATTTATGAAAACACCAACAACACCAGCAATAACAAAGCAAAATTAAAAGCATTATCCATATTGTTGTGTTGGTTAATGGCGATTGAAAGCGTTCGAGTGAGTGGAAAAGCGAACGGCGAACAATGGGAAATATAGAAATGATTAATTTTAAGTGTTTCGTCGAAATGCAAGAAAATAAATACTACCGCAACAATAACAATAAAAGAAGTAGAAAAGCAAATACATAAAAGTGGCTTAGATTAAGAAATTGCAAAAACAATTTAATGCAAATTAAGTAGAATTACAATAGCCAAGTAAATGTTGCGAATACTTTCAGATGAGTGCCATAATGAGAGTAAATGATTAAAATAATATTTAAATGGGGGTTTTACGAACCATTAGCCGCGGTAGCCGAGTAATTAGCATTGCGTTCTGACATTCGGAAGGCTCGGGTTCAAATCCTGGTGTCGTACTAACATCCAATAAGTTGTATAAAATTAATTTAAATAAAAAATTAAGCTACATTTTCTAATTGTGGTCGCCCTTTGGCAGGGAACGTGAACCCCTCCGAGTGTATTTTTGACATGAAATAAAGGCTCCTCGTAAAAAACCATAAGCCGTTCGGGGGCAGCTTACATAGTAGGTCCCTCCATTTGTTGGAAAAACATCAAGACGCAAAACCGCAATTTGGTGGAATTGCTCGGCAAAAAAAAAACGCAAAATATATAATATATATATAAATATTTTTTATTACAATTGATTTTGAGGAAGAATTGAAAAGCTCTATGCTCTGTGAAACTTCCATAGAAGAAACTGCTAGCAAAGAAACCCTTAATCTAGGTCAAGTGTGATAACAGATCTCATTACAAAAACACTCATTTGAGCCCAAAATACAATAAACTGACTGTTTCTAGCAAAAAAGCATGACGAAGTCGGGGCCGGAATCTATTACGTGGAACTGCACTTCAAGCTAACAGATTACTGCAGGATTTTCCAGGCGGAAGTCTTCACGGTTAGAAAATCTGCTGAGATGGCTAAGAGCGCACACACCAGGGTGTGTGATGTCATTTGTTTTAGAGTGAACAACAATTTGTTTCATTCATTTGAAAATGTCGAAATTTGTACCAGATAAAGTGTTTTTGCGGGGAGTTCTTCTTCATTACTTTAACATGAAGAAAAGTGCTACCGAAAGCCATCGTATTTTACTGGACGTTTATGGTGACCATGCTTTAGCCGAACGAACGTGCCAAAAGTGGTTTGCACTGTTTAAATGTGGCAATTTCGACTTAGACGACGGAGAACGACCCGGACAGCCAAAAAAAATTTCAAGGCGAAGAATTGGAGACATTGCTCGACGCAGATGTATGCCAGACGCAAGAAGAACTTGCAAAAGTATTAGGAGTTGATCAAGCAACCGTTTCCAGACGATTAAAATCATTAGGATTCATCCAGAAACTTGGAAATTGGGTGCCTTATGAGTTAAAGCCAAGAGACGTCGAACGTCGATTCTGTATATCGGAAATATTGCTTCAACGCCACCAAAAGAAGTCATTTTTGCATCGCATTGTCACTAGTGATATAAAATTTATTCATTATGATAACCCAAAGCGTAAGAGACCGTGTATGAAACCCGGCCAACCATCAACATCCTCGGCAAAGCCGAATATCCATGGTACCAAGGTTATGCTATGTATTTGGTGGGACCACAAGGGTGTGCTCTAATATGAGCTATTGAAATCGGGTCAGACGATCAATAGGGACCTCTGCCGAAAACAATTGATTCGTTTGAAAGAGGTCATCGCGGAAAAACGACCAGACTATGTGACCAGACACGAATCAAAAATTTTTCATCATGACAACGCTCGGCTACATGTTGCAAGGCCAGTTAAAATCTATTTTGAAAACTGTGGGTGGGAAGTTCTACCTCACCCGCCTTATAGCCCAGACATAGCACCTTCCGATTACCACTTGTTCAGATCAATGCAGAATGCCCTCACCGGAGTACGCTTCACTTCAGAACATTGTATCAGAAATTGGCTCGATTCTTTCTTGACCTCCAAGCCGGAGAAGTTCCTTTGGGATGGGATCCACAAACTGCCAGAAAGATGGGCAAACATCGTAGCTTCCGATGGGCAATACTTTGAACATTAAATGTATAACAGTTTTTTCACTATAATGTCTTAATTGTCGAAGAAAAACTGCACGAATTAATGCATACCAACATACGTCGATAGCCAAGCGTCAGTTAAAGCAATAATTGCGATTAATTTAGGTCAGAAAATGTCTTTAGAAGCAGTGACGCAGTAGACAGGGCGACTGAGGGTAAAAGGCTGCATATATACTGGGTTACAGACCACAAGGGCATAACGAGATACGAAATAGTTGATGAGATTGCCAAAAGTGTCAGTACAGAAAATACTCAAAAACGATGCACAATGAACTTTTCGAAAGGACTAAAAGACGGATCACAATGAGATAGAATACCTTAACGACAAAATCATATGCAAAAGCACATGCTCACGCGGTTTTGAAAGGATTGCAAGGCTTTTGGTTTGCTTAATGACTACTCACAACCTACTGGTATCATACGCGGTTCGAGTGGGCACATGCAGGGCAGAATGCATGAGTGAGACGCTGAAACATCTCCTCTGTTCGTGTCGGGCTTTATCTAGATCTCGTGTTCAATAACTACCGATCCCAGCTTCGAGGTAACCACGCCAGAACTTATCCAAAAAGTTGAAAAAATTGTTCACAACGTTGCTCGACTAAAGAAGAAACAAATCCTGCACGATCACCTTGTCATGACTAAGGTCAACGGGTGATGAGTGCTCGTGGAGTGTTCACGAACATTTATTGACCTCAACATTGAAGATAATGACAGTTATTGAGCAGCGTTGGCATAAAAAGGGCCCAGCACCTTGTAACAAGTTTAAGGTTTAAAAGCCAGTTGGGAAACTAATGGCAACGGGGGTTTGGGTACCGAAAGGAGTATTATTGATCAGTTATAAAAAAAGTAATTCTATAACTGGAGAATACTACTGCGCTTAAATATTAAAGGGACTAAAAGAAGGCATTTAAGAAAAAAGAACCGTATTGCCTTAGCTGTCCTGCATTCCTTGGGCTTCTATATTTTTGATCACCCACCAGCAAAAATCCTCTTTTGATCATTATTTTAAGATTTGAGCGCTTTTAAATAATTAATTTTTAGCTTTTGAGATTTTCATATTATTCTAAATTACAAATTATGCTCAGAACCATGCTTTTCCCATCAGGTATACGAGGGATTAACAAAAGTTCGGTAAGTTGGCCAGAAAAAAGATAAAAATTCTTTTTGTATTTATCGTAATCTTTGTTTTTTTTTTGTCTTCTTAACATAATCACCATTGATTTCAATGCATTTCTTAAGCCTATAGATCCACTTCGGAAAACAGCCTTCAAAATCTTGCTTTTTAAGTTTATCAAGTTCAGCATTAACCGCATTAATTATCTTCACGTTGCTATTAAAGACTTTTTCTTTAACATTTTTTTTAATTTTTGGAAATAACCAAAAATCACAAGGTGCTATATCCGGAGAATATGGTGCTGGACGTATTTCTTCGATCCCAGAGATCGTAATAAAATTATTTAATTATCGTCTGATCCTTTTCCAATGGAATAGCTGCTACGATTTTAGATCGGGTGAAGTGAACTGACATCATTACTTTTGCTGCTGATTTTTGTTGCTTAGATTTTACGGGTGGGTTTGCTCCTGTTTGGCTTCAACCCATGGACTGCTGTTTAGTTTCTGGATTGTACTTATAGAACCAAGACTCGTCACCAGTAACGAATTTACTAAAGTTGCTAGACTGCCCATTTTCGAATTAGTTTAGGAAAAATTGAGCTAAATGAACTCGAGCCTCTCTTTGGACCTCATTTAAAATTCGTGGTACCCATCGAGCAAATTTCTTCGTATATCCCAGCTGATTACTCAATATTCGCGATAGAGCCATAACATTCAAGCCCAATTCAATTGCAATAATTTCTTGTGCCAATCGTGGATCTTCAACAGAGCTACAGTGACGTCATCAGTGGAAGATTTTGGTTGACCTTCTCGGGGCTAGTCCTCTATGGAAAAATGTCCGGCCTTGAATCATCGGAACCACTTAGAAATAGTTGTTGTTGTTGTTGTTGTTGTAACCGCAAAAATATTCCTCAAAGTAATTTTTGAAGAATGTTGCAGGAGTGACAGTCCTTGGCCGGATAAAAAATCCGGGTCGTTCCGGTATAAAACCCCGACTGTCGCAGGAGCAATTGGATTTTAGTCGCCTCTTACGACAGGCATGCCTTAGAGAGGGTAAATTCTTGAACCACTAAACCGCAGGATATTCTTTAAAGACGATTCAATTGTTCCATATGCAATTTGGCATTCGATGAATATTTGTATTGGCTGGTAAATTACGCCGAAACCCGCAGATAATCACATGGCGAATTTCTCTTTATGTTCATGGTGGAATTTCGTCTAACCTATCCTCAGCTATCTTGCGTTTTCTCATCTCCATTTTAGCCGATCGTTCTAATATTTGAAAGGAAGACTAATAAAGTCATTGCAAATTTGGTATTTTTAGATTTAATAAAAACAAATTGAAAGTCACTGACCGAACTTTTGTTAATCCCCTCGTAAAATTATTAAGCTTTCGTATGAGAAATATTCAAGACATTTTAAAGGAAAGATTTTTTATAATAGAATATTATTACAGCTTCTAAACAAAAATAATATTTGCCTTTTTCACGTTCCAAAATTAAAAATTATTTTGTTTACTTATAATTTTATTTTATTTATTCTATTCCGAGTGATTTAAATTTTACTTATATTGATTTCAAATTAATAATTAAAAATAGACCGAAAGTTATAATTTTATATTTTTCACTAAAAAATCAGAAATGGTAATTATGTGAAAAAATTAATCTTCAGAAGCATTAATCATATTCAATGAAAAAATATTGTGAAATTTAAACGGTTTTCAGGATCAAAATGTTGAGACAAAATGCTTAATTTAGCAAAAATTAACTGAAAAATATTTTAAAAAAAGTTTCATGTAGTAAACACTCATAATGAACACTTGCAATAACGGCGCCACCCTTTTGTTGGTTATTTATAAGTATGTTTATAGTAAATATTGCACTCGTTGCACCATGCATATATAATGGGCAACCGTTACTTTTTCATTTTTTTTTTTATTTTTGCTCGCTGCCTTTTCTCATCATATACCACACACCACATGCACTACCTCAACAAACAGCTATGTGCGTATGGATGTATACTCGTTCTTAACTTTCCACACCTTTTAGCGCACACATACAAATGCACCTATTTTTATGTAGTTATATGTATGCAAGCATGTATGTAACATTTTATGCACTTTTTACATACATATGTATATTTTAAATCTACTACTAGAGCAGGTTGCGCTTACACGGCGTAAATATATATTTTATTTGTTTGTTTGTATGTACATATGTAGATATGGCTTAATGCACTTAATGCTTGCTTGCCGTTGTAACTCCGTAGGAGGAAAACATGAGTTGTGTGCCAGGCAAGTAAACGGCACAGGGCGCGCTTAACTTACATTTGACAACAACAATTTCCGCGATTTTTATATATACTCGTACATACATATGCATGTAGGTATATGAAACACTTTCATATACTATTTTGTTTTTCCACTATTTTTAGTGTAATTTCTGCAATAACGCGTTCACCTTTGTATTTGCTTTTGTATGCATGTGTGTATGTGTTTTTTGTTTTTGCTATTTTTCACATGCACTTTGCCAACATTTTGTTCATCAGTCGATATATGGTGGGCGTTCCGGGTCACACGCGTTTACCTTTTATGCACTTTTTCTTTACTTTTTTTCTATTTTTAATTCTTTGTAATGTTTTTTTTTTAAAACTATTTTCAATTGCACAAACACGAGTGACGCTTTTGCTATTGACTTTAGTTGTAATTAAAATTTCAAATTGATTTTGCTGTCATTCGTCTATTTGTCTGCACTAAAAGCACTTCAACACCATATTTTGGACTAATTTTAATTTCAATATATGCTTTTTCTTCAAATTTGTCTTAAGAATTTCAACTTCAGTGATTTATGCCTGCTTTGGTGTGCTGACATTTTCGCCTTTTATGTAATCCACTCATTTCACTTGGTCCTCAATTGACGTTCGCTCGCACACTGCCAACGACGACGACGACGACTCGCTGAACCGCTGACTCACTGACTCACCGCTTGCCAAATATGGCACATCACTGACGTTCATACGCGTACTCCGTTAGCCCGTTAGCCCGTGAGCCCGTTAGCACCAGAGTCGCCTGGCACCAATAGCAGGCGAGTGCCGCACTGTTTTTGTTTTTTTTTTGTTTTTTTTTTTTGCTTTCTTTTTTGATTTTCGATTTTTTGCTATTATTTAGCCTTTCGCCTTTCGCCTTTTGCTCTTATTCCATTTCTTTCATTTGTAATTTCAGCTGTTTACAAATGTTACGCTATTTGTTTTTATTGTTTTTTTTTTCAAATTTTTTTTATTTTTTTGTTTTTCTTCTACACTCACAAACGGTTGCACATAAACAACGAATTTTTATTGGCGTAATAAATGCAGATATTTCGCGATGAGTTTGCATGTATGACTACGTGCATTGCATGTTTGTGTGTATGTATGCCAATCACAACACAACACTTGGTACTAAATCGTATCGCATGCGGCACACAACCACTGTCTCTACTGCCACAGCTACAGCCACTGCTGCTATGCTACCAACGTTCGCTGTTGACTTTTAGACGGTGAGTGTTACGAAACGGAAACCACAAGCACCGAAGTATGTCGCTTTGGCAGCAAGTTTTATTCGTCACCAGCATCGTGGGCTGGTTGGTTTGCTGGTGGGTTGACTTGAATTAACGTTGCCTTGTCTGCGTTGGACTTTTAGGCCGTCGCAACGGCAGCGGCAGCCACAAATATTATAAGCACAACAAATATTAGTGCAGGTGTGAGCAGCGGCTCAGAATCCAATGACAAGAGTGGGCATTGACTGACGTCGTCCGACATGATTTCGCGTGTGAATTTGATTTGATTTGGAATTTTTTTTTTTGAAATTTCTAATGGTTTTTTTTCTTACTTTATTGTACTTTTTGTGCTACTTTTCGTGTTTTTTTTTTTTTGTATGTATTTCCTCCACAACTATTTTCCACTTTAATTATCCTGTTTTATATATTATATTTGCCACTGTTGGCATTTACAATGAAAATGCAGTTCAATGTTAATAACGAGCAAACTACCAATTGACCATGCGATTGAGTTTATAAAACTTTCTTTGTGCTTGTTTGTGTATGTGTGTGGATTATACATTGTGCAGTGGCAGGATATAAAAGCCTAATGAGAATAACATATTTTTTTTTTGCAAAAACCAACGAGATCGCATGACTGTTTCAAGGATTTTGCAGTTGAATTTGTGACTAGTAGGAAAAATTAGGAAAATATCATACAGAATAAATATGCTTGCTTCGATATTCGGACAGAAGCTTATACCATTAAAAAATACTGAAGAGTAGGGTTAGTAACGCAAGCATCAAATAATACATTCTTAATCCGTGAAATGCTTTCGATGCTCTTATCTTTATGAGATCGCTAAAGCAAATTCCGAACGGCTGATGTTTTTTATGTGGAGCTTTTATTTCATGCCGAAAATTGAAATTCTTTGGCGAGGGTTAACAGAATTGATTTTCTATAATTTTGAAAGTTGGTCTAACCAAGAACCCGTGTCCCTACGCAAGATAATTGAATTTAATAGAATTTAACTGAATTTAGTTCCTTTATTTTATATTACTATATTTTATTTCCATTTGTGTGAAAATCATCACAATGTAAAACTACAAATTGGAGGAGGAGCTCAGCAGAATATATATATATATATATATATTATATATATATATATTATATATATATATATTTGTATATATATTATTTCCTTTTAATAATTCTATTTAATTTTTCATTTTTAATTTTTTTATTTTCATTTGGATTAATTTTATTTAATTTAAAATAATAAAATTCTATTTAGTTTAATTTCAGTTATTTCATTTTCATTTTACTTTATTTAACCTTCATATTTTGATTTAATTAAATTTTTTTTAATTCATTTTTTTTTATTTTAATTTGTTTTAGTTTTTTATTTTATTTTATTTTGTTATATTTTGACTTATTTTAATTAATTTACATTAGTTAATTTATTTATTTTTAATTTATTTTATTTTATTTGGTTCTGTTTTGCTATATTTTATATATTTTATTTTTCAATTTTTTTTTATTTTGTTTTTTTTTTATTTTATTTAATTTAGGTTAATTTAATTTAATTTAATTTTATTTTATTTTTTATTTTATTTTAGTGTATTTTACTTCACTTTGTTTTTTCTATATGGTAATGTATATATTTCGCCCATATTTTATTTTAATTTGTTTTATTTTTTTATTTTATTTTATTTTGTTATATTTTGACTTATTTTAATTAATTTACATTAATTAGTTTATTTATTTTTAATTTATTTTATTTTATTTGGTTCTGTTTTGTTATATTTTATTTTATTTTTTTAATTTTTTTATTTTGTTGTTTTTTATTTTATTTGTTTATTTTATTTTATTTAATTTAGGTTAATTTAATTTAATTTTATTTTCTTTTATTTTTTATTTTATTTTATTTTGTGTTTACTATTCGCCCATATTTTATTTTAATTTGTTTTATTTTTATTTTATTTTGTTATATTTTGACTAAATTTAATTAATATAAATTAATTTATTTTATTTTATTTTTATTTTTCTTTATCTTATTTTATTCACTTAATTTAACTTTATTAATTTATTTTACTTTATTTGGTTCTGTTTTGTTATATTTTATTTTATTTTTTTAATTTTATTTTATTGTTTTTTATGTATTTTTTTATATTTTTTCTTTTATTTAATTTATGTTAATTTAATTTAATTTAATTTAATATAATTTAATTTAATTTAATTTAATTTAATTTATTTAATTTAATTTAATTTTATTTTATTTTATTTTTTTATTTTATTTTAGTGTATTTTACTTCACTTTGTTTTTTCTATATTTGTTTTATTTTTTTATTTTACTTTATTTGATTATATTTTGACTAATTTTAATTAAGTTAAATTAATTTATTTTATTTTATTTTTCGTTATCTTATTTTGTTCATTTAATTTAATTTTTTTAATTTATTTTATTTGATTCTGTTTTGTTATATTTTATTTTATTTTTTTAATTTAATTTTATTTTTTTTTATTTTATTTATTTTATGTTAATTTAATTTAATTTATTTAATTTAATTTTATTTTATTTTATTTTTTTATTTTATTTTAGTGTATTTTACTTCACTTTGTTTTTTCCACATGGTAATATAAATATTTTGCCCATACTGGTAATAGCACGAAAAGCTACCTACTGACTACATATTGACCGGACAATTATTTTACATATTGGTTAGAGCACACTCATACACAAACAAACATAATGTGGCATGTATGTAATTTCATTTTGCACGTTTTAATGTTTGTTCTATATTTTTTTTAATTTTGAAATTTTTCATTTTCACACGACACTTCTTACTCCACACGATCTATACCAACATGGCGTATACGCAACATTTACATGATTGTGTTTTGTAGTGTATAATTTTCAGCACTCATACGCCCAGCAGTACCACTGCACAAAGCTTTGTGACGAAGGTAAGTAAATTCAATAAATTATTTTTTTTTGTGTCATGCGTTCATATACTTATATATTGATACATATGCATATACTTATATTAGAGTGGTCGTTAAAATTTCTTTTTGGCGCACGGAAATATGTTCAATTTGAAAATGTTTAATTGTATTTTTTTTTAAATCGTGAGCAACTGTTTTTTAATTTAATCTTTTCTATTTTTGTTAATATTTTATATCTCATTGTATTACCGGGTAACAAAGGTGACAAATCTAAGTCCCAGTTGGAAGATTTTCAAAACAGTATTTATCATTCCAAACTTTCATTGATATGTTCTATAATAAAATGGAGTATATTTAAACTTATATTAAAAAATCATTAAATGATTTCTGAAATTACATTAGAAGCAAGTAACCGTTGAAAAAAAAAAATGTTTTAACATCAGTCTAATGTAAATGTGTGTACTTTTATGTTTATGTACATTTGTATATACGTATGCTTGTACACTTATTTGATTAATAAATTTGCGTACAATAGTACACACAACTGTGTTTTGCGTTTCGCTTTGCTACTCCAAAACATTTTACGTGCTTAAATTTTTTGCGCATTTCCCTTTGCAATTTTTCCGACGCTTAATGATTTTCACGTTTCTTTTATTAACCTTAGTGGCCTTCTATGCGACTGCACTTGTCATTTCATAAGTGTATTTTTACACTTTTTCACGTTCTGTGTGCCGAGTGAAGAACGAGTGTTTGGCTCATGTGTATTTTCTTTTTTCCTAATTTTTCCTACCTTTTTATGTTTTTATCTTTCCCTTGATTACACGCTTTTAATACTTCCTCTACGCACATTTTTGCATTTCCCCCTTCAATGTCACTTTTATTTGCTCCGTTTTATTGCTTTGACTTTGTAAATATTTTATATATTGTGTTAGTGCCGAGCTAAAGTTAAGCTGCTCTAGATTGTGTATGTACAAATGGAGAATATTACGCCATTATATATATACATACATATAGCGTGACATGTGCATGGCAATTCCTAGCTAAATAAGCTGTTTTCTATAGGTGTTTGTATGTATGTATGCTCGTTCTTTAGTCCTTCAAAATAATAATACAACTCTTTCACTTCATATATGCTTCCACTCTGCCCTTTTTGTATTTTTTTTTGCAGATATTATCGCATCGCGTACGAGTAGCACAGAAGTAATTCAGGCAATGCCAGCCACTCACTACCTTTACCACTTTATTTCAATACTATATGCAATCATCTACATGCTACACGCTCTCCCCACTCACACCTGATTCTATTTTTATGAATACTACACATATGCATATGTATATAGATTATTAATTTTTTAATAGCTCGCTGGTTTTACAACTGAGAATCGTTGATTTACAAGCTGAAAGTCGCATTAAAATTTATTTTATTCTTATTTTCTCTGCGCTATCTTGCTTTCATACTCTTCTTTTTCCATTATTTATTTAATACAACTTTTTCATTTGTGTTCCATTTTAGTCAATTCCCTCGTTGCGACCTGATTGTATACTATATGCGGTGTAATGTCTTCAGGTCGTGGTAGTGCTTAAGTGCAAAACCTTTTGCCACACAAACACACAGACACATTACGACGGTGGTCGGTGGCCAATTCAACGGACCACACACTACTTATACTACTACGGTCTTTATGATATGAATCGGACTGTGTCAAATGCCTGCTTTCGGATAAACTCTTCACTGAAAGAACTAATACGCGACTAGAATATGGTGCCCAGAGAAAAGTGCATAACCGCTAATGGTAGCCCAGGCTGAGGTATTTTTGAAGAGAATGTGTGTTGGTTGAACGGAAAAGTGGGGAAAGAGAGAGAGAGAAGGAGAGAGGGAATGGAAAAGCTCTGATTGAACACAAGTGGATTTTATGCTCTCCTGTTATATTTTGAGCTCTCACCAGTTGTCAAATCTGACGTTTTGTTTTCTCTTACATAAATGTCAGCTTAAGTATTCAGAAATGTAAACATTATTGTGTCAAAAGTGACACCTGCATATGTTCGACAAAACTAATCTAAAAAACAGGCACAAATTAATCAAAAATATATTATAAAAAGTATTAAAAGATAATTAGCTGCAACTCTAATATATTTTCTTAAAAATTTACAACTTTTTTGTCCATTAAGTTCAAAAGCCAAATACATATTTTTCTGCGCCTTTCCTTTAAGTGTAGATACAATTTTTTTTTTTTTTTTTGTTTTTTTATTTATTTTTATATTTATATTTATTTTTATATTTATATTTATATTTATATTTATATTTAAATTTATATTTATATTTATATTTATATTTATATTTATATTTATATTTATATTTATATTTATATTTATATTTATATTTATATTTATATTTATATTTATATTTATATTTATATTTATATTTATATTTATATTTATATTTATATTTATATTTATATTTATATTTATATTTATATTTATATTTATATTTATATTTATATTTATATTTATATTTATATTTATATTTATATTTATATTTATATTTATATTTATATTTATATTTATATTTATATTTATATTTATATTTATATTTATATTTATATTTATATTTATATTTATATTTATATTTATATTTATATTTATATTTATATTTATATTTATATTTATATTTATATTTATATTTATATTTATATTTATATTTATATTTATATTTATATTTATATTTATATTTATATTTATATTTATATTTATATTTATATTTATATTTATATTTATATTTATATTTATATTTATATTTATATTTATATTTATATTTATATTTATATTTATATTTATATTTATATTTATATTTATATTTATATTTATATTTATATTTATATTTATATTTATATTTATATTTATATTTATATTTATATTTATATTTATATTTATATTTATATTTATATTTATATTTATATTTATATTTATATTTATATTTATATTTATATTTATATTTATATTTATATTTATATTTATATTTATATTTATATTTATATTTATATTTATATTTATATTTATATTTATATTTATATTTATATTTATATTTATATTTATATTTATATTTATATTTATATTTATATTTATATTTATATTTATATTTATATTTATATTTATATTTATATTTATATTTATATTTATATTTATATTTATATTTATATTTATATTTATATTTATATTTATATTTATATTTATATTTATATTTATATTTATATTTATATTTATATTTATATTTATATTTATATTTATATTTATATTTATATTTATATTTATATTTATATTTATATTTATATTTATATTTATATTTATATTTATATTTATATTTATATTTATATTTATATTTATATTTATATTTATATTTATATTTATATTTATATTTATATTTATATTTATATTTATATTTATATTTATATTTATATTTATATTTATATTTATATTTATATTTATATTTATATTTATAAATTAATTTACGCTACTTGCTTAACATAACTTTTTTTTAGGAATAAAATTCAAATATTATATGAATTTTTAAAAATGAAACTTTTTGGATTGCCTGATGATTTGCTGATTTTTTTTTTAATATTTTTCGTCATTAACTTATGTTGAATCTTCTTTCTCTCTGCTAGTGACATTTGTTTTCCGTTTCTTGCATTGACAGTTGAATATGTCAAAATATGGAGATTAAAGTTCTCATGTACTCACAAACTGGATATTCTCAAGCTTTTCCAAACTGATGAAAGTATTCAGTTACATTTGTTTACAAGAGAGAGAAGGAGAGAGAGAGAAGAATAGAAAGTACGCTTTTTGAGAGTGGTACTTATCAACACTCACAAGACTCATATCTACAATACTAGTGCTCAGTTTGTTGTGCATGAAAAGTTCCATTCATCAATATTTGTTTACTTTCATGTGAACTGTCAAAAGTGACATTTTCATTCATTGCAGTCATTTCGTTTTCAGGGTTGCGCTCTTTCTCTTTTTCTTACTCTCTCTCTCTTTTTATCTCTCTCTCATGTAGTTCTTAGCTCTCCAACAAAACATATCTGAGGTTTTCCTTTATTCTTTTATCAAAATATAAAATTTCCATACAAGAGAGGCTAACTTTTTGGGAGAGAAATTTCAAAAAATGTACTCAAGTTTATTACTCAAAGCTTATTGCTCAGTTATGCTCGACTTTTGGCACAGTTAAAAATGGCTTTTTAATTTAATTCAATGTACGTCATCGTATGTGACCCAGCCTAAGCTAATATCAAAAACGGAGTTAGAGAATGAGAGTATGATTTGTTTTCTTATATTCATTAGAAAATCAGTTGCCAGTGAGAAACATTTCTAACTAGAAAATAAGAATTTTTTAATAAAATTAATTTTTCTGCTTTTTAAACATAAAATATCGAAACAACTCAGACGGCATTTCAGTTATTTCCATCGAGCAGATAAAATAATAATATAGGTCAGCAACTGTGATTTGTTCTGCAAAGTTTTATTTTTTTTTTCGGAACAAATAATTAAAAAAAATATTTTGTTGATTAAATGCAACATTTTGCTCTTAATTATAGTTATACAAATATCAAAAACAACAAGTAACTCATAGTGCATACATTTATAAGTCAAAAAACTTTATATTGCTTCTTATGACTCACTGATTGGTAGGACAAGATACGAAAGCAGCAAGTTAAAAAACAAATATGAGCTGATAACCGATGACGTAAAATTGGGCGAAAGGACATGCCATGACCAGATGCCAATAACTTCTCTCCCCTACACACATTCTCTCAAGAGAGCGGTTGCTTCTCTCAAAACTTTTACTAACTTTCACATATTTCGTATTATATTCTCATCAACTAACCAAATTAATATTTTTTTCGCTCTCATTTTCCTTCAATACGCTCTTTGCTACACTCATATTCCGCTACTCTCAACTTTGCTTGCCACTCAGCATTCACACGTTCTTACTCAAACACACCTCAACATTAAATATGTAAAACCCGCTGACAGCCGCCACCGTTTGTGGATGACATTCCGTTTTGGTCGACACATTTTTGGGAAAAGGACCTCTCAGAAAAGGTGGAAAACAAGTGTCAGTCTGCTCGTTGCGCACAAATCATCACATTGTACGCTCTTTGAACGTGGAATTTTCTCGTTCCTTGTGTGTGGCAATAAATATTTTACTATTATTGATATTTCTTTGTTGAACTGAGCAATTTTTTTTTTTTTTTATTTTTCAGAAAAGGAAAATATATGGTATTTATGCCAATGCATTGCATTCAAAGGTGATTAACTTCTGTGTTTCGATGTGAAGTGTTGCAAAGTTTACAATAACAAAAATGGCTAAAAAGTATGTGCCAGAAATGATTTCATAATAACAACTTGAGTGTCGACAAAAAGGAGGCCATCAAATCACAAAGAAAAATAAAAGAAAATTAAAAAGAAGGTGTAAAAGAAACAAAACACATGTACCTGTACATACTGAACTAAATACGGGTATAAAATGAACTTATATTAGAATATAGTTAAAAAAAAAACTTTGTAAATAGCGCAAAAGGTGGACGGCGCTGCGATTGGAGGGAAAAATTGCAGGCGAAAAAAAAGCAGGTTAGTGCACTTGAGGCCATCCAATGATGTGCACGTAGAGATAAAATGCAATTTTATAGCATAAATAAGCATACCAATAAATGTAAGTATGGTGAGAATAAGAAACAAATAGGAATTTTGATAATAAATGCAAAAGTAAGATTTTCTTGTAATATGACATTTTATTTGCGAAAGTATTGCTGGATTTCAGTATATGTGACATAAACAGCTTTTGTGTTATTCGATTTTGGGCAAATGTATCCTAGACTTCACAAGGATTTTCATAGAAATTTAATACTCGCAATCATGGCCTGGTCCGTGTGCATAAAAATACCAATATAATACTTCAGTGAGATCTGTTTTGATGATAAAAAATTTCTTGGCTGAGAACAGATGAATGAGTGACTAATACCGAACATATGTAATTTTCTCGACTATTTTCACAATATTCGACAAAAGAAAAAATATTATATTTGAGAATTGCGAGTAAATGAAATTATTCATCATACGCAGTGGCGGCCGGGTTCTGCTAGTCACAAGTGCTGACTATTTTACGGTTTCTATTCCCACGTGACTCATTTGATACTCATGCTTTGATGCTCGTAGTATATTAATTTTATGTTAAATAGCTTTCTTTTTTCGTTCATGAATTCATTTACATTTATATACGATATAATAGCTTTCAATTGTGGGTGTTATTTAGTCATATAGAACTCAAGAAGAAATAAAACGCATGCAATTTAATGTTACGGCCAAAAATTTAGCTTTATTATAAAGATAAGGGCTTGCCACTATGTTTTAAAAAAGATTTCTGGCAAGTGATTGTCGTGGCTGACTCGAATAAGGACCAGCCGAAAGGACCAATATTTGCCCACTTTTTGCTTCAATAGGGGAGACCGTACATCAACAGGGTTAAAGTGTACGACCAGGACATGCCACAGATCCACGACGTGAGATAATGCGCTCACCAAAAGTCTCCTTCAATAAATTTGTTGAAACCAAAGGCCGTCCACATCAAACTCTTCAATTCTGGCACAAAAAAGTCATGAATCGTGGCTCCATAGCGGCCCTCATTGAATGTAATAATGTAATGACCAATGAATATCTCTCTGCCCATTGAGAACACCAAATAATGGCTTTTTGAGGATGTAAAAGCCTCTCAACAATGGCACAGTTTGGTTTATTAAGGTACACATTCAATTAAAAGTTAGTTTCATTGGTGAACAATATTGTATTTTCTTGTGAAAATCGGGATCGGTGGCCATCTTGGTTTGGGCCAATTCGCCGAACGAGTTTGATATTGTAAGACCGCAAACCAAGATTCTTATGCAGAATCTTTGCTAAGATGGATGGGGAAAACTCCAGTTATTGCACGCGTTAGCGGATGGACTCGTTTGGATCTTCTTCGATACTCTGCCCCACAGCAGCAGAAGCTCTGAGGATGCACATTATCCACTAGACTACCTAAACGTAGTGCGAAACCGATACATGGCTGCTCGAATAACCGACTCTACCGAGCGATTATCTTGACGGAATCATTATATATGAGTAATAAATCTGCACGATTTCCAATCATTGTTCTACAGTAGGTCTGTTCATTATGAAATGGAAAATCAAACAGAGTGTGAATTGTATAACAGCTGTCAAAAAGACCAACACCGAAAAGGTAATAGGAAACATTTTCCCTGGAGCTTTTCCCCACGGTACGACCTGTCTCACTTCTGCACTGCACGACATCTCAAAATACAACCGACTCCTCGACTAACGAAAGAATACAGACTCGAACTAGATGTGATGGTCGATGGCGTCAATATTTCGACCATAAATAACCAAAACATACTGGGAGTCACCTTTGACAGCCTGCAATCGGCCGAAATTGCCGCAAAACTCACAAACACCTAGAGTAAGGACTAAAAAACATTGTTGGCAACCTACAAAGCAATTGACCGCCCAGTCGTTAACTATGCTGCACCTATCTGGGCACCGGGGACGAATGAGAGGCATTTGAAGAAGCCACAGGCTTGCCAAAACGTCGCCTGAGCATCACGTGCACAGCAAAGCATCCATGCTACGAGTTAGGGAACGTAATGCTTTGCATCTTATAGAGGCTGAACCGCCACGCAGGCGCATCAGAAGGGGAATACTAGATATAAAGGACACTATTCAGCAATACGTTCAACAACCACTGGGTAGGACGGCGTACAGACGAGCACTGAACCCTATTCACCAGGGTTCAGTTAACACCTTCAAAGAATACCTTCCTATGAATGGCGTGTTCGGAGTTAAATCACCACCCATAGCAGACGAAGAGCTCGAACTTGAGTCTGGATACTGTAGCAGGTTAAACTCATACTTATCAGACCAAACGTACCTAACGGATGTCTAATATGTAATGAATCCCCACACGACACTAACCACCTCTTTACATGACTCCTGAAACTGACACATCTAGCCCCCTCTCCCTCTGGTCTGAACCCATCGAAACAGTTCGTTTCCTGGACCTCCAGGTAGATGACCTCGGTGACTTAGACTAACTAGCCTGCCCCTGAGCGGGGCTGGTAAACCGATTCAGCAGCAACAACAACAACAACAACAACATCATCATCAACAACAAGAACAGAAACACCTCAGTAATAACCAACAGATGTGCAATCGGCTCTTGCAATGCAAAACATTAATTTTTTTCATCGATAAAATTTCTTCAAAAGACCGACATCCAGGTTATGCCACAACCTGGTATAGAGTTCGAGCTTAATCTGATAATTTTTCGGTGGTCTCGCTGAGGAAGTGTTTAAAATTTTATTTATGTATGACACAATATTAAAAAGAAGCCCCCCTACCAAATGAATGTATTCCCCTTTGGCTCCCCGTGCGGTTTTCTTAAATTACGGATCAATCTTCTTCAGTAAGTTGGTGTGATGGTGTCTGCGCTAATTTGCTGCAATGCAGATTTCTTGGACATGCATCGATGTTGGATCGATGAAAATATCTAACAAAATGCCTAGATAGTAAATGACTGAATAGTATTCCAAAAACAAAATTTGATGAATGTCATCAAACTTATAAATTACAAAATCCATCAAAAACCACAACACGATGCTCAACAAAAATAACAACTTTAATAAAAGCACAATTGATGAGAAAAGAACAATACTTTATTTATGTATATATAATATACATGATATATATGTATGTATGTATATATATAATTGTAATATAAGCATCGACCCAATAAAAATACACCCCAGAAACACATATGTAGAGAAATAAGTAGAAGAAAAACAAGACAATCAAACATATACATATGAACATACGTGTATGACAAAAGTATGAATCAAATGTAAGCAAGTAACGAAACAAGCGGACGGACAAAAATAGAACTGCTGCTTTATTGCCAAATGTCATGCAATGCCGGGGCGAAAGTGGCCAAAAAGCAAAAGTTAGTATGAACGAGTTTAGCACAAAGTAAGACAGCGCCAAGTTGTCCAAAAACTGAATGAGAAAGTGCTTTTGGCCTTTGATATGAGTAAGGCAGGCAGGCAATCAAGCAGAGGACAGACAGCACACGAGTTGGGCAAGCGGCCAGTGAAAAGTATGCTGTGCAGGCAATGGAATGTCAGGGCATCGAAATGAGTAGTCAAATGAAAGATGAAAGAAATTCTAATATGAAATCCGAAAGTTTATATCGATTTATATTTTTTACTTGCGCTGTTTGCGGAGAGCAGCGCATGCGCACTTCAACGCTTGCTACAGAGCTTTTGTAGCACTTTCATTATACACATACGAGTACATACATACATATGTATGTGGCTTTCGATTATTTAATGCAAAGTTTTGTTTTTGTATGCTTTATATGTATACACCTACGTGTATGTATGAGTCTACACACAAACATATGCGCCGCAATCTCAGCTGTGCTCGAAGGCATTTTTATGACGAGGCGACACTGCCACTGCCTGCGCCTCATACAGTTAGGCATATGTACAATACAATATTCGGTTGCCGTTTAGACATTTCGCAATACACACAACATACTCATATTGCCCGTGGTCGGAGCGGTGCAAAGAATACGAAGCGTAAAGGCGAAAGGAAAAATCAGTGCAAAAGTGATTCAATTCAATTTAGAAAATTTATTAACAAATATACAAAAATTTAATGAAAATATTAATTTCAAGTATTTGGTGGGCTTAGGAAAGTGCGAGGAAAGCAAGGGCGTGTGTGTGTGTGTGTGTGGTGTAATGTGTCAGCAGCAGGACTTGCCTCGGTGCAGCTGTACCAGCCAGCCAAAGCAGTGCCAGCGTTTCGGTGACCCAGTCGCAAGCATATAAGGCCACGTTCTTCAACGGCAATCAAAAAGTTTAGATATTGACCTCTATATTGATGTATACTCGTATATGAGTGTACTGCATGTGCGTGTGTGTACAGACATTAACGGTTATTATTTATTTGTTAACCTCAAAAAAAAACACGAATGTTCAATTAAAATATATTTCGGTACAAAAAAAGGAATTATAACACACACGAATGCTGAAAATCAAACATCAGCCAATCCAACGACGCCCAACTGCCCGTTTGAGGAAAAATCAATAATTTGAGAAATAAAAGAGAAATTCATGAACAACACAACTCTTGAGCCATAAAAGTGTATTGAAAAATGAAATCAAGTGAAAGCAGAAGAAAATAAATATTATATTTATAGAGTAAGAAGCACGCAAGTTATATAATTCATAAGAAGAAGTTCGGAAAAGTGTGTGGGAGCGGCTGCAAAGGATTTGCATTTCAAGCCACAGCTGCTCGCCTTTGTTTGCGTGTGTTTGTGTGTGTGCGTGTTACACCAACAGACATATGCTGCAATCGATATACTCGACTCGGACTGTAATAACAAGCAAAACAACAACAATAGCAACAAACATACATACATACATACACTGAACGTCATAGTAGCTTTTCTACTTTTACACCTACGCAATTCGGTGAAGAAGACGAGTATAAATGAACGACGAGTAGTTTGGAGAAGTTTCTACAATAGTAAAAATAAATACTTTTTAGAAAATTTTAGAAAAAAGTAAGCAAAACAAAAAAGAAGAAAATTTGTACTAAAACAACAACAAAGCTTCAACTAGAACTAATTTAACTGCCAAGCAACAAAAATCGAAACAAACGCACACCTTTCCGCTAGGTCGTCACCACCAAAAACAGCAGAAGAAGCAGTAGAAGAAGAGGAGAAAGAAAAATAAAAACTCTTCCAGCTACAAAATGGGCAAGAAAAAGGTGCCCAGTGAAGACCTAATTGTACCGCCACAGGATACGCGTATTTGTGGCACAATTTGCGTTTGTCAAATGACACTCGTACTCAGCTCGGTGGCGCTGGTGTATCTAACCGTTGCCATTTATATGCCATCAACGCGCGCCTTCAAGAGCGGCATCGATCCAACGCCCGTCATGTGCACCACCACACGCGCCGTCAACAAGGACAATTGCGAGTGGGGCTCGTGCGGCGAGTGGTGTCTGAGTAAGACGTCTGGCGCCTGCATACAAATCTATGTGAATCTCCGTACAAACGGCACAAATCTCACTTTTCAGAATTGTACGAATTCGGCGAATAAAACTTGCTATGGCATCGATCAGGATCGGGCGGATAAGGCGCGTTGCATAAATGATGAGTGTAAAAATTTGACGGGCACATTCAATTGTACCGAGGGTCAATGTTTGAATATAACCGATGCGTTTGAGTGTGTGTTCAAGAATAGCGATTCGCCGGTTAAGTGTTCGGGTCGGCGGGGGAAAATCAATTGTATGGATATTAACGGTTTGTTTTCATGTAATCGCGGCACGTGTCGCAAGATACGCACGCCATACAATTGTGATCGCCGCTGTGTGGATATACCAACACGCAATAAGAATGTGGTGGTGTTGAGTGGTGATAAAGTGTATTTGTCGCAATGTCAGAATGCCATAAATGCAGAGACTAAAGAAGAAGTGTGGAACGAGTCGGCCGATAATGTGGTGATGGCTTCGTGTTATTTCATAAAGAATACTTCGGATCGCGTTGAGGCATTGGATTGCATAAACGGTTCGACGCTTGAGCATAATATGCTAACGGATCTTACGAATTTCACGTACCTAAGTCATTTGCACATATCGGTGTCGGTGCCCACGCCGGAGATTGCACCACCTGACTTTGATTTGACCATTTCGAATGAGTCGAAGCTCATGATCAATTTGGAGGGTTGTGTGAATACGCTGATGGATGAGTGCAAGGAATTCTTGAAGGATTTCGGTCGTGATGGCAGCGATCATAATGCGCGTGCACGCTTCCCCTGCTTCTACTCGCCATCCAAGAAGGATATTGTTGTTGCGCGCTTCGACCTGGAGGTCACTTATAGGCAATTCGTTATTGCCTCAGTAGTGCCTTCGGTGTTGTTCGTGGTCTCGTGCTTGGTACTGCTGCTCTGTCAGAAGACCGTATATGTGGGTGATGATGCGAAAATGCGTTTCAAGGGTTGTGTGGACACGGATACGATATTGGCGAAAAATAATATAGGCTCACAAACCAATTTGGGCGATACTGGTGGAGGGGGTGGCGATGATGTTATGGCACTATGAGATCCGTCACGTAAGAATAGAATACTAATTAACAACTAATGTCTGTTTATTTAAGTTAATATGTCGCAAAGCAATTGTAAACGAGAAAGAAACTTTTGTTTTTATTTACCATTTTGTTGTGCCCAAGCGAAGAATTGTAAATTGTAATTGCTTATTTTACACTTGCAGCATACTTTCAGCTACATCAACGTGGATTGAGACCTGAAAGTTCGAATATTTATCCACATTTTTGAACATTTGTGCTGTTGTTACGTACACACATACACAAGTATATTGTCTGTAAGCGTCATCATTGATTAATTGCTGATGTAGGTGTTCTCAAAACATGAAGACATTCTTTGTATAAATGCATTTAGGTGCAGAAAAATGTCTTAAAAGCCCCTGTAGTTGTATATATTTAGCTTGAACATGAAAGCTTAGTGCTTAGAGCTTTCATAAGTTGTAAGTTCAAATCAATTTGTTTGGTATAATATCATAAGATACAATAATGCAATAGTAATTTGATTCAAACTTCATTTATTTCTTCCAATATATAGTCGAAAGCTTCTAATTTTGTAGGAAAGCACAGAGCTTTCACCTTGTAAACTTTTCATGTAACATGTATATTTGAAATTGTCACCGTTGTTTGTAGTTTCAGTGAAGGTATAGTCATATCGAAAAATTTCTATTTATTTTTGTAAACTATATGAAAGTTTCGAGCTTTCATAGTATGAAAATTCAGTCAAACTTTTTTAACATTATTATATGTCTATTTCAACATATAATTGAACATTTTTTATAGCTTAGCATTTCAAAAGTTTATGTAATATCGTGAAGCTTTCATTGAAACTAGATATTCACAATAATATAAGTATTGTAGTATGTTAATATATCGTAAAACACATTTGAGGGTTTTTTTCTTAAGAACAAGTATTTCTTAAGTAGTTGCACTTTCTGAAAGGTTTATGTGGAAGCTTGGACTGAGCAAAACTTAAAGCTTTCATTGTATGAAAGTACGCCTTAATTTATTTATTCAGCCTCCATTGCAATGCATAACTGAAAGTTGTTTAGAGTAGTTCTAAAAATGTTGCAATATCGTGAGCCATCTTTGGAAAATTTTTCTATTTAGTACAAATATTTTGTATATAAATTTATACGAAGGCTAAGACTGTTGAAAACCTTCAAGCTTACATTAGATGAAAGCTCTTTGAAATATTTTCCAACATTTTGAAGGACTATGGAACAGCGTAGGCATATCTTTTGATAAAATTGTGTGAAAGCTTAGAGCTTTCATCAAAAATTTAAAGGCGAATATTGAAATAAGTAACCAAACTATATTTAGACAAATGTTATTATATATAATAATATTATAGTTTACTAAATAGATTCCTAGTTGTATAGAACATCCATTCCAACATAGTTGGTTTCGCACATTTTTAAATAGAAGCTTAAAAAAGCATTTGTAATATACTTAGTAGTGTTCAAGAAAACCTTAAATTTTAGATATTTAATGTAAATAAATTTAAGATGGTTGCTTTAATATTTTTTATAACCAGATTGAACAGCTACTCGACACAGTTTTCAGGATATAACCTCAAAATAGTTAAATATAAATATTTAATTTAAACTGATGCAATAGAATTCGAAGCAAAGAACAGAAGGTTAAATTTTATTTGAAATAACAAGAATTCATGAAGAGCTTTCATAGCTTTAACTATGAGCTTTCCGCAAGCTTTTAAAGCCTAGTCGATATTTTAAACATTTAATATCATTATTTGAATACTGAAACCAAAATTCTACATAATGGTATACAATTTTCTTAGTTATTTTTTTCTTCTTTTAATTTGCTACTTGTATACATAAATACATATATATTTAGCGTATACCTATATCGCTAAAATATGTTACAATGTAGAATTTATTGATTTAGATTTAATATCATGGCAAAAGAGTCATCACATTTAGTATTTATATATAAGTGTATATTCATAAAATATAATTTACTACTTTCAACTTTTTTCTTACATATTTATGTAGCTAGTATTATAACATACATACATATATATGTCAAATATAATGCATCGAAAAAATTCCTTCGTTTAACACTTAACTTTTCCAAATTTTTTAGGCATTCCTCTGCTCCAAGAAGACAGTCCCGTACATCAGGCCGGTGTGTTTGCCATGCAATAAAGTGGCAAACATAACAACAACAACAACAGCAACAACAAGTGTTGTACAAAGACACTCATTTCACCAATTCAAATCAAAAAGAAACCAAGAAAAAACGAAAAACAAACATAAAAATATATTTTATTCAGCCCAACAAAAAAAAAAAAAACAAACAAAGTAAAAAACAAATAAATAAACAAGATAATTAAATTTCACTACCCGCAAATTGCGCTTGACCACAGCAAACGAGATATATATACTACAAGGCAAAAAAAAAAAAAAACAAAACAAAATGCAGGTTGATACAGCAAAAATATCAACAAAACGCAAATAGCAAATAACAATCAAGTTAAACAGAAAAGAAAATCACACAAAATTGCTGTAATAAATTCTCCATACCAAATAACCACTATTTATTTAAATTTACTAATAGTTATGCACACAACAAACCAAAGCGGTAGAAAATTTACAACAACAACAAGAAGGGACATAAAAGCGTCTTTAAAATAAATTTAAAAAAAAATTCTTCATTCTGACAATATTAGATTTACGAAAAGCGTGAAATTATTATAAACAAAGTAAGTCGTAACTCAACGATTTTTCAACAAAAAAAAGACTTTTTAATAATTAATGTTGTAAATCAATGTAAAAACAAACAAAAAATTGTCTTTTGTTACTAAAAAAAAGATGTAAAAAAATATATAGGAATCCCTTCACAGCATAATTCCTAGGCAAAAAATTATAAATTCATTAGATTTAAATTAAATGTATTTTTATTAAAAGGAAAATCTCTATATTCAAGCGCTTATTGCACTAATTTCGTACAAACGGGCACTCTAAAATACACACACACTCACACACATTTAAAGGCAATTCACCAATACACGCACACGAGCATATACACACACACATACGATATATATATATACACATAAACTCACTTGTTAAAGAAAGTCAAACGGTTTGGAGGGATGCGTGATCAAGAAAATAAATAAGAAAATTTTGGTACAAACAAAATAATAAAAAATATTTAATTAAAAAACAAAACAGAAACGACGGACAAACTAACAAAACAACTGTACGAACATACGAGTACATACGAACAGAAAACTAGAAGTAGCGTATAAAAAGTAAAAATAAAATAACAAATTGACTTTGGACTTGAAGGTAATAAAAAGAAAATTATAATTATTTAGTTAAAAAATTATTCCAAGAAAAATAGAGAAATTAGAAAAAATTAGTAGAACAGCTGAAAATGGTGAGTAAATATTTAGAAAAATTAAAAAAATAAAATAATTTGATAATTAAATTAAATAACATAAAAAGTAGAGCAAAACAGAGTTATCATAGAATTAAAAAAAAGAATTAAAAATTAAAAAAAATAAATAAATAAAAAATCACCGACGACAAAACGAGACAAGAAAAAACTTAGTAGAAGAGACAAACAAAAATCGTTGTTAGTGTTAGTAACCACAATCACACAAATAAAAAACAAAAAATTAAAAAATTACAACTAAAGACAGTTAGTTACGCACGAACAATCGAACACACACGCCTACTACAAACAAATACAAACGACCAATAGCGCCGAGTGTCGACACAATTCGTTTAGCGAACCATTGAAACACATACAATTTATAAGCGATAATTAAAGAAAAACAAAAACGAGTATAAAACACGATTGTAGAAAAAACGAGTTTAGCGTCTCAAAATGAAGAAAAGTTCAACAGCAACGACGACAATGTCACTACCAACAAGTCCGACCATTTCGGCGCACACCATAACCGGCAGTAAGATAAGTTTAAGTAGCACAAAGACAGCTACTTCGGGTCGATCCAGTCGTTCGAGCATGCAATCGCCACAAAAGAAGAAGAAGAGCGATCTAGAATTGGAAACGATATTGGAGAAGGCGAAATTTTATACATCGTTGTGCCTTGGTGAGTAGAACTATCCAGTGCTTTAGCCAGCCAAGAATGACACGCTGACCTTCGATCAACTACTGTTGTTCAAGCCGCAACAAGAAGGCAACCAAAGCATTCATCACATCTCTTTTTTTTTAATCTATAACTACACTTGTAGCATTTTATTAATTTTTTTCCTTCTCCTTTCACTTACAGGAACCACTGCAATACTGTCGGTTTTTGCCTTTCTCTTTTTAATACCCTTCGTTGTGGATCCGGCAATATCGACAATAATCGCAGATTATGATCCCGTGCCAGTCACATGTGTTGTCATTGATCATGTCTATGCGGAGGGTATAAGAAATTGTTCGTGGAGTTCATGCCGCGAGGGCTGTACGTCATCACTCACCAAGTAAGTTTTTTTTTAGATATGAACAAAAAAAATATATATATGTATATATATAAATATATATAATTGGCGCTTTGCAACCGCTGAAGCGATATTCGGCCGAGCTCCTCCTCCAATTTGTGGTTTTGCGTCTTGATGTTTTTCCAACAAATGGAGGGACCTACAGTTTATACTAAGCCGCCTCCGAACGACTGATGGCTTTTTTAATGAAGAGCTTTAGAACTAAAAAAATAATATAGGTATATAAGAACTAAAAAAATACAAAAAAAGTTGGAAAATTCTAGATCGGGCATATGATTCCTTTTGCTATCACCGGCACCGTTTTCTAAGACTTGGAAAAATGAAAATTCGAGAAAACGCGTTTCATAGACTGCCCGAGCATTTAAACCTGCTCGGCCACTAAAACTGCGCTAGCTTCTAAAATACTTCGAATTGGCCACTGAAACATACGGATATTTTTAGAAAAGATTTAGAAAAAAATGCATTTTTTGAAGCCTCTAAAGCAGACTACTGCCTTAAATGGAACTGGTGAAATGAGCAATATACCGCAGAAGATAGTATGTAAGCGTAATACAATGGAAACTTAGTTAAATGAGATATGCAACTCATTTTTTTTTCATTAGCCTAAGATATGCTTAAGCGATTCAAGAGAGTTCATTTCTTTTCATCTCTCTTCCGTGTCTTTCCGACATACTAATGCTGCAAAGGAACTACTCTCTTTAACGCTCCAATAATCTTTTGTACAATTTAACTCACTTCTCCAAAACATTATCATTTTTAAATATTCGTAAGACTTCATTCCACTTACAGGTGCCATCAGTTATATGTGAACTATACGCGCATACCATACAGCGAATGGGAGAAGAATCCCCAACAGTTGGATAAGGTGCAGTGGGATGTCAGTTATACGAAATTTCTTATCAATTCCGAGGGCTGCGGTTATCCGCCCACAACGAATTGTAGTGTCTTTGCGCGCCAATATGGGTAAGTTGAGGAAATTTAATTTCAGGAACTTATATGCATACTAATTGTTTATCAAATTTTCCATTCTCCATTACTCACTCTCTCTCTCTCTATCTCTCTCTTTTTGATGCGCTAAAGTTACTCGCACATTGGCGAACCATTCCCCTGTTATTACAGTCGTGCCTACCCGGAAGTGGTGATCGGTCGCTACTCGTGGGAGAATAATTTATATCATCTCGTTTTATCGCTTATCATACCGAATGTGCTATTCGCCATATCGATTGGTGTGCTCAGCTATTGGTATTGCCCCTGTTGTGACAAAGCATGCAATAAATCATCACGAGTCTATGCGGAGAAGTTTCCCTCGAAGGAAGAGTGAGTTTATAAACCAGAAACCAACAAAACAAATATTTGTTAAACAGTTACTAATCATCACTAACATCATCACAACTTTTAACAAAAAAAAAAACCAAAAAAAAAAAAAATACTAACAACTAATACTACTACTGCATCATCAAATACACTCGTACATATGCTCGTAATATATTATTATTTAAATGAATTAGTCAATGAATTAACTAACTAATCAATTAACTAACATACTCGTATTTTGTTAAGATGTTGTAATGGGCCTGAATTCCTAAAAAACAATATATGTTATATACATATAATCATACCTACATATACATATACTATATCCAATTTGTACCTGCATAAATGAACCTCTGTAATTTGGCATGATTTTTCCAAATTTGTTATTGCATTCGTAAATGACGTAACATACATATAACTATATTAATTTATTTATTTTTAGTGCATAATTCCATGTGTAGCAACATAACATATACATACATATTAATGCATAAATGATTTTATATATACATATACACTGTATGTACTCGTAGTAGTATAAATACTTGTAGCTGAAACGGTTATACCGTCAATTATAACTATTTTCGATCATTTATTTTTTTCTTTAATTTATGTTAAGAAATTTTAACGAATTTTTGAAATTAATGAATGTCGTATACTAATGCTTATTCAAATATATAATAATTATTTTGTAATCAAAAAAAAGCAGAAAAAACATGCATGTTTATATGTATGTACTAGAGCTCAAGATGTTGCTCGAGCATTTTCGAGCTGTTCGAGAAAGGATTAGTTGCACACTCGTTCATCGAAAAATTACGAATACGAGCTTGAGCAGTTTGAGCTTTTCCGAACATTTCGAACAAAAATGTTGACTATTTTCTCAGCACTTTTTCGGTAATTGAAAATATGAAAATGATTGAAATAATAATAAAAAAAAATTGAAAATTGAAAAATTTCAAACAAACATTTGAATAGCTGGGCAATGAACGAATGTCGAGCTACTCGTAATGCTCGATACTCGGCTAGCTAGAGCTCTAATATGTAACCATTGGTAAGAATGTGAAAAATATAAAAAATAGTTTTACTTATATACAAAAAAAGAATTAAAAATTAAAAATTTAAATTATATTTTATTTATAATTATTTTGCATGTTTTCTCCTTCTCCAACTTGCTATATATTGTATTATTATATATTATTTTTTATAATATCTCATTGGCACTTATCTAACTAATCGGCTATTGCTGTTGCTATAATTATTTTAACAAAATTAATCAAAATTGAATTTTTACTTCTTTTTTCTGTCATCTCTCTACCTTTCTACTTCATTTTTTTCGCGTCCAATCCTCTTTTTTTGCCGCTCATATACTCGTAGTGTACTCGTTATTGTCATGGACTTTAGTGAATTCATTTGAGACTGCTTTTTCAAATGAAAAAATTATCAAACCAAACCAAAAAAAAGCAACAATAAAATACATCAAATATAACAGAAAATACATAAATGCATAAGACAGCTTTAAAAATATAAACATTTACTATTTGATAAATATTTACAGGATTGTTAACTGCATGAATTGCAAACCGGAGAAAACGTTATCCCTCAGTAATTTTTAAGCGAAAAAAAGAAAATACCAAAGCAAGTGCCTGTTTGAACCATTTGAAAGAAAAAAAAGAAAAACTTATTAATAATTGTTAAACAATAACTTCGAAAAGGTTTTTAATCATAGAATTTTTGCAAATTATTGCTCTAAACATATATATATAATAATAAATCCTTTTGATTCCTTTTTCGAATATCAATTTGCGCACCCTTTTTTGTAATCCTTAGTAAATCTCTTAGTACTGTTGGTGATTTCAATTACATACCGCTAGTTTTGAATGTATTAATAATTATAGTTAGTTAAATTGCACTTAAAAGTAGCGCACATACTCTTTCCAGTAGAGATTTAAATGGAAAATATGTAGTAAAAATAAAAAATAAAAAACAAAAAACAATTAAATAATAAAAAATTAAAAAGTTTAGTAAACCCCATAACTTTGTTGCGTTGGCTTCAATATCACTAATATAACTTTGGAGTTTTACACAGTAACTAGTTAGCTGAACTTGGGAAATTTATTAATGAAAAAAACCCATGGAGGTGTCACACCGATTACTCTTCATAGAAAATTACATGGAAATACTCTGTATATATTGAAATATCTTGTTGTGACGCTCTGAACTTACTTAAAATATTTTTGTCACGCCCCATACTTAGTGATTTCAAAAACAAATACAAATTTCCACTTTTGATTCACCTGTGCCAGCCATATTCATTCCTCTACTGACAATCACCCTTTTCTCATCTGAAATTTTGGCATGCAGTTGAAATACACTGTGTTTCCACATGTTTCTTGAAGGCAGGAAGTTAGGAAGTTAGGTTACACGCCGTTCAGAGACCTTTGTAGTGCAAGATGGCGTCGTGAAGTTGAATGTGAGGTGAAGTAATCGTCATATATGTAGGTTGTGAACGGTTCTTGTAAATATTAAGATCGCCCTGATAATTAGTTTTGTGGCTTGTACTAGTTCTCTGAGCTGCGAAATTTTCTAATTGTCTGAGTCATATTTTTGTTAAAGTCAGATAAAAACAGAGAAAGTGTTCTAACATTTCGCTCATGTCTGCCTCCTTACATTTTCTACATGTATCACCGATATTTTATACGTATGCGCCACCAATAAGTTTTGAACGAGGTCTACAATCGGGTTGCAGTCCTTTCGAGATCCCGATTCTTCGTTCATTGTCTTTACTCATGAACTTGGCGATTCTATAGACTGTTAAGGTATTTCATTCAAAAATTCAAATCGGACGAAAAGCGATGGGTTAAGAGCTTTTATTTCATGTCAAAGATATAATCGATGGGCTTGACATTCTCTGCCGAGGGGCGACAGCAATTAGAAAAATTAATTTCCTATAATTTGTGGATGTTGATCGAACTAGAACCCGAACACTGGCCTTCAGAATAGCAGTATGCAATGCTAACCACTCGTATATTGCTGTCGCTAAAAGCGCAAATATATTACAGTGCATCTATGTACCAAGTTTAATTGAAACTGACGGACTAGCTTGCATACAAACAGCCAGACAGACGGACGTCGCTACTCGTCATTCTAATCATATTGGTATACATTTTGATGGGTCTATCTCTTCTCCTTCGGGTATTTATATACCTCGAAAAAAGGTTAATATACCATTTCATGTATATGAAAGTTATAAAAAACAATCTTTTGACTTTATCACCCCCATTTTTATAATAAAAATTCTTAAATTATTATTCATTAAACGGCTTACAAATGATGAACAGTTGAAAATCGGTTAATTAAATATTTATTAAAAAATTAGCTAATAGCGTGTTGACTTGCATATCCTCATTTAAGGTTGGTCGAAACAAAAACAAAATTTAATATTACTCAATAAATTTAACACAAAAACACAGTAACAACTACACATTAAAATACATTTGTATAACTTTGAAAAACGAATTAACTGCATGTGATTTTGAGTTTTATTTAAAAATTTATTTTATATCTAGCAAATCTTAGCAAGAAACTTTGGTTAACTATAAATGCACTAAAAGTAGAAAATCTCATCATAACCTTAGATTCTTAGTAGATTTTTATCCTTTGTAACATTATTTGTGGTAAACCGTGTGTGAGAAATGTTTGTAAAAGTAGTTAGTAGTATAGTGTTTGTTTCAGAAATAGAAAATCGCATGTGAGCCTTTAGTCCTGTACGACTTGTATGCCGCATTTCTGCATAACGTACGCGTTTGACTTTTGTGCTTGAAGAAAAATCAAAAAAATTTATACATTTACACAACAAACTAAAGAAAATTTAGCATCAAAACAAAATTTACAAAAAAAAAAATTATTTAAGAAAAAAATAAACCAAATAAAAGCACATAACTTCAATTTTGTTCCTTTTTTTCACTCTCTCACTCAATCAATGAATCAATCAATTTCTGTTTGTAGAAAACTTCTGTGTCAAAGTGACGACGAAGATGATATGGAATACTAGTGTACTAGTGAGTCTAGTTTAAAGCTAGATAATGGTATATACGTACTCGTAGCATTAGAAAAGCTGCTTACACAACAACAATAACAACAAGAACAACAACAAATGCAACTACAATTCACGTACTCGTACTGCAAAAAAATTAAAAATAAAAAATAAAAATAAAATCAAAGCAACAACAATGAATACAATTTAATAGAAAATCGATAGCCACATTTTGTATTCGTACTACACAAGTAATAACAAAAAATATATAATAATATATATACATAGATGTATATGTATGTAATAATACACACCACATACATACATATACTTAGTGTAATAGAAATACATACATATGAACATAGCTAGTTATTAGTTATAATAAGAAAAAAGAAAGTATGTATTGTAGTTACAACAAACATGCATACATGCATACATACAAATATATCTTACATACAAATACGAAGATTATCAAGAAAGCAGTTGAAGTTATTATTATAAAGGTACTAAAAGTGCAATCAAATGTATGTATGTATGTATGTAGGTTTGCGTATATTCAAACACATTTATATTAACACGCTAACGGTATACGCTTTTGTTTTTTGTTTTTTTTTTCTTTCTTTCTTTTCACCTCTCACACCCCAACTCTGCCATAGTGCTAAACACCAACAATGCAATAGTCCAAGTACGCATACATACATACCTTAGTATTTATAACTGTATGTATGTATGTATGTATGTATGTATAAGTATAGCTACTTGCAAACAAAGCAGTATTTACATACATATAGTAAGCTATGTATTTATTTATATATAAAAGCTTTTAGTTAAACATTTTTATGAAATTGCAATTGCACTTGAAGTTAAACTTAATATGCAATGCTTAGAGCACTGTTATTATGCTTCTAATATGTATGTATGTATATAAAATTATAAATATAGAAGCTAAATTATTGTAGGGCTTTGTTTTGCATTTATATTCATAAAAAATTATAGTAAACTTAAAGAATTAATAGTTATTTATATATATATATATATATGTA
Organism: Ceratitis rosa; assembly: GCA_037013455.1. Taxonomy (NCBI): domain Eukaryota; kingdom Metazoa; phylum Arthropoda; class Insecta; order Diptera; family Tephritidae; genus Ceratitis; species Ceratitis rosa. The sequence goes on along the minus strand of JAWMAG010000031.1, from coordinate 6,550,538 downwards.
TATAATAAGAATACATATGTATTTAGGTATGTAGTATAAGAGTGTAAGTTCAATGACAGCTTTATTAAAAGAAGAAGAAAAAAGAATAATCTAAAAATGAAAAACATATGTATGCATATGTATTTAAATAAATATTAAATTAAAAAATAAATAAAAAGAAATATACATTATAAAATTCGTTTCACCGGGAGCAGCATTATTATAAACTTAAAATACACGGCGAAGCTTTTCAAAAGTTCACAAGCAAGTTGCTGTCAATACAAAGCTCTTTCGAAAACTTTCAGTTAATACAAGCATAAGCTTACAGCAAAGCTATCTCACACGTTTGACACTCTCTTTGAGAGATTTTTATTCACAGAAAAGCTGATGAAAGCTTTGCTTTGAATTAAGAGTGCATGTGAAAGCTGCATATTTCGTTGTGAGCCCAAATTCATTGAATTTCTTGCGAAAAAAACGGTTTTTTGTTAACTTAATCAAATTCTTTCAGTTTTCCACAAAATTAGTAAAAACAAAAATTAAAAATGAAAATAAAAATAAAAATAAAAATAAAGAAATAAAAATAAACTAGTAAAAAATTTAATTTTGTTTAATTTTAATTAAGAAATTTTATTTAAAATAAAAAATTTCAATATTTGAATTATGTATTTATGTATGTATGTATATGTTGATAATTATTTTCAAAAAAAAGGTTATTCATAATAAAAGTTATTTGTATATTGAAGAAAAAGGATTGTGATAATAGTCATAATTATAAATATTATTTGTGTTCTTGGCGTGTTGTTGTACTACTAGGCAAAAAACTACACAAATTTATTTCATGTTGGCAATATCTTGTATGTAAAGTAGAAAAAGATAAAAGTCATAAGCGAGAATTTTCGTTGAGTGCATGACAAATAGCAAATATAAATATATATAGTAATGAATTGAAATGTTTTAATTTGAAAATCTATTGAATTGGAAATGTAAATGGTTTAAAAAAATTATTTAAGTTTAGACTAGTCAAAATAAAAAAATTAATGTAGCATTGCAGGTTAAGATAGAATGGCAAATAATACAGATATACATATGTACATATGCTTACATAATACACAATTATACTGTGTAAAAATATCAAAAAATTTAAAAATGAAATTTCAGTTCAGTTGGCGAAAGATTCAGCAAATGTGTAAACAAATTTTTATTGGTTTTTCTTATAAATATTTAACCACCACTTATGAAACTCCAAAAAGTACCTTTCGAAAACGGTTTTGAAAAATTCAAAAACAGAAAAAACATAAATATTAAGAAACAAAATTTAATAAAATTGCGCTTACAATGCTAAAAGCTGCTCGCTAATATTTATTAGAATGAATTAAAATGAAAAAATTGTTAAATTTTGCTGAAATCTGAATACCAACAGATTTTATTTTTTGAGTATTTATATTTTGTTACTCTGCGAGGATTCCGAAAAAAGAAATATTTATTTAATTATTTCAATGCTTTATACCTCCAAACATTTGCTGAATTGTTAGCCAATAAAATTTAAAAAAAAGTATTTACATTTTCACATAAACAAAATACAAATAATTTCCAAAATGACTTTAAAGTATGCTAAGGCCAATTTTTTCCTATTTTTCTTGTTTTTTTTTTTTTTGGCTTAAGATAAAGCAAAAGCTAAAAACACAAATAAAAAAGAATTTTATTCAAAACATTTCGCAAATCCTACCTGCATACAAACACACAAAACAAAATACAAATTGTAACAAATCGATACAGGATTCTATTTACAAATTAATAAAAATATTACAAAAAGATTACAAAAAAAAAATATTTTTCTTCAGCGCAAAATTGTAAATTCTCAAATAAAAATAAATAATAATGGCAATTGCTAAATAAAATTTAAATGAAAATACACTATAATCGAAATTTTTTTGCTATTTTGAAGGATTAAATATGTAAGTATGAAAATAATTAAGGTTACGTATACGCCCGGTATCACCGAAAAGTGGTGACTAGATGTACAAATTAATTAGTTACGTTTTGTTGTGTTCAATAGACCCAAACAGATTACCTCGCAAATCACTTTGGCTTCATTGAAAAGAACACTAGTCGCTTTGCTTTAACCGAAAGGAAATTGTTTGCTCAGTCAAATCCAATGATTTATTTTGCGTTTGGCTCGGGTTTTGGATAGGCCATGCCGCTCTTTGGCTTTGATGCGAAAATTACCACATTTGAAGATGCAGAGGACCATGACTTATCGGTCGGCGCAGTTTCACTATAAGTTTCCACAAGCAACCGATGGGTTTCAGCTTCACTTGTCTTTCAATTATAATAGAAAATCAAAATCTCCCGCAAATACTGTTTATTTAACACAAATCCGAACATTTTCGAACAGGCAAAAGCGAAGCTGTTGTTAGACACAGACTTAGATAGATGTGAAATCTTTCCAATAAATAGGTAATCGCTTCCGAGATCAATGGGAATACGCAGCAGCCCAATACATATGCATATCCACGACCAAACTGAGCGTTCAGAACTGTTTAGGCTCAGTTATAGCCGATTAACCCAAGAAGTTATTCTTATAGATTATACAGACAAGGATGGAGTTCTCTAGACAATTTGCGCTATTACATTTCATAAACGTAACTAGTCAGTAACTATATTTTTCGGTAAGGAATATACCAGTTCTATACTAGTTCTAGGCCCCATTATCCAAGTTGTTATTAGTGCGTACTACCAGGCAAATATTATTGAAAATGAATTTTTCTAATTACGGTCGCACCTTGGCAGGGAATATCAACCCCTCCGAGTGTATTTCTGACATGAAATAAAAGGCTCCTCATCAAACTCCATCAGTCGTTTGGAAATGGCTTAATATAAACTGTGGGTACTTTACTTTTTTTTAAAAAATATCAAGACGCAAACCATAAACTAAGGAAGCCGCCAGCTTGCCTCTTGGCTCATCCTTGAACCTCACCTATAGACGCTTAGTTGATATAGCCTATGAATGCAATAAAACATAGCTTAGGATAGATCAGGTTGAAGTGGCTGCAGTGCATCACCACAATTAAGCCACCATTGTATCTTAATTAAACATTCCATTTAGAACCCATCCGTTCCTCGAAACAATGTGTGGAGTTAGCAAAACATAACAATTGACTTAATCTAACTATTTCGCTCTAATCTCTAAAGGTTGTCACCCTTTGAGACTTCAACTTACTCCTCCAAAGTGCAGGTCGTTCGAAAAGCACGTAACTCTATGGCTCCTGCAGAAGACATTTGCAAGCTCGTCCACCATCTCATTACCTGGTATCGGAGAAAATATAGATGCACCTAACCGAAAGTACCATTTGACCTAGAATATTCCGGCATCAAGGAATTACAGAAGCCGATTTCCTTTGATTTGGATCAAGTCTGCATATTGCTGGAAATACCCCTGTCCCATTGGTTTCTGTCTGGATTAATCACTTCGCAGTGTTTCCTGGAGACAGTGAAAGTTATGTAGTAATACGTCCCCATGACACATTTGCACGTATAGAGCACAATGATACTTTTAGCATCAGTTCCTCTAAGTTCTGTGATCAGCTTAGTAATATGCAGCGTCGTTCCTGAGAGCCCTGTTGTTGATAAATATGGAGTCATATATTTCCTCGAGAAGAGAACAAGTTCAGTCCATTATGGGTTAATGCCTAAGCCTAAAAGCAGAGTGGCCGTGAAAGTTTGGCTTTGAACAGCAGCATTGGAATTGACAGATCGCAAAACAAATATGTCACGAATTATTGGTCAAAAAAACCAAGGAGAGCTTATAAATAAGAGAGAGCCGAACCATTATATAACTCGGTATCATGTTTGATCATCGGCTGAGCTTCAAAATAAACTTGTTTTGGAGCTCCGAGAAAGCAAGAAAGAATCAGCGAGCGTTAAGTCCCCTATCCTACATCGGTATAACTATGAGTATCAACTTCTCTACATAGCTCAACGGGTTGGTTACTTCATCTCCCATAAGGCTAAGACTTTTTCGCGTTTCAAGGATGTGCATTGTGGAGGTAAGAGAGTAAGTGTAACTGCTTACCCAGAAAAAAAGACTGTACTCCATTACACCTCCAACGATAAAACATACCAAATTTCCTCCATACTGCTGACAAGATCAGGCGAAGCAGAACTAGCTTCACTTTAGTATTTGTAATTGACAAGGAACAGCTAAAAGAAGAAACAACTAGTGCAGTATTGGCGTTGCTTACGCCAGTTAAGAAAAAGAAGCAGAAATAATCTTCCAAATCTCAAATTAACACCCAGTATGTTAAGTGGTTCCTGTCGCCTTCTCTTTGTAATTATTTAATTGAATGTGCAATTTGTCCTTAATCCGTCACTGTTGAGTGAAAAGCGCGAAAAGGTTTGAGTAAAGCGACGACAATGCCGCCACTGAAGAAGGATGACGACTGACGCCAACTCACTTCACTCAACATGACACATTGTTAATTTATTTTCATGATTGTCTGCCACAGAACACACACCCACACACACATACAGAGAATGATAGCTGGTAAATATGCTTTTATGTGCTCGTACATCGCCAACAATCTGCAACGCAAAACCATTTTGTTATTTGACTATCTGACTAACTAACTGTTTCTCTGCATGATTGCTGGTGGATTGCATTGTTTGGCTCATTTTCACTTCAATTTCTGTATTCAATGTTGCTGTAGTTGTTGTAAAATTAATGTGACCCACAAATGCACACAGGCAATCTACAAGTGTATGCGCCAAGGAGCAGCAGCAGTGAGGAGTGTAATGAACAAAGGCAAAAACTATAACAACAGCAACAACAACAACAACAATAAGTATATTATGCCAACAAAAAGTAAATAGAGCACAGCCAGCGCAGCGAGCACCATGGCACCAATGCAATATTCTTAAAAGGGATATATATGAATGTGTATGTGTATGTATGTATATATGTATGATGACGATGACTTCACTCAGCAACTATCGTCAGAGACAGACCAGAGACTGCAGTAACAATTACGTATTTGAGTGGTTATACATATACTAGTACACTCCATCCATTTGTTGGAGTATTCATCTATACCTATGGGCGTATGCGTGTGCGTGTATGTGTGTGTGTACGTATCCTTTGTTTGCCGACTCTGACGCTAATTGTTTACATTGCTGACTTTACCTTCGAGATTTGCGCTTTCAATGGAGAGCGATGCGTTGAAAGTAATACTGAAAAATTTAAATAGTCTACAACAGCAACAACAAAGGCAAAAAAAAACCTAATAAAATATGAAATAATAACTATTTTAGCTTTCTACAAAAATGCGTTCAACATTCTGCACACGTGTAGTATACTCAACATTCCATTCCACTGAGAGCAGCTAGCAAGCAGCGCAACAAACCTCCAAACAGCCAGCTATGCGCTAGAGAGTCCAAGCAGCAGCTGCATTGGTAGCGTAAAATTAAATTTATATATGAACACGTCTGTATGTAAGTAATATAATTGACGCTTTGCAAGCGCTACAGTGATTTTTGGCCGAATTCCTTCTCGTACTTGTGCTGTGCGATGAATTTTTATGCGGAGCTTTCAACTTTCATGTCAAAAATATGATCGACAGGTCTGACATTCCCTGCCGAGGGCGACCGCAATTGGAAAACAAAAAGTTTATAATTCTGGATTTTGGTCACACCAGTCATTGAAACCTGGCCTACTGAATGGTAGCAGGCACTGCTAACCACTCGACTATTGCGTCCGCTAGTGTGCAGGTAATAGAAATGTTTATTTTATGAGTACCAAATGTGAGTATGACAACACAACAACAGCAATCAAATATAAACAAGAAACCTATAAGGAAGAGCTAAACTTGCATTGAACTGAATTATTGAATATTTTTAAGACAACCGCCTCAGTGTGCTTCTATGTGAACATAAAGTGATGCAACTCAAATTGGAGCAGGAGCTCAGTCGAAAATTACTTAAGCGTTTATAAGACGTCAAACTTTCATAACATTTTTGGTTAACAACAAAATCTTTGCAGTTTTCTGCTAATTGGAGACACCAAGTGAAGCCAGGTTTCACTTAACTTGAGTTTTGTTTTCCAACGAAGCGGTCAAGGTCTATTGCATCGAACGCGCCATACGGTTGGCATGGCCTACCCAGCATAGCCGCTCATCCTTTTCGCTGTACTATGTGTCAATGCTCCCGTAATCTAGTACAGTTCATTGCACCATTGCCAACCGACCCGTCACCGAGGACCCTCAATATTGCTCTAAACTTTTCTCTTAAAATTTCTCAGAAGTCACCGTCCAAGATTCTGCAGTCCATACCAATACAGAAATAATTAACGGTCTACAGTCCTTATTTTTTATTAAACGACTTGTCTTTGAGTTACCTACTCAATCCAAAGTAACATATATACAATAGACAAGATAGTTCTACATTGGATTTCAGGTCTGATATTTTTGTGGGTCTGGATTCTGATTCCTAGATAGACGAAATCGCCTTCTACTTCATAGTTATGATAGTCAGTAGTGACGTCGAAAACAAGGTGCGAACGCACTGACAATTTGTTTGATTACAGTGGATATTTCGCCTTGTCTTTGCGCACTAGCAGACCCTTCTTTCTTTACCTCCATATCTACTCTGGAGGAAGCAAAACTAACGACGCCAACAGTTTTACATACCTGCTCTGTTTAACTCTGATGCTCGTATTCTTTTCTTCAACATTAGATTGAATAAATCACACGATAGAGAGTACCCTTGTCTCAAATTGCCTTTAGTATCGAACAGCTCAGAAAAGTCCCATCCGATTCTGACGTACCGTTTGATATCAGTTTACACAAACGTATAAGTTTTACGGGTACATCAAATACACACAGACTGCTTGAAAATTTACGAAACTTTGGTATGTATCTAAGATTTCCAAGATTTAGCTTTTGTAGATTGGTTAGAGCATACTCGTACTTAGATTTTAATCGACAGGCCAAATTCTGGAAAGACGCTTATGCATCAACTTCGGTCCGCAGACAGACATGTCTCTTTGACAGAGGTATGCCAGCTTTAATAGTAACCAGAACATCAACTAGCTCAGGAGCTAAACACTTTTCTCATTAAATGTCCTTTTTGCATTTATCCCAGGCTGCTTTTCAAAGGAATTGTTTTTTTTGTAGTGGGTCTCAGACTGACACTGGCACATAGTCTCACCTCTGGAGAGGAGACGCTGCAATTAGACCACAGTGAACCTTTAAACATTATATTTCTTAATGGGTTTACCAAAACTCGCTCTTTTCGGATCGTGACCCAAAACTTCACGGGTTGTTACCACATTCCGCTTACGGCTTATTCACGTTTATATTGGGTGCGTCGAGGAGGCATGAGTAGGGATCAAGTACAGGCCTCGTTTTTCTTTTCTCTTTTCTATTACAATAATTATATTTAGTTTCGTCACTTCATCTAATTAACCTGAGTTGTTGGAAATATGAATATTAGATGAACAAAACTAATATATCCTGGAGAAAAAGTTACTCTCAGGTGTAATGAAGAAGAAGAACGTAATCAAATCCATAAAGATACTGTTAACTAGACTTCGTCTGTGCGTTTGTCCAACTGTTTGCGCGCTGTTGGGATTCAGCGTTGACGTTGCTGACACTGGCGCTTGTCTCGAGTTTCGGTGGCAATATTTATATTCCTAACTACCATACTCTTTTTTCTGCTACTAACTCTACAATGTCTGATTTCCTCACTCAACCACTCCCACACACCCTAACACCCGCACTCTAACTCTCGCTCTCTCCTTCTCTTGCTCGCTCTCGCTTTGACTTCCCGTCGCTATTTTTACACAGACAACGTTTGCAATGTGAATGACACTGGAAGCTTTGTGGTCGGAGCTTTTGCTATACAAGCAAAACCAACAACAACAACAACAACAACAACAGAACATAGATAAAGCAATAACAACAACCAGTAGAAATCTTTAACAAACACTCAAATGTATACACGTATGTATGTATAAAAATACATTCAACACTCGTGTGTACCGTGGAGCTGGTGCTTTAGAAGTGAGCGAATGTTTTTTTTTATTTTTTATTATTTTTTTTTTTTTTTTGGAAAATTGTATGTCCTTCTGCAGCTGATAACTGTTGGACTGCTTGCTTGCTTAAGCGCGTTTAGTCTCACTTGGATACTCATCGAGGGCGGTTGTGTGCGAGTACGACGCGTTGCCAGAGAGCCTAGCGTTAACAAAACGCGACCAAATACAAAGAGGAGAAAGCAGTAAATATAATAAATATATATGTAAACGAGTAAACCGAAGCTATCAAACAAATACTCAAAATACTCAAAATTCTGTATATTCTTTTGGTGTTGCAAATACTTGTGGATTCGTGAGTTTGCGAGGGAAATAAAATTAAAATGGAGTAGTAATAAAAAAATATAATGAAAATGAGAAATATGAATAATGCATTTAAAAGGCGAAAAAATATAGTTAATTTCAAATAACGGTGTTGAAATATAGATGAAGTGAAAGTCATCAAATATGTATTTAATTATTTGTGTGTATTGCTTGCAATAAAAAGGGGAAAACATAAAAGCAGGTAATAAAAAAGTGCCAAGAGAGGCAAACGGAAATTTACAAACTCCAAATTATTTCGCAAGCAGGAGTAGGCAGAGGCACATATAAATATATATAGCTACATATAAATGTATATTTAAACTTAACGGGTTATCCATTTTTCGGTTTCGAAAATAAACGTAAATAAAATGCATTTAAAATAATTTTTTTCATGAAACTCCGTTTTTGTTATAAAGTTTGGGTCTTGACATTTTATATAAAATACTATACCATTCAAATAATCATCTCGGGAATTTTTGCCAACTTCACCCATTACTAGAGTTAAAGGTTGATCCACATAAACACGGTCTTTCGCTTAGCTCTCCAAAAAGAAAGGTCCAACGATGTCAAATCGCACAATTTCGTTGGCCAATTGACATCTCCAAAACGAGAGACTATGCGACCGGGAATTTTCTCTGGCATGAAAGTCATATTCGCTAGTATTGGGTGGCATGTGGCACCATCTTGTTGAGACCACATATTGTCCACGTCGTGTTCTTCAATTGCAGGACAAAAAAGTCGATTATCAAACGATCATAACGCTCCAGTGAATTTTTTTTCCTTTTTTTGTTTGAGTGTCATGGCCTTTTTTCAATTATTTGAGGATTCTCGAAGACCCCCGAGTGAGAAATGTTCCTCTTTGCTGAAGAACATTTTATTCCAAAAATTCGCCGCCCACTGCTGGTGATCAAGCAGTTAAGCAGCGTCGTATATGAGCTGGACTTTATATGGATGTGTGCGCAAGTTTAAAGGCAAAATACACCACAATGTGCCATAAGAAAGTCCCAACTTTTGAGAATGTCGAGAAATAGATTCGTTCGGGTCTTCGGATACACACCCTCACTTACATTAAAGCCATTTTTGAGGTGGAACGAGCAAAACGATTGTGCAGTAGCCTTACAATGGTTTAAAAAATTGGACGATTATGTGCACCATAATCTCTTATTCAGGCAAGAATCGTGGCTATGTTTGAATCACCATTTTTATTGAGGGTTTTTAACAATTTTAACGCATTGTGCGGTTGTTAAGCGCTCCACTTTCATAAATACCCGACTTTTAACTAAAACAAAACATGTTTGGTTTCACAGATATTTTTGACAAATGTCAAAATACAACCTTGTATTTTTAAAGCCACGAAATGCATAACCCTATATATATGTAGCAAACCAAACAAGCCACAAAGCAAGCAGCACCCAGTCAGTCAGTCCGTTATTGGGTTAAAGTGAGTGTCGGTGTGAGTCTGAAGGAACGAAATTTCTCACATTTTTATTTTTTTTATTTTTTTTATTTTGCATTTTTTTGCACAGGACTAAAGATAAAAAGAAAGAAATTAATTTATTGTAAATAAAATGCGTGTGTGTCAAGAAAATTCAACCAAGAAATTATGGTGACTAATTGTGCTGTGCTTGTGTGGGTTAATGACATCAACAAGTTATAAAAGAAAATTATAAAACAATCAGAAAAAAGGCAAACAGAGATAAATAAAGGTAAAGCAGTGGAAATTTTAGACAAAAACCTTGGCTGGGAAAATTCTCAAAGCTCAGTCAATATATTTATTGTTTAATTTCCAAAGTTTAAAAAAATTACAAAAAAGTGTAATTAAATAAAAAAGTACTTGAAAAAAAATTTAAAAATTCAAAAATATGTAAAAAATTTATTAAAAAATTTAGAATAAAAAAGTTTCTCATAATAATCGCATAAAGCCTACAAGCAACACATAGCAACACGTCTGACAATACCAGTGCGAGTATAACGCGTTTGAATTATCTACATTCGTAAAATCAATGAGAAAGACCACCTGTGAGTCACAACAAAGAGTAGTAGCAGCAGCAACAAACAATAACAATAACAATAACAACGACAAGTAAATATTTTCTATACAAATAAAGCAGAAAAAAAAACAATCAGCAGCCGAAGACGCAAACTAACCCACCAACTAAATACATACACACTTATACATATGTATGTACACATTCGCATGTCGCATTTAGTAATTCAAGTGCGCTAATCAACTAACTGTATTATACCAATTAAAAAGCCACCTTAAAACATTTATCCAACCCACCTTCTATCAACCTCAACGTCTTCAAACATCAGCACAGCAGCCTACAAATGGGTCGCCGCAAAGATAAACCTCGCCTCATACCGGAACAGGATAAGCGCATCTGTCGCGCTATATGCCTGTGTCAATTGACAATGGTATTATCTTGTGTCTCCATCGTTTACCTGAGCGTAGCCATCTATTCACCATCACTCAAGTGAGTAATCATTAAATCCTCATTCGTTTACACACACATATAGTAAATGTTGTATTGTTGTGTTGTCGTGTGTTGGCGCACGTACGCAATTTCATATTTTTTGCAATAATATTTTTATGTTTCCTGTGGGAGTATGTGTGTGAGTGTGTATGTGCATGAACTGGTATACACTTATCTTTTAATAGAATATTTAGGAATTTAGAATATTTAATAGTGTGTATTTCTCTATAGAACTTAACGTCATCCTAAATGTAGGCAACAATTTATTTTTGTGGCCTACAATTAGGCGCATTAATAATTGACAAAAATTGTAATTATACGAAATGTGCTTGGCAGGTTGCGTGAGTATTCTATCAAAAATTGAAGCAAATAAAAAGGCTTTTTTATATGACTTTTTTCACCTGAAGACGTTAGTGTTGGTAGACATGCTGGTACAATAATTTGTACCCTTCAGTATCTTACTTATGGAACAGTACAAGCACATTTGCCTTTAACTTTGGCTTGACCAGTATTTTGAGCCACAAACTCCGAATTATAAACTGAAGCCTGGAAGGAAACTTTTTTCAGCTTTAGTATGATTGGCATTTTTATTTTTTTTTTTTTTTTTGGTTCGAGTACTGGTTCGACAACATTCAAAATTATAGAAAATGAATTTTTCGCGGTTACAGTCGCCCCTCAGCAGGGAATGTCAATGTCAAGCCCACCGAACGTTCTTCCATGAAGTAAAAGCTCCTCATAAAATTACATCGTCTTTTCGGAGGCGGTTTTGAATAAACTGTAGGTTCTTCGATTTGGAAAAACATCAAGATGCATGCCACAAATTAGAAAATAAGCCTGAGCTTTATTATAAATAATTTTTATTAAAGGCTGAGTTGGGTGCCGTGTCACAGCTGATTGATCACTCACTCTTGAGGTCAGGAGATGTGGTGGAAATGTTGCTGGCCACCTGAGTAGACGGATTTAATGCTTATATAATACTTTTGACGCAGGTTAGATGGCGGGAGATTAAAGGATCTTCTCACTCTCTCACCAAATTACTTCTACCTCTTTTGGTGGGAGCTCTGTCTTTTCGTTTACATCCAGTCAGCCTGAAAGCTTGAAATTGCTTCAAATTGTTGTCGCAATGCGGTATGTGCTGTAGTCTGGAATGGATTCTGCAAAGTTGATGATTTGACAAGAATGGAAATTCAAATCAATATCGCTCAAAATGCGAATGGTAGGATGTGAATATCTGCTGGACAGTAGACCTTACGTCAACTCAGCAAAGGTCAGGAAATCTCGTTTACTGGATGTTTCTCCTTGGGGAGAGATCCTAGGAGTTCAAAGAATCTGCTATAACTCCCCTAGTCACACCTTCTACATGATAAGCATTATTTTACAAAACTAAGATACAAACTTTTGAGTCGATTTCACACTTATCGTCGAGTTGTGAGAAATTGCTCCGTCATTTTTAAATTGGTGAACGTGACATCACAAAGAACATGTTATAAAATTTTAAGTTGAATGGCGATCTGGAGCCCAACGTGGCCGAAATTCCAATCGGCTACGTATGACAGCCACAGTAGTTGGGTAGTTAACAGTGTGTACAACCACATGTAGGTTCATAAGTTCGTATCTTGGCCAGGCTAACATCCACATTTTGTGCAACAAATTTGCAATTGTAGGCACCTCTTCAACTGCCAAGATAGTAAAAATCTCGTCATAAAAATGTATCAGCCATTCAGAGTTAGCTTAGAAAAAATTTTAAGTCTATTTCAACGGCTGCTTTCCTTTGCCTCCACCGGCGGGATATTCGTCGAAAACTTTCAAGGCTGGAGCATTGCAGTCTATACAGTTGACCTAGCCAACGTAGCCACTATCTCTTAATTCGCTAAACTGTGGCAATGTGTGGTATTTGCCGTCATCATAACCTTTATAATTTACAGCTCTGGACCATATGGCAGAACGAGACTGATGAGCGACTTGTAGGATTTAGTCGAGAGGGAACTTAACTTTTCAAATGTCTGCTCAGTCCAGAAAAACACCTGTTGGCGGGAATGAAGATTTTGCGTTGAAATTCCAGGCTGGCAACGTTGTTAGTGTTGACGTGGGAGCGAGAGGACATGAGAGCTGTTTTTTTTTTTTTTGTTGATGACAGGAGACTTTCCTATTGAACAACTAGCTAGTATATCCTTAATCAACCCAAGTTACTCGATAGAAATTTTGGAATCAAATTTCTTAAAATATTTAATAAAGTATTTTTTTACAACTCCTTTATTTTTTATTTATTTTCGCAAATTTTAATTGCAGAGCATTTAAATCCGGCTTCGAACTCGACCCCGTCATGTGCCAAACGGTCGATCGTCAAATGCCAAATAACTGCCCGTGGGCCTCATGCGGCGAATGGTGCTTGACTCGTACCAGTGGCTTTTGCCCACAAATACATTCGGTGGTGCGGCGTAACGGTACCGATATACAACTCAATAACTGCACGAGAATCACCAATACATCCTGCGCCATGGTAAGTGAATCAAAATTCAATTTCATCATTTTAACTTTTCGGCAATGCGATTGGGCTACCAAGTGTGCGGATGCGAGTGATGGGCATATACGTATGTACTCGTAGATATGTATGTTCACCTGTAACTAAATGTGAATGAGTGCGATTGACCTACTGCATGCTGTTGACGACATGTGTACAACAATTTCGACATTTCCTTTCCAAGTGCCCGAGAGTGTTTTCAAGAGTTCATCGCTGTCATCGATGGCTATTTCCGTACAATGAAATTCAGTTATATATTTTGTTTGTATGTTGGTACATACGAGTATATGCCATTAAGTGTGCGTGTAGCATGATGTATTTACGTAGAACGGCTTTGATGACTTTTTGACGTCATCAACGTGAAAACTCAACTAAGATTTCAATCGGTTTAGAAACACGTGCGCTTCCGCTTGTTAATGAAATCATAATTATAATGAAAAAATGAATTGACAGTTGAAAAGATATCGAAAATACTTTTAGCTGACTTCATTTGTCGACTTCCGCAATTAGAACCGAGTTAAGAACAGCGTGCCACTCATTCCTTCTTTTCGCTGTTTGGCGCTGATTGGAAATAGTAAGTGTCCTTCCCTACCTGGTGTTTCCAACTGAGTGGAGGTCTTCCTCTATCTCTATCGGCGAGCTCCACAGGGAAAACTGTCAAAGTTGGAACATTCATATCCAACCACATAGTAGAGCCAGCGCATAGCCGCTGTCTCTTGATTCGCTGAACTTTGTCGGCGTCGCCGTATATCTCATGCAGCTCATCGTTCCATCGTCTACAGTATTCGCCATCAATAAGGCGCAGAAGACCATAAATCTTACGCGAAAATTCTCAACGCGAACTCATTAAATGTTGTCAACGTCCATATGGTACGACGGGAATGATGAGCGACTTGGAGAGTTTGGTCATCGTTCGTCGAGGGAGGACTTTGCTTTCAAACTCCTACTCAGTCCAAAGAATAACCTGTTGTCAAAAGCGATTATGCATTACATTTCAATGTTTGTGTTCCAAGGTAAACGAAATTTTCTTCAACTTTAAAGATATGACTGTCAACAGTGACGTGGGAGCCTAGTCGTGATGGCAGAAGATACCCGCCATCTACCCTTCGTTCACTATTAGACACTTACTTGTACACTCTTAGACGAGATTAAACTTTCTCTATTAAGCTCTGGGTACGAGTATAGATCGTATTATTCTCTCCCTCATTAAATTAAAGACGTCATACGATAATGAAACACCTTGTCTGACACATCATTTGGTACCGAAGGACTCGTAGAGGTCCTATCCGATCCTGACTAAGCTTTTGGTATCAGTTTATAAAGCCGTATAAGTTTTGCGGATATATCAAATTCAGACATAGCGGGGCAGAGAAAAGGAGCTTTCGTACTGTCGAAGGCTGCTTTAAAATCGACGAAGAGATGATGTACATATATCGATCATCTATTCACGAGACTTTTCCAAGATTTGATGCATGGTGAATATCTGGTCAGTGGTGGATTTACCAGGTCTGAAGCGAATATGAATTTTTTTATTTGTACTTTTCTAAAGCTTCACACAGAACTTTATGCTGTGAATTTTATGCGCAATAGATTAATTGAAAAATAATTTGAAAATAACTTTTGCTCTTAAACATTTTAAAAACTTTTTATACATTCCCACATTCTCTTTCATCTACTCACCACAGATCGATATGAATCGCTTAAATAAGTTTAACTGCAATAACGGTACCGTATGCAATAATATTCGCGGTGTCTTCAATTGTTCGAATGGTAAGCACTCTTGATACCTAAAAAGTTTCTTTATACATACTTATAAGAATATATTTTGTCACACAGGCCACTGCAAAAATATGTCGGAGTTCTTTTTATGCCATCACAAACCCGATGGTCCAACAATAAACTCAGCTAAAGACAATACAAAGTTGAATGGGTTTTTTGAATGTCATGGTGTGCATTGTACGAAGATTAAAAAACCCTTCACGTGCGATCGTTACTGCACGAAGATCACAACAACATCGATAAATGTGCTGTTAATGCATGTAAGTATTTGGCGAAGCTTTTAGGGAGAGCTTTGAGGGAGTTTCAAGCTATCTACCAACTAACCTGGCGGTGATCGAACGAGAAGAGAGAAAAAATACATTTTGCCTACATTTTTTGAGGTTAAGATTGCTGTTAAACCATTTTTTTGTATTAGAGCATATTATTTATTGAATATTCTTTCTAGCGAGAGTTTAGGAAAATTAATTTTGAAAAATAAAGAGAGGGAGAGCTTCAATTAACGTTTTAATCCTTACGTTCGAAAGACATAAAATAGAAAGGACAGAGAGGGTTCTGATGTTTAAAGGGATGTTCTCGTGGCTAACAGATTGTGTAGCTTTATCAGCTCAGAATAGAAGAAGAGGAAGTTAGGTAATTTGGTTTGAGATATTTCGCGGGTCCCATAAGGCGGCTCAAGTTCTTCTATTGAAATATTGAAAAGAGATCCTACTCGACTTCATACTAAAGACTTCTAGTAACTGCCTATGTATCGATCGTCATTTTCATTGCTTCAATGTGGACATCCTGCATTAAGCCGAGTGTATCCTGCTCGGGTAGTGGTTCTGCTCCGAGCTAGAGTCTACAAGTTTGGTGCCGTAGTGATCTCTCGCAGAGGCCATAAATATTTAATCATTGAAATATTCTATCTTCTTCTCTTCAGGAAGACACAGTCATTACAGCCGATTGTGACACAGCAGTCGCCTTTAATGAGGCACGCGGCAGCGAACATGGCGTAAAAATCGAACCGATCGAAATTTGGAAGGATGACGACGGCCAACTATTGACTAATTGCGCGACAGTGAGAAAGGAAGGCGATAAGATATTGTAATTTGCAACATTTACAGGAACAAAAGAGAATTTTATCAAATAAATATTTTTCTTTTTCCTCTACAGCGCGACAGATTGCCTAAATGGAACCATACTAGAGCCGGGCACACTGCCACAACCCTTCATGAATTTCACACAATTCTGGAGCATATATGCGAATAGCACACATTCCGTCGATCCGGAACAACGTTTTCTACCCAATCAAGCCAATCTGACAATCTACACATGGAAAAAGTTATTTATCAATTTGGAGGGCTGCGTGAACACGCTGCGTGGTGAATGTAAGGATTTTGTGGCACGCTATGGCAACGATGGCGATAACAATACGGCGCAGTCACGCTATCAGTGTTACTACAACAAGGTGAGCAGTCACATATTCGTACATATGTAATTATGAAAGCGTGTGCTTATTAGCACAAGCGAGTGAGTCGTGTGGTACGCCAATTGAACTTCTTTGGTTGGCTCTACGGCACGCACATTTCATATCATTGAAATCCACTACTTACTTATATATTATTATTTATGTTGATTAGTTATATTTAATAAACATGTATTTTGGTATGTGTGTGTGTGTGTGTGTGTGTTTAATCCTAAACATACAGGATCCTGCTGTGGAATTTGTGGTGGCACGCTATGACTTGGACAAGGTCTATCGTGAGCTGTTGGTATCGTTGATAGTGCCAATTGTTTTGTTTGTGGTTTCATCGATTTCACTTTGCATAATAACAAAATCGGTCAAGGTAACGTTGGAATGACATACAATAAATTATTATTATTATTGGATTTGCGGAAAAAAGTATTCAATTTTATTAATTCAAATCTAATAACTCCACGAACAGGTTGGCGATGATGCGAAAATGCGTTGTGTTTGCTCGGGTGAAGACTCCGACTTGGAGGATAACTATCGTGGCAAACAACGCAAACCGAATGCGCAAATTTACGAGACGGATGATGATATGGATATAAGACGTAGGAATATCGAGGTGAGCTCTTGTTTTATTAATCAATTCAATTTTCGGAATCCTCAGGGAGATGCATATTTTTCGAGTAATTTTTTTTTTTTTAGTTTTAATTTTTCCAAAATCTCTGTTATAGCACAATTTGGCAAAAGTTCTACGCAGTGCAGAGTTTTTATTTACAATTTCTCATTTAAATTTTCAGGAAGAACCACCACACGATACGCACGAAATGATCGGTAGTACAAAATCACTGATACCACTCAGCCCCGCCACCGAATCGGGCACCAGTGAACGGACATATGACGATGAGAAGGCATCCAGATGCGATGCGCCCGAAAAGCCACTCGTTGAACTTTAAACGTCAACAAAAAGTCAAAAGCGGAAATTCTAATATGCACAAATATATACCATACATACTTGCATTCGTAAATACATACACAAAATTCATGCAACAATAATAAAAAAGGGAAAAGACATCATTTGTATTTAAAACATCGCTTAACATCGTAATCAACGATCATTTGATTATATGAAGACACCATCAAAATACAAGGACTGCCTTATACGACAAAATAAAAACAAAAAAAAAAACACGAAAGATGCAAACTTAACAACAACAACCACAAAAATGGTTAATAAACAAATAATTAGAAACTTAAAAATGAAACAAAAAAAACTTTATTGTAAAATTAATCATTCTAGAGAAAACTAATTGTATTTATGTATATTTACAAGAAAAAAGTGATCAAAATTCAAATTGTGTAAGCTCTAACGGTAACGGTAACGTAATGAAAGGCTAGATTAACAATTGTGTAGATATTTTGCCTGTTTTTATCAGTAACTTCAACTTTTGTTTTTTTTTTATTTCCTTGATATTTCATGATTCGTGTTTTGATCAAGAATTACCGTTATTTTTGGCTTCGAATTTTTTTCTTGGCAAACTTAACCAGTATTTTATTTTTTCAATTTTCTGATCATATTTGATCGATATTTTGTATTTAAGATACATTTTAAGTAAAAAACCATAATCTATCTGAAGGTCAAAAAACAGCTGATACGATGGGAATTGCCATATCGCAGTGAAACGAAAACAGGCTGTCTACCATGCAACGTTGCGAACGACTACTACACGTCCGGGGTGGGATAACTACCCAAAATTGAAGAGGGAAGCAATACGAATGTGCGGAATGAGCTTGAGAAGCCTGCAAACTCTAGCAGCAACCACAGAGTAGATCCAGCAACTAATGCCTAGACTTCTTTTTCAGCATACTGAAAGACAATGGAAATGGAAGCAGGAGATGGCGAACTTGTTTCCCCAATCGATGGCAATGGAGTAAATCTTTCATTTCCCGACTATGAAGACGTTCGAATAGCAATTACCTGCTTGAAAAACAAGAAAGCGGCGGGGATCGATAACTTGCCGACTGAACCATTCAAATATGACGCCATCGAACTGACCAGGTACATGCATCAACTTATTTTTAGTATATAGTCAGACGGACTTTATCAGTGTAGCTTTACACCTGGTAAAATTATCATCGACAAGATTTTCTCCATGCGTCAAATCAAATGTGAAAAGCCTTGCAAATCTTGAATTGTTCAAAAACTTGCGACAGTGTGTGTCTCTGCTCTTATATACCCGCCGATTGCTAGCGTAAATCCCGCTAAAGTTCTGTACGAAATGTTCTCGAAAACGACATTTGATTCTGGTGCAGCTTATCGGTTTCTTAACTTCATCTGACATTCGTATTGATGATTTTCGGAACATTATCATAATTTTGTTTTTCTAAAAACCACAATTTTACTTAATTCGTTAAGTTGTTAAGTTTTGCATATAGGTTAGATGTACATACAAATTTATTACTTATGTTGTTTTAATATTTTCTGGTTTAAAAATTTAGTTTGTCAGCTGCGATCTCTGTAAATGACATACAAATTTTAAAAATTTATATCTTTTATCAAAAGATCGGCTTAAATGAATTTATAGCTGTTACCGCCACTGAACAGATGTGTTACATAGGAATATATTTCTATTAGTTTTTTTTTCGATAAGTAATACAAAAAAATTATCAAAATATTGGACACAATTTCATTGATTCTCAAAGCTTTTAGAAAGTTATAATAATAATAGGCAAATTTTTCTTAATTTTTCTTGAAAAATGAATTTTATCGCACAGAATTCTAGGTTATGTTTTTCAAGAAAACCGCTTACTCTATATATAGAAGGTATATAAGAATTTTGTAGTTATTTCATAAAATGATTATGACCGAATTATGGAATTTTTCATAAAATTTTTTATATATATAAACTTAAATAGCTACAATATAATTTTTGATTATACTCATGTTAAAAAAAAAAACAAATAGCACTTATTACACAAACATAGTTATAGCTATTTGACTAACATAAATCTTACTATAAATTCTTAAAAAACTGTACTAGCAATGCCTGATCGCACCTTAAGGACTTTATATATACAGGGTCCGCCATCTAACATTTTTTTTTTGAACTAGTGGTTATTTTGAGTGTGGTAACACTGATGTTACATCTGATTTGACAGAAAGTTAGTTTTATCCTTCCGCTGAACGAAAATGGTTGTGTATACGATTGAGGAATGGGCAGATGAGCGCTTGGCCGAAGACCCGGAATTTTACCAAAAAATCATCTTTTCCGACGAAGCTCATTTCCATCTTGGCGGCTACGTCAATAAACAAAATTGTCGTATTTGGGGGACGGAAAACCCGCACGTGATCGAAGAGAAGCCAATGCATCCTCAGAGATCCTGGTGCGGTTTTTGGGCCGGCGGCATCATTGGCCCATTTTTCTTCGAAAATACGGCAGGAGCCGCCGTTACGGTCAATGGCGAACGCTACCGCGCCAAGTTAACGGATTGGTTCTTCCCGGAAATCGAAGAGGAGGACTTGGACAACATTTGGTTCCAGCAAGACGGCGCTCCGTGCCACACAGCCAACGTTACGATCGATCTTGTGCGCACTGTTTTAAAAAAAAAAGTTACGTGGCGGACCCTGTACATATGTTTTAAGGTGCATTTAGAAAAGATTGTCATGATTAAAAAAAAAAAAGTATACATGAAAACATGAAAAATAATGTATGTAAGAAAGTTACTACATTGCTCTCTGCATTTAATGTCAAAAAGCAGACTCAAATTGTGGTTTAGTAGTTTTCTAGCATTTATTTCCTATTAAAATTTCAATAATAGTTAATTAGAGCTTGACCATTTGGCGTCGAGTATTCGCAAAATATTACATCTGAGCAGGAGTTCGAGTAACTTTCGAGTAAAGAACTTTTTTTTGAGTATTTTGAGGAAATATTTTTTACTTTTTTTCTACTCAAATTGTATATACTTTAAATTGAAAATACTTTAAAAAATCTGCCCAAAAAAAGAAAATTAAAATTAAATTAAAAATTATTTTTTTTTTATTTTGTCACACAAAATGTTAAAAATCTCTAAAATTTTAAACGAACATGATTTAAGTTGGGCAATGAACGAGTACCGAGTTACACTCGCAGCCAATGTTGCCAGAATATTTTTTTTTCTGAAGTAGCTTTTCCACAGCCAGTGTGTAGCCCTGAACTAAGTAGTAGGGATAAATGAAAATGGGCATTGTAAATAAATTTAATAATTCATTACCTAATAAAACTGTCAAATTTCTACTAATAATAATCATAAATTTAGAAACAATTGGATATAATTTTTTCTTTTAAAATCAATTTTTATAAAAAAACAATCAGTAAAATTTGTTTCCCAAGAAAAAAATTATATTAATAAAATCTTATCCCCGTTTCGCAAGAAATTGACGCTAAATAGCTCCATCTGGCTATAATATTTCTAACTACCCACTCCTTTAAAGAATTTAGTCTGAATTTTGATTTATAGAGATTAAACGTGCCTTTGACGTTACCTTAAAGAAACAGAGATTTGTAAAACAAAAATTTAAAATTGATTGAACTTAATTTTTACCCAAAATGAGTCGTCGAAAAGTTCCGCTAATATTCTTTAAAAAATACGAATTTTTATTGAAAAGTATAAAAACAAAAAATTACTGTTAGAAAAATGCATTTCTTATACAAAAACCACCGAACCGAAAAAAAACAGCAATGGGAACTAAAAAAAAAATTAAAAAATCAAAATTAAATAGCTTTGCAATACAAACGAGCTAAATTTTGTGTCTTACTAACAAAAAAAAATATAGATTAAATAAATAGAAGCAACTCTGATCAAAATAACAACTTCATTATGAGATACAAAGCTGTTTTCTTTCAACTAAGACTAAGCACACAATAGAACCGAAAGCGAGCTAGGGAGAAGAAGAGAGGAAAACAAAATAGAAAAGCAAACTTGCAAGAAGACAATTTATTTTTTTAATCCGGGTTAAAATGAGGCAATATTTCTTTGGAGTTGGTCTTTCTAACAACCGTTACTTGGCTTCTACTGATTTTGATTTGCCATTTCATAACGAATACTCTGGAACAAAATTTGGAAATCGTGCATTAATTAATGGTTCGATAAACGCAAAACATCGATGGTTCGAGCAATCATGGATCGGTTTCGCACCACGATTGCTTTCAGAGGATAATGCGATAATGAAACCGAACGATCATCAAGGGTGTCGCACGTTCGGTGAATGGGACCAACAAGAGATGACCACCATTGCTGATTCTCACCAGAAAATATTGTTCAGCGATTGAGTTCTCCTTTAGTTGAATGGGTATGTTAATGAACGAAATTGTCGCATTTAGAGTGATGATCCACAATGTACCGGATTCCCAAAAAGTCACTATTCTACAGTAATCTAGAAGCAGAGAGAATCTTTGGTTGATATTTCTTCCAAAATTAAGCCGGTCATAATGTTACGGTCAATGGGTAACACTATAGTGGTATGATATATGACATTTCTATACCGTTTATGTGGACACCAGTTCCAACAAGACGACAATACATGCCATACAGTATATGAAACAAAAAATTTATTGAAGGAAACTTTAGCTCGCGTCATAAGTCTGATCGTGCAATTTAGCACCGCTAGAGTATTTCTTGTCGGGATATCCGCTTGCCTACGCAGACAGCCCTAAGACGATTGACACTTTGGAAGGGAATATTTGGGGAATTATGGCTGACATATGGCCACAATTACTACAAAAAAATACTCGTATTCGAATTTATTCGAACCAGACGCGGCGGTCACTTGCTCGGGGGTTTAGAGAATGCCTACCAAAATCAAAGATTTACCTCGCATGCACTGAGTTTTAATTAACTCTGACTCAAGTATATGTAATGCAAAACCCGGGTTAAAAATATAGTTATTTAACTAAGGATTACCTAACTCTCAAGTTATAAATTTAACTCTCAAGTTTTCTGCAAGTTGGCCTAAATTTCTATTTGCCACTACTACTTCAGCTGCGCTCTTTGGTTCACTTAGTATTTAACTTTAGCGTCGGACTTAATCCAAGTTAAACCTAAACCTTAGAAGCATTGTTAAAACTAACCTATGTAAATATGTATTTACTTTATGTAAATATTGAAATATGTATGTATGTACACGTACGTCATTGTGTGAGCACAGCCCTAGGCAACGAAATAAGCACGTTTCCATAGATTTGGTAATAAAGTATTAGAAAAATATATAATAATAATAAAAAAAAAAAATTTATAAAATTTAATTTAAACTTAGCAAACGCCAAGAGTAGTGAATAAACAAAACATGAAACATTTAAAAACGTTAACTTGAGCATTACAAACTGCTATTGGATTGTATTATTACACTATGTACTCGTATGTAAGTCGATAGATATACTTCTTTGTATATGTATGTGCATTTAAGCAAATGTTAACGCGAAGCTAAAGAAGCAAAAATCAACAATCACTCGGTCTGTTTTTTGAAATTCAAACTTATACTTACAAATATTTACAAATGTACTAGAGAATTTTCAAAAACAAAAACAAATAATAAATAAAACAAGGTAAGAATTTATATTTGGAATCAAAACTTGAATAAAAACTATTACTTTGTAATATTAGAATGAAAAAGGAAAAACAAAAATAGTAGAAAAATTTACATTATTATACAAAAACACGTTTAGAAATAATCTGTACAATTATTTGTTTTTGTAAATATTTATTTATATTTATATGTATGTAACGCGAAGTGTACGCCTATTTATCAAAACTAAATTCAGCACTAATTGAATTGAATTGAATTTATTATAAGCCTGTGTACTATTTATACTAATACTACACGTATGCATGTTGATTTTTGTCAAACGCACTTTATAAAAAACTAAGTACTAAGCACTCTTAAACTAATTTTATGGCTTTAAGATAGACATATGTATGTAGGTATATGTGTTATACAAGCTGATTTTAATGACAAACTTTTTTCTGTATTCAAACTGATTAGCCACCGAGACCTTTTACAAATTCGGAAAGTTCTAGTATCTGAATTTTAAGTTTTACTAAGACAGAAAGACCTCTGAGTGTGATTTGGTCATGTTTGGATCTACGAGAATCTCTCTTGAATTCGGGGATATATTTATTAATACACATAAAGGGTGTTTTTTTTCTTAGACAGGTGGTCTTCAAAAATAAATAGCACGCTGATGGTTTCATTTAAAAGCCAGGAATTTAGCTTTATTATAAAGATAAGGATTTCTTATTTTGTTTTAAAAATTATTTCGGTCAAGTGACCGCAGCTGGCTCGAATGAGTTCCAGCCGAGGGGTCTAATTTTCCCTAACTTTTCATCATTTTTGGCCGTTTGTCAAATGGGTCGAATATTCTCTTCCAAGGCGTCAATTGTCTCGGGCTTAGCGGCACAGACAAGCGACATCATAGCGACTAGCCCCGTCTTCATTTTTTAAGATATATAGACGTAGTAATTTACTCTTCCAAATAGAGCACAGCCAACAGAGCTCAACAATGGCTTGTGAGATATCATCACTCCAAATGTGAAAACTTTGTTTATAAACGTACCCATTCAATCAAAAGGAAGCTTCATCGCTGAATAAAATTTTATTGTGAAAATCGGAATGAGACGAGCTTGATGTTCGAAATCGGCTGAGCGATTATGCCGACGGAAAATTGAACGCAGCGCCCGAAGCTTCATGTCAGCCGAACCATTATATTTTCCATTATGAAATGGCAAACGAAACTGAGTATAAATCAAATAACAGCTGTCAAAAAGACCAGCTCGAAAAAAAGTATTGCCTCATTGAAAACCACACGTCTAAAACAAAAACCCCCTTTATATAGCAAAACCCCGCCTCTAGATGCTGTTCCCCTACTTGAGTTCAACAATACAAGGACCTACTGAGTAATGTAATGAAAATTGTACTGTGCAACAAGCAAGATAGTAAAATTAGCGAAATATGATTTCCTAGAAAATTTTAAACCTCTAGCGCCTTTATGGATTTGTCTGTAGAAAAATAGTAGAAATGCTTAAAGTAGAAATTAAAAGGATCCTCTTATATAGGAGCAAACGGATTAAAATGTTTTACGAAATGTTTTCTCGTGAATTTTTTTATATAGTTTGGAAACAGCTTACAACAGTACTTGTAAGCTTTAGGAGGTTATAAAAAAGACTTTGACCCAACTTTTAAAACTCCATTATGAGTATTGTTGCTGGACTAGCTAGAAATGGAAAAGTCCAAACCGCGAAAACTCTACACACTACGTGGGCAGGCCTCCTTTCACACTAAAGTATCTGCTAAGAACGGACTTCTCCAGTAGAGTCAATAGCAAATCGACAGAAGAAAACAAAATCTACTCCATCAGCCTTCATGAGCATCACAACAAGCTCAATAAGCGGAACAGCTTCAATGGAACTCCAAATAAAAGTATGGGTTACTTATTTCGCTAAGCATTTCTCTCTATGCGGACCGACATTTTTTCTTGGATAATTTTTATTTCTACTGAGATCGTGATCGATCGTGATTGATAATGGCTGGATTTTAACTTTGTTGCGCAGTTTTATCGACACAACTGTTCCTGCCACTATATAAGCCTAGTATGCCATGAGATTATTAATATAGTATTTAACTCTGTTAGGGATCACGCTAGGAAATTTCGAGACTTCTCCAATTAGGGCCTAGAAGTGAAAATTTTACATGAGCACTCTAAGTCGAAATCCGCTCAATAGATTTCCATCAAATTTATATAGTTTAACCAGAAAACTAGTGCCTAATCGAATGAATTTTTTTAAATTCCTTTTTCATAACAGTTAGCTGTTAGTTTTTTAACGAAAATGTGAAAAAAGTTTTCGTGTTAAAATAAATTTCGGTCAAACACAAAAATGATCTAATTGAAAAGAAGAATATTTTCTTCGATTGGTTTTGGATGAATATCCAGGTTGTTCTTTTGAAATATTTTAGAACGTATTATATATTATATAGAACTATTTTCAAATTTTCTTTTATTATCGGAAATGTTTTTCTATTTTTAAGTATTATAGAGCATATCTTTTCAAAAACTTCATAAAAAAGCTTCAAAAAAAGTGTGCCAGCATCTCAAGATTCTATCGATTCCGAGGCAAGTGACACGTTCTGATCGAAGGCAACTCCGCACGACAGATCTTCTTGGAAAACCGATCCCAACTTTTTAGTAAGGAAATTTATTTATTTTTTTCAAAACTTTAAAAATCGTAAAAAATTCAATTGAAACCACCTTGAACTCGAAAAAAAACTCTTCCAAAAATATCCTACAAACTACCATCTCTGCTGATCAACTAAACTAAGTTAACGCATTTTAATATGCTGTACTGTATTTATTATCATATACAATGTAGTCAAGTGTATTTCTTTTTTTCTTTGCTATAACCTCAAAAAATTTTGTATATTTACATATTTATCTAAAATAAATTAGTTTAAAATAGTTTTAATATAATAAAATTAATAAAAACAAACAGCAGAATAAAATAAATTTGATGTTTTGGCATTTAGAAATTACATAGCTCGATGAAGAGGGGGAAGAGGTTAGGTTAAGTACTACGCTAAAGCCACGTAAACAAAGTTATGTAGTTTTCTTCGGAAGAAACAATTATCTTTTGAAGGCAAAGTTGGCTTACATGAAGGGGGAAGAGGTTCCGGAAGTCCTAAAATATTATATGACCACGTGATTTATAGGTGGCGTCTACTTTATGAGAGGATCTAGATCAAAGCATAGTTAACAAAAAATTTATGTATAAAATATACGATTTTAATTATAAAGCCCGTAAAGATCTTCTTCCTAGAACGCAAAATCGTAAAAATTAGGTATTTGTGCTCGAAACCCCCGATTAAGCCCAGCAGCTTAGCGAGTGGGAGGCGGTTTTCGACAGCACAAATGCCAGCTCTATGTTTCTCTGTGTAAGTAAAGAACATCTATCAAAAACTATTTCTACGACTTTTTTTCGGGTATAGCAAACTCTTCCAATGAAAGCCCCAGAGAAGCTCATTGAGTTTAGAGGTTCGTGAACCCTTGAACATTTTCACTCTCTCACCTTCAAAAAACATATGTTCAACACTTACCTTGAGCTCCTCCTGCCGGCGATAGGCATCGGCCATCATACGTTTACGTATATCCTCCGTTAGTACGGCTTCCCGACTCGGTGGACCTTCACCTTGCTTATTCAATTTTACAACTACCTAAAGGATGAGCACAAAATGATTTTTCGAAACATTATTACACTCGAGGTAATCCAACTCAACTTACTTTGGTCTTATCATTCTTGCCGACATAGTGATGTAGCTTCCTATCGGGCAGAATTTGTTTGCCCGCAAACCATAGTTGAGCCTTAACCGTTTCGATAACTTCGCGTGCAGCTTGTGTGCCACTTAAATCTTCGGTATTACAGAATTCCATGCGTATAATATCGTGTGGTGGCAATTGCATGGGATAAACTATGGTGACAGCACCACGTAATAAATTTAAAGCCTCGGAGATATTTTTCAAATTCAAAGGCTGATGAGCCGTCACTAATTTCTAAAGCAATTGGTATACATATTACTTTAAGCTGGTGGAAAAAACTCATACACTTTTACCTTGTCGATGAAACTCTTTGCATCCTCCATTGCCTTCTTCAATATCTCACGCATTTTCCCCTGCGGCTGTTGACCATTGCGTCGGCCCAGTGGATCTTTGTTCATAACAAAACCTCCAGCCGGTATACACTTCTCACCCCAAATATCTTTCAGCTTCAATTCGACAATTTGCTCATCGGTCAGGCCAATCATTTCGGGTGGCAACATGGTGCCATATTCGATGAGTTCTTCGATTTCCGAACAAACGCGATACACCTTCAGGCGACCGTTATAAATTGCTGTTACCTCTCTTATAACGTCAGTGGTGTTCTCGTCGACACTGGTATCGTAGAGAAAAAGATTTTCATCGCCGCGTTTAACATGCAACAGCACCATTTTCCTTATCCGCTTTTACTTTATGTAAAATTATCTTTATTTTTTGAATGATTTTCTTTTTCAGCTCCTTTTTATGGCAGTTTTTGCATAAATTTAAACGTCCAATAATGTGTGAGAGACAAAAATTTCAAATCAAAATTCGAACAAAAATTTATCGATGCTCACTGACGACTACTAAATGTCTGTCTACAACGAGTTTCCGGTTTAAATGTTGCCTTCTAATTATGATTTTATCATAGATTGAAAATTACCCTCGTGATGGCTTGCATTTATTAAATCGATTTTAAATAGTTTCATGTTGCTATAACAACCCAATATCTTGAAGCACATGATATTGTTACCGTTGTTATTGTGGAAACACTATTAGAAACTCATATGAATCAAAAATGCTTTGAACTGGAGATAAATTTAGAAGAAAAGACACAACTATTTAAGGTATATCCTTATTTCTCCCAAATGACACTTCAAATATTTGTCGACTCCACTTGCTCTCTCTATCTCTCTCTCTCTCTCACACACACACTCACTCACTCTCTCTCTCTCTCTCTCTCCATGCAAGCCTAATAAATTTCCTGCAGTCCCCACTGCTAGAACCAAAAATCAAAAATAAACATTAAGCTTTGTTAGCTTCTTCCCGTTGTGGAAAGTCCTTTGCAGCAAAGTTCATCTTGCTCAGCAAGGAAGGAGCAGATTAAAAGATATCATCGAGTTCATGTAACGGTATATCTAATTATCAAACCGCTTCTACAAGGATTGGTCATAGGAACTGTTAAATGGCCAAGTTAAAGTCTCATGCCGAATGGATACTCATAGCCTGCGGGCAACAACAAATAATACTTAGACTACCACGATTTCAGTCTTAATAAGTGAAAGGTGTTCTGAGCTACTTATTCTATCGTTGCAACCAGACCATTGAGGCTTCTGTACAAGTTATATTGGGAGCACAAATAAGCCCGCCGTTTTTTGTTAAGAAAATAGTATTTATTCTGAGAGAAAGGTAGTTAGATTTAATCGCAGTATTGTCCATCACAAGTAACTACTTTTTCCCCATCTTTAAGGCAGCGTACTGATTACACGCCTGAAGAACTCCTCATCTTTTAAAGTTATCCACGAATCAACCCATTTTTTCGGTATCTACATATTGTATAAACAGCTGATCCGATAGAGCTGGTTCCACTAACTTGAACATATGATAGTCAAGCGGCAGGTTGGGTAGTATTTAACAAATAAGAGTTTTCCGCTGGAGCCGCTGCATATGGCCGGTTATTGTAATGAAGAGAATAATTTTGTCATGTTTGGTGTAATATTGAGCGCATTTTTCCCTCAATCTCAGCAGTTGTGTTCGGTAGAGAGCTCCAGTAATTGGTTAGCTCCTCGTAAATATTTGTCTTCCACTGCGATCTTTGTCTTCTACGTCAAATGCACCGTTTTGAAACAACTCGATTCGCGATTCTCCTCAGCGAGCAAGCGTTTCGCCTCAGCAGGATATGCGAAGTAGTAACTCATGTTTAGTCAGCGGTTAACTTCTAGCAGCTTCAATAGCGGCAGGCGTTTAGAGCAAAGGCCTCAATATTGCAGACAGTAGAGCAGGCAACCTATGAGCCCGAAGCCCGGCAGACTTTTCTTACTTGATGAGGGAAAACTGCTGGACCTTCAAACAGCAATGAGTAAAGGACCAAAAATGCTTACTTCAACTTACTGAGAGAACAGCAGTGTTCTTTAAACGAGAGATACACAAGTATGTGTAGCAGAGCAGAGCTTTGGTCCCATTTAGTGTATCTGGTAGCACCAAACCACATGTAAAAGGCTTCCCCAGCACGTAATATAGAGTGTTCTCGATGATCTGCTTGGGTTGTAGTTCACAAAAGCATCCCAATGTAATATATTTACACTTAATTACTGACCTTAATTAGGACTTAATAAACTCTTCTTATACTCACCTCACATACAAGAGCGATAAGTGCTCAACTTAAATCAATTTTTAGATCTTTATTTCGTAAGCACAGGAGTTATTATATAGCCAGCTAATATTTGTGAGATGTGTTCAGCGTTTTCTCCATTATGTTATGTTGCTTCGGTCTAGTCCTAGATTAAGGGATTTTAGTACATAGCGCGAATTCGTAATTTGTTGGGAAATCCTATGTTGAGTACTTCCAGACAAAGGCAAATATCTGTACTATTTGGCAAAGTGTAGTTTAAAGTGATTTTAAAATAATTATCCGACACATTTCATAACTTTCATTTCTTTCATATAAAAATTAAATAAATAAGAATATTTTGCGCGGTTTGAAAAAGTTCAATTGAAAAATAAATATTAAAAAATAAAATAAATAATTAAAAAATAAAATATATTAAAATAAAAAAATTTTACCTAAAATACGCAAAAATTAATTTAAAAAAAAGTACTATTATAAACATTTTCCGTTAAGAGCATTAAAAAGTGCAGTATATAAAACACAAATACATATGTACATTACTATAAATACAAAAATATATTTAAAATCTTTTAGTAATTTTAGTTTAATTCGTTTCAAAAACCATTCCTCCCATATACATATGTACAAATTACATAAATTATTTGAGCATTTCACCATACATACATACATACATGTTAAATATCTAAAAATCTTTAGTTAATACATAAAGCTATTTTACACAATGAATGATTGTTGTTGTTGATTTTGGTTTTTTTGTTTTGTTTTACTATAATAAATATTTCCTCTTCATCAAACTTCATTATATGATTGCACTATTTTTTTAATGGGAAGTATTTAAGTAACAAATTCGTCTTTTTTCAAATAATAACAATTCTAATAAATAAATTTACTTAAATTAAAAACTTAATTTTAGCTCCTTCAAAAATTCTCTATCTCACTAATATAATTTCAGTTTGGACGAGGTAAAAAGGGGAAACCATTGTTGGTGCCTCTACGGAATCGACTGTACATGCTAAATAAATACTACTTGTAGAACATTGATATTTTGTTGTTGCTGCATACGGCAAGTGGTTCACATATTTTTTGTGTTTGTATGTCCATTACCGCAACACCTTTCGAAAATTCTCCATCTCGAAAATACTTGTAGAGAGTCTAAAATAAGTAAGTAATGGAAATATCTGGTATTTTTCGTTTTATTTGAATTGCATAAGGTTTTACCTGCCAAATGCATTGAATAGCGCTACAATTTCTGTACGCGTGAGCTTGAAGATTGGATTCTCTTCTATATGCGGTCGTTCCCACAACCCACTTTCTGTCGCCACATGTAATTTTTCCGAATACAAAATTTTCAAAGCAGTGCCGAGACCTTGTGTCTGTTGAAATGCAATAATGGTTAGAATTACAAATACAAAACAGTTGTATAAATAAACAGTAAAATGTAACTATGTTATGATGGATTTGCATGCAAAGATAATTCATTGTTTTTTTTTTCATTTCGAACCTGGAGTTTGCCCCACAGCCTGCATTTATCACAACCCACACAGTCCATTATTCTGGATATGTTTCGGAATTTTTCTTTATACTCATTTTTAAACTTCAATGAGGCAACGCCATTCGAAAATAGAACATTCTCATTGAAATGCGAGGAAAATGATCTGTGTAGAAAAAAATTAAATTCTTATTTAACACATCAAATATTTACTTAAAGCAATAGCTACTCACTCCACAACCGATAGTAGATCATTTATAGCCAGCTTCACCTCCTCATCCTCCTCCGCTATACCCGTGTAATACTCTTCCCGCCTCAAATATGGCGCTGCTTTGGCTAATGCACGCAGTTCGACCAAATAAATAAAATACAAGTTACGCAACCAATGAGGGCCTTCATTATTCGTCGTCTCGGGACTAAATCGGCGCTTAAACTCTTCCACATTTGGTCCCCAAATACCTTGTGGATCGAGAAAATCTTTCGATTCCGATAACAAATATTTAGCTGATAAATGTATATTGATACTGCTGTGTAAACCAGAGATGATGCGATAGAAAGCACGTTGCTCTAAGCACACGTCATTCAAATCAAGATGTGGTATAAAATCTGACAGTGATTTCGATTCATTTTTACGCCCAAAACAATTTTCCATATAAATGCTACGCCAAATACGATGCGCAGATTCCCCTCTATAGCCTGTGTAACGTTCGGGATTGATGAGTAAATCCACATATTGAGAGCCTTTATTCTGATGTTCCAGAATACAAAAATCTTCCTCCGCTTCATCGTGCTTTGCCCAACGTTCGAACTCACGATGTGCCTGATCGCTAAGACTTGTATCCAAATAACTTAAAACGCTGTTGTAATCTTCAGCTTCGGAACATGAGGACGATTGAGCTTCTTTGGTGTACTGTATGGGGAAAGAATAAGAGCGTATTAGTATAAATTATGAAACGAAATTATTATGGGTGTTCTATTCATTATTAATTAATTCATTTTTTATATAGTAATAAACAACAAAATTCCTTCACGTAGAGTATTAACTATTTTATTTATTAAATTGAAATTAAATAATTAATTTTAAATATATCAATAAGTTATTCAATTGATTACTTCAGTTATTTCAAAGTTAACAAAATTTATAGCTGATATTATTTTTGAGCAGCACACATAAACTTACATATATAAATTTATTATCAATCATTCATACATATAAACACTTATGATGATTTATTCGTATCGCAGGCACAAAAAAAACCCCAAATAGTAACTACTAATGACATACTGCCATTATCTTACAAGTTTACGTGGCAAGCACTGTTTCATGTATAATTCTAAGCAGAAATACTATAATTGATAAGCCTAATATAACGCTGAGTTGGCTTATAGTTTACACTATTAATTCACAGTATAGCTGTTATTTACACTTAATACTATGGATTTTTATCGTGCGCTTGCTGCTCTTACCTTGAAGGCTGCCGATTTAGTATTTTCGCTTTCCTCAATCAAACCTTTGGGTATATGTTGTTCATCACAATTTTGCACCTGGCAAAAACGCATAGCACATTTACTGTCATCTGGCCAGAAGGGGCATGAATTTTTTAAATTAACTTTATAAAAACGAAAGAAGTTTTTCACCAACAGTGACTTCAAGCGTGGATATATCTTGATGTTATTGAAGTGATCCACCGTATCCACAGTGCAGCTGCAATCGTTTATTGAGCCCTTTAGCTGTATTGAATAATAAATATATTATTAATTATTCGACACTAATTAAAAGAATAAACATTTTAATTAGCCTTACCTCACAAAAACAATTTTTGCTTCTATCGGAATCATCGGGGGTGTTGAAATATCCACTACAATGACGTATCCACAAAATGAAACACAGCGTCAGCGCTAAATACCACGCACCATTGCGTATCAAATGCTTCACAGACATTGCTCCAGGTTTCCTCTCACCTTTTCAGGGTCTTTTACACGTTTATTAGATTAGTTTCCACGATATGCACTATACTTACACCAATCGCGTGGACTTTATTTAGATATTATAAGTAACCTCTCACCGCCCCTTCTGTTTGTGCATAAACAATGGTGTAGTGAAAGTTTTGTTGCAAACAACTGAGAATAGAGAATTTTGGTTTCCACTCTTGCACTTTCACACTTATTAAATGAAAGAATTGTAACTATAGAAATGATTATTTTTACACAATTTATCTAATTTTGTGCTTTTCACAACCACATTTAACAGATGCAATTCAAGCTCTATTGGTAAATTTTTATGTTAGCCAATATTTTGCCGATTTCGTGATGCAAATAACGTAGACGCACTAATCCACTTACGTGTCTATTTATTGTTTTTATTTGTTGTTTTATTTTTTTTTATTCTGCAGTCAATTACGTTATCAGGCTGACAGATGTTAGTAGTGCCATTGCCGGTCATATGGAAATTTAAGTGCTGCCAATCTGCAAATTAGGTTATTCCGGCGCAGTGGTGAATTATGGCGAAAGAGAATGTTGATAAAAATTATAGGAGCGGTAAAATTTTAAATTTGAATTCAAAGTTAAATAAAATCACTATAATCAATAATATTACGAATAATTATTGAGTATTTTCATACATATGTCCGAATAGAAGTAAAAAATTCAAATAACAATAAATTAAGGGTTCTAAATTTGGTCAATCGTACTGTTAATTGTATTTATTTTATTTGGTCAGTTGGAAATATCAAGTGAAATCAGGTACCTGATTCACCATGCTGAAGAAGTTTTCTCTCCATAATTTTACTATACTCTGGGCATCCGGTGCTCAGGTATTGAAACCTTCTGCAAGTCATCGCATCTTTTCGTAATATTTTCGAGTATTACCCCTGTCAGCCAGCACCGCAAGCTCTTCACACTCACCTATATCGAGTCGATATCGGGTCCTTGGAACGTACGGACGTCGAAAATACTGGAAACATGTCGTAACACAACATAATCGATCTGTTAGGGAGTTGTTCGATCTGGAGACAGCCAGCACTACAGGACACCGTTGAACTCGTTCAATCGCAGCCCATTTTGGGATGTTTCGTCGCAAAGTCTGAATTTTTCCACAGTTGTGCCGAAGATATCTTCTGACGTTAAAGTCATTAAGTACAATTTTGATACCGTGGCGTGGGCAGCGCTCATGAGTACGTTCCAGAGGCTCATAAAAGGCATCCTTGATCACATTCTTCTTCTCTTGAATGTCTGAATTCGGCGACGAAGTCTCTCGCACACCACAAATCAGACACCAATTTTGGACGGTGGTGATTACAGCCTTTAGTCTTACAAAACATCAACCAGCTGGGTAGTGACCCTAGAAGTTTGATTACACCTTATTACACCCCTATTTTACTATGCGCACGGTATAGATATTCGGTGGTCGGCAGCCTTTGCCAGAAAAATTAATTAAATACAATTTTTGTAGGTCAACTTCTGAAATCATACATATTTCTAAGAGCAAAACCATAAGGATTAGTCCACTGAACTCTAGAGCCAAAAAAGATTAGAGGACAATGAAAAGACCAAGATGCTTGTGCGCCGAGATTTTTGAAAGAGCAGTGTGTACAGGACACCCCAACTGATGATAGAATGCCTCATACAAGGATGAACGATCTCCTAAGTACTACTAATGTAAGATAAATATATTTTAACCAAAACATCTCTTTTATTAATTTATTCTTATACAGTAATTCCCTTTCTAAGCACGAACTGGCAACTTTTTTTTTGCATTTTCCTCACAAACCGCATTTCATACTCGCTTGCATCTTTTCATCATCCTTATCCTTTGCCAGAGATGCTCCAAACTTATTTTCCAAAACTTCATGACCCTAATTTGCATATATTTACAAGCGTATGTATGTATGCGCATACCAAAAATCTTCAAAATTTACTTAGCGTTCTCTCAGCGAGCAGCACTAGGGTGGAAAGTGCATCATTTTTTATGTCCCATACAAGTTGACATTGAGGTGACAGTGACGGTGACAGTGACTGGGTTAATGCCAAGAGTTTAGACATATTTGCATAATAACACACCGTGTGATGTGTGTGTGCGTGTGTGTGGATATGAAGCTATGAAGATTGAATGGTCGATCTTAAGATCTTTACAAGAACAAGGTTAAGCGCGGTTATGGGAACAAAGATGCCATTCAACTGTGAACAAAGGTGGTAGAATCAATATTTTTAGTAATTAATTATCAAATGTGATTGATGAAGTACAAGAATTAATAATAATGGAAATAATGGAAGCATGTAAATTAAGAAAATGCCGAACCTAAAGAAAACCGTAGTCTATTTTTTAGTCTTAAAAATATATTCACTAAAAAACTCGTTCCATAATGACCCAATCGGACCCAAGTTATCTTCTACGTGTATATAAGCTTATTTTTATGTTTGTTTTCTGTGATCTCCGAGACAGAAAATTTGTCAGCTTGCTTTTTTGGTTCCAAGAAAAGTTTGTACAAAATATTTATTTCGGGAAGTGGACCATTGGCCGAACTATTCGAAAATATCGTATTTATAGTTCTATGGTAGATACCCCCGAAATGGTATATCTTTGTTTCCTAGAAATAAACCAGGGTCCTGCAACCAAGTTCAACTTGCTCTAAATATAAATTTCTTTACGGCACGGCAAGGAGATCACCGACAGATTGACAGAATTCATTATAATTTGGATATAAGCATAGATAAAAGCCACAGAAACACACAACAATTTGTGACAGGGTATGCGCTGGTAATCAAATAAAATTATTTTCTCAGCAGAATGTTTAGCACTGCGTGCTGCCATTCTGAAGGCCAGGGTTCGAGTACTTTCGCCCCTCGGCAGTGAATGTCAAGCCGTCCGATCCTACTCCTGACATTAAATAAGAAAATCTACTCATAAAAATTCATCGCACGTTCGGAGACGGTTTAGTATAAACTTTAGGCCCCTCCATTTGTTGGAAAAACATCAAGTCGCATATCACAAATTGGAGAAGGAAAATCGATTACAAAGAGACTGTAAAACTAGGCCAATGTAAAGTTTCACTTTTAATAATGGGATGACAGTTAGGTGAAAACCAAAATTACCATGATATTCTTCTGCCGCCTAACAGAACTGATTTAATGCTAAGAAAGGAAAACTTTTCAAACTTCTCAATAAGTTTCCGAAGACTTAAGAGTGAAATACTCTACATCCGAAACCAATCCAATGCACTCATCATTCACATAGCAGGTGAATAAGAAGACTTCGTTTCTCAAAGATCTAGTTAGTGGTTTTTAAAAAAAAAAGTACCTGTGCTTAGCAAACAACACGTATATACGTGTACATATTTCCGAGCCAAAAAGAGGGAATTTACATTTTATACTCCACTCAATTGGCTCTTCTAGTAGATGGAAAACATATTTCAAATAATCACACAAAGTACTGAACCGAGCTGAAAAGTTCTCACGCGAAAGTGAAATTAAAAATAGCATCAAATATCTTGCTTATTAAAAACAAAAAAAAAAGAACAATAAAAAGATTAAAAAAAAATTCTAAAACATAAAAAAACTTAAAAACGAAAGGGTTTTCACATTTTTTCTAATTTTTTTTTTTACAAATACCTTAAGAAACCTGGAAAAAAATTCGAAAAAATTGCTTACGTGACGCGCCAACAAAAACAGCATCAACACAAGCAACAGCAAACAGGATCATCAACATCGCCAACCCTTTTGTTTAATCAAATCAGACAATGCATATACGGGCGAGAGTATATGAATCACGACGAAAGGACATGCTGCAAGGACGCATAGAATGTCTAGAGAAATACACATAAGAGAAAGAGCGAGCGTAAAAAAAACTCATCTGCATATCGAATCGCCTGAGGACGAAAGAAATTTACATACACGTATATGTCTGGCTATACGTATTTACACATATGTGTGCATATGTATGTGCAAAGGACAATCACCACCACCACCGGCGCGATGAGCAGCAGCAGCCGCACCAAGACGCGCTAGACAAACGCTGCGTAACTTTGCGCCATTCGCTTAGACATATTTATCTATTTGAATAGGTAAACGCTTAGCATGATAAATATAAGGATTTTTTTCATCATTTTTTATTTGATTTTTCACTTATTTACCACTTTCGGTATTTCTTCTTTTTTTTTGCTGTAATTTAGTTTTTTTTTTTTTATTTTCTATTAAGATTCTGCTTTGGATCTTGCATTTTATTATATTTACGGCAGCGTAGCAACGGCGATTTATTCAAATTTGGCTTTGAAAGTAAGAAAAGCGTGTGAAGCTGAGTTTAGAATTTTTTTATCATTCTTTTTTTTTTGCTGGTAATTTTCCATATTTTTTATTTTTTATAAATATGTTTATTTAATGCTGAGAACTCTTCGTTGGTTTCTAAGCGAAGAATTGAAAAATGCTGCATCTGTTGTTTCTTAATTTTTAATTTTTTTTTTACATTAGGAGTAGAGGTTCTTGAAATAAAATTTCCATTTTATGTATATGTAGTATAAATATGTGAAAGGCTGGGTGATCTTCTATCGCCGAGCAGCTAACGGAAGAAGAAGAGATTGTCAAGTGTTAAAAAGCGGTATCTGGAAAATTTCATGCAAACACACCTAGTTTATCTGTATCTCGTATAGTATAAGTGCGATTGGATTACGTTGGATGGCTTTAGAAAGATGATATTTTGTACAAAAAAACCAAAAAAACGGGAGAAGTCTTGATCGCTTAACTCAGTAGTGATCAACGTCAAAGGAAAATGGTAGTGGTCGAAGGGCGGTGAACCGGTACAAAAGGTCTCCAAGTCTGGAGTAAGAAAGATTTTATTGTGTATTTGGTAAGATTTGCAAGGAATAATCGACTATGAGCTGCTGCCCAACGGCCAAACTCTTAACTCGACCCTGTACTGTCAGCAATTGGACCGTCTGAAGCAAGCAAGCGCCCCGAAGTATCCAGCTTTGGCCGAAGGGAGGAGAATTGTGTTTTATGAGAACAACACCTGACCGCATATATCAATAGTGACTTCCCAGAAGCTCCGAGAGCTAGGTTAGGAGATT
The DNA here is from genome assembly GCA_037013455.1 of Ceratitis rosa. Taxonomy (NCBI): domain Eukaryota; kingdom Metazoa; phylum Arthropoda; class Insecta; order Diptera; family Tephritidae; genus Ceratitis; species Ceratitis rosa. Next base: position 6,512,457 of record JAWMAG010000031.1, on the reverse strand, counting down.
CTTATGCATTCACCTTATAGTTCGGGGCTCGTACGAAGTGATTCCGTCTGTTCTTGTCAATGGGGAATAACTTGGCTGGTGAAGAATTGGCCTCAAAAGAAGCCTATGGGAATCGAGGGACGAGGGTTTCTATCAAAATGGCAATAAGTTATCGATGAAAACGGTGCATGACATAAATCGGAGACGATACAAGACTTATTGTATACATCATTGGCTGTTTATAACCGCTGAAGCTATTTTCGGCTAAGCTATTGATTTTTTTCAACAAATGGAAGGTCGTATATTTTATATAATCCAAGCCAGCTCTGCACGAGCTATGGATTTTTATGAAGAGCTTTTCTTATTTCATGTCAGGAATGCACTGGAGTGGCTTGATTTTAATTTTCTGCAATTTTGGATGCATAAACTCTGGCCTTCCGAATGTTAGTAAATAATAGTAGCCACCATATGTAAGAGCTTTTGAAGGAGCAGCCTCTTAGTCGCTGTGTGTTCTTGCAAAACTTATACTATTGTGTAAACTGACGCTGACGACACCATAAGCGCAGTCTTCATTTGGGAAGGACTTCTCAGAGCCGTTCGGCACTAAACGAAACTTTAGACAATTTTTGATGCTGCTGGTGTATGCCTATGAGATTGATATTATAGACTTTAACAACACCAGACTTCCACTCTGTTTGGCAGAAGCAGGTGATGAGTGACTTGATTTCACTTGTTATTTCCAACTGTCGCTAAACAGCGAAAAAAGAAATAATGGATCGTTACAGTTGATTCGGCCATAATCGCGTAAGCGTTTCCTAAGAGTTTTTTGAAAGCATTCTGCGAAAGAAAAATGCTTTCATTGACGCATATACACGTAAGATAATTAATATATTTTTAAATATAATAATTTGCATAGTATTTCGCACACAATCCTTTAAGCTGCTCATAAAGCCCACACTCATGCAAAACAAACTAATGAAGTTCTCCACACACAGCATGATAAACGTGATAAATGATAGTGAGAGGCATTCGGATACAGCAACGAGTACATACGAGTATGTATCTACATATAATGCAACAGAACACTTAGGGAGCACTTTTCACATTTTCGCGATTATGCAAATATTTGATATTCTCACGCGAGAGAGTTTTACAACGTGTCAAGAGTTCATTAGGATTTCGCTTAATCTTGTAATGAGCACGTAAACAAGAAAGGCAGATTTTTTTTAAATAAAAAAAGTACGAAAAAAATTAATATCTGAACTGATTTGCATACTTTCTTCAAAAAAGTAAAAAAAAAATGTTTGCAACTAAGGTAAACCAAGTGCGAATGCAAATTGTGTGTGAACATCACTTAAAATCGCATTTAAATTCGATTTGCATAATCTGCATAGGCACACACACACATACGTACACACTAAAGAAAATTGCAATGCAAAAAAAAATAACTCACGGCAAATGAACACATGAGAGAGGTCGCCCCTCAAACAGATCTTGCAATCTTCATGTCTTATTTGCACCTCCTGGTAGGCTGGCAATGATCTTTTAAAGCCACCACACACACTCACTCATAAGACCACGTGACACCTCAGCTCATCAGTAGATTGCGTTCGATCGATTTCAGCACCTTCGTTTGCCAAAATGAAAGAAAGAAAAAACTGAACGTAGCGTCTTTTGATGATTAGCGAAATTTATTGGCACTGTGGCAAGTAGGGTTCTAAACTACAAGCATACTCGTACATACAAACATACATGTTCTAGCAGGATACTAAGGGTTCGTGCGCACAAAAGGCGTTCAATAGATCTTTGTTTGAACAGAATTAAGTCAACAGCCACGAATATTTGTGTATCTATGTGGGTATTGGCAATTCTTGAGGCCACACGCTTTTGCTGTAATACATCCTGTATTTTTATGTCATTATTGTGCAAACATTTGTTGCATTTCTTTTTTGCATCTTTATCCGCCTCAATGTTGACAAAATAACAATAAATCGTCTATTCTTTCATGATGATTAGAGAACATTTATTTTATGTGCTTCAAAGAAGTTGTCCTGCGTAAAGAGTTCATCTTTTGGGTGTCAAGTTCGTAAGGAAAGCCCGTAGATGGAATATTGTTACAGATTGATTTCCAATTGCGCCCTTACTCCATTCGTGAATTTGCTATATGTTATGTATGTAAAGAAAGGTCAAGTAAAAAAGTAGTCCATTAGTTTTGCTATTTACCATAGTTGGAAAGCTCGATAACTTTTTGCTATTTTAAAGGTAAAGTTATGACTCTCTCATAGAAACCCTTGTCTCTATGGGTCAAAAATTGGAACAACCGATTTTCACAGGCTTCCCTTAAGGCCAATTCGTCACCAGCCAAATCATAGGAACAGACGTTAATCACTTGGTGTGAGGTGCATAAGAACTTTCCATCTAAGCTTCCGGAGCTTCTGTGTGTGGTCTGGCGTTGTCTTGTTGAAATACAACTCTCCTTATTTTGATCAAAGCTAGGCGCTTCTGACCGATTGCTTCCTTTAGACGGTCCAATCGCTAACAATAAAGGTGCGAATTAAGAGTTTGGCGAAAGGGGAGCAGCTCAGAGTTGATGTTTCTTTGCTAAACCCGCCAAATACTTAACAAAACCTTCCTGACCGTCAATCCTATCTTGGAGACCGTTTGTGCCGGCTCACTGCACTTCGATCACGACCGCTTTCATTTTACTTTGACGTAAGTGATCCACTTTGATCATCAGCTACCATCCACTTCTGAAATTAGTCGATTTTGTCACGATTCAGCAGAGATTCGCAGATGGAAATAAGGTCAAAGAGGTTTTTTCTAATTAACTTATGTGGCACCCATATATCGAACTTCTTCTTGCATCCACCCAGTTTTTTGTGGAATGTTTAGCTTCTGGGCAATGGAAACAGTGCGATGCTTGGTGGTCAGACGGCGGAACCAAAATCATGCATACCATAATTGACTGTTACATTATCAGAACCGCAAACATTATTCACATTCTCAGCTACCTGTCTTGCGTTTTCTCCTTTGTCGAAAAAAAATTTAAGAATATAGCGTAACCTCTCTTTGCTGGTATCCATCTTTGACTTGATCTCAAGCACTACTGAGTTAAATCATCAACACTTTTCCCGTTATCACAAATCCCGGGAGAGTATAAAAATCATAAAAAAGTTGCGTTAAATTTCCTACGGGACTTCTTCTCCGTCTATGGACGTATTTATGCTTGTTTTGATTACTCTCATTTATGCATTTATGAAGTCGCTTAATCTCAACTCATTGTGACCGCAACAGGTGTGCAGGCAAGTAGCCACAACAACCACAGCTTCACCTGTTCACGCGTGTCAGAGTTTAGGCGAGCACAAAAGAAATCTCCACTGTCCACTCAGTTACGCTCAGCACAAGCAAACCAACTGCCTCTTCCTCACAACCCCGATGAGAGTCGCCAATTGGTTTTGAGTCGCTTTCTTTTCACAGATAATTCTTTTCTCAAACAAACAAACATCGGCTGTTGCGCTCTCTGCTCTTGGACTTGAATGTGGCCTTGGCTTTGACTGTGGCTGTGGTTGAGGCCGGCAAATGTGAAAGAAGAAAGACAATTTTATAGATAATACAGAAATTCTTTTACAGCGTTGTCCCGTTCGCCGTCGCTGCTGCTGTTACTGTTGCGGATGAATGAATGATGATGTTGGAGTTGGTGACAGCGACTCAACTGGAAACTCTTCGTGCGTTACGTGGTGCGGCTTTCTGGCCTTGGTCGTCCACTTGTCGCTGCTGGACAATTCAGTTTGCGTTTAGCAATCGGGCGGAGCAGACAAGTTTGTATTTCAATTGCGGCACTCAATTGTTCGCCACTCAACACACATTCAAATTGAATTATATAGAAAGTGATTAACGCAATACATATAATTGGTTAAAAAAAAGTTTTTAAGTGCCTTTTTTGTTTTCACACCAAAAGGAGTTGAAAATTCTTCATTAAAAGGCAAACCAGATATTTTGTGTATTTAAATAAATTTTGTGAGGTACATAAATACGAAGAAATTACATATAATTTTTAAGTGTTACACTTATGTATGTATGTACATAAACGTGTATGCAAGCAATGTATGTAGATTAACAATTTCCGGTTTCCTGGCTGACTGACTAGCTGAGTGGCTGACCAGTGTCAGTTTACTTGTTAATGACTTGATTGCAGAAATATGCGTAATACCGTTAGAATAACAAGTGGAAAGTGGCAAAAGTATGCGCTTACGTGTGTGTGTATGGCAATAAATTAATTTGTTACGGCAAATCGTGAAGGAATGTAAAGAATTTTTGGAAAAATATATATAAGAAACGAAATATTAGATTAAAGGAAATATTATGTATATTTTTTTATACAAAAGAGGGAAATCGTGAAAAAAATTTGGATTGATTTCGAGAAAGAAACGAACGTTTAATTGAAAACCATAATACGAACTATTAATTAACTTCTACACAACAACTCAAGGACTAGAGACAAGCTGAACAAAAAATTACATAAAAAATAATCCCATCCAGAATAATTAAATATAATAATGAAACGCTATTTGGACGGTATATTTTATTCTGCTTTCCATTGAAATAAAATAATAAAATAAAATATAAAACGAAACAAACTAAAATTAATAAATAATTTAAAATAAAGCAAAATTAATTAAATAAAAAATAATAATTATGAATAGAATTATATTAAATGAAACAAAATAAAATTATATTAAATAAAGTTAAATAAAATATAATTATACTAAATTTAAGTAAATTAAATTAAATTAATTATATAAACTAAAATAAAATTACATTATATTTAATGAAATTTAATAAAAGAGGTAAATTAATTAAATTTAAATTGAACAAAGTAAAATAAAAGACAATAAAATTAATTAAAAAACAAAATGAAATACAATAAAACAAGATAAATCAAGGAAAACAAAATAAAATTAAATAAAAAAAATAAGTTAAATTAAATTAATTTAAAATAAGTTCAATTTAGCTCACAATAAAATTAACGAACATTAAACTAAATTAAATTAAAGTGAAATAAAACAAAAAATTAAATTAATAAATATAATATAATAAATAAATAAAAAATTTGAAAGAAAATAAGATAATATTAAAATAAATTAAATGAAACAAAATAAAATTGTATTAAATTAAGTTAAATAAAATATTATTATACTAAATTTAAGTAAATTAAATTAAATTAATTACATAAACTAAAATAAAATTACATTAATCTAATTAAAAAATAAATGAAATAAAATAAAACAAGATAAAATAAAAGAAAACAAAATAAAATAAAATTATATAAAATTAAAATAAAGTTAAATTAAATTAAATTAAAAAAAGTTCAATTAAACTAAATTAAATTAAAGTGAAATAAAACAAAAATTAAATGAATAAAATATTACACAAAATAATACCTATAACACATTAAATAAAAAAAAAATAAAATAAAATAAGGTAAAATTAAATGAAACAAAATAAAATAATATAAATTAAAATAAAATTAAATAACTTAATATAATAATATAAAATAAGAAACATAAAATAAAATTGAAATGGTAAAATTAATTCTCAGAAATGATATAAAATAAAATTAAATTATGCTTAATTTATTCCAGTTAACTAATTAAACAATATTAAATACAGTATAAACGAAGATAAAATAATAAAATAAAATAAAGTAGCATAAAATAATGTAAGCTAAAATATATAAAATAAAATAATTTCTACACATAAAAACGAAATGAAATAAAATAAAACAAAATTAAATTAAATAAAAAATAGATTTAAAATTATTAACTAAAATAAAATAAAATTGAATAAAACCACGTAAATCAAAATAAAATAAAACTGAATAAAAGAATTAAAATAAAATAGAATGAAATAAAATGAAAAAGTACATTATATTATACAATAAAATGAAGTAAAAAAACAAATTATATATAATAAGATAAAATAAAAAATAAAATAAAATAAAGGAAAGTATAAAATATATTAAAAATTAAATATTTATTTAATTACTTTTTAATTCAATAGCATCTATTATTATTTAACATTCGATTATATTAAAATTCCTTTCAAAACTTTTAATATTCATTTAATATTTAATTTAGATATTTCGAATCTAGATAACTGTTCGAAATTCATCTTTATTTCGAACATTTATCTAGATTCAAAATATTTGAAAAAAATATTCTGCATACTTATTTCGTACGCCAATACTGACTTTTAAAGTACTTTACGGAGTGTCACCTAAATACCAAGCGTAAACCAAATCCAGAAATGCAAAAAAAAAAACTCTTACAATAAAATTCAAAATCAATAACTAAAACAACAACAACAGTAACAATGATTACAATAACCATCATTATAGTGCTCATTCTTCTGCATACAAAAATTTTCTTTTCCCATTTAAACGGCAAGCGATATGTTTTTTTTTTCTTTGCTTTTATTTACGTACTTATGTACTTACTTACTTATTTGACTTTTATTTACTTTATTTTCATTTTTGTTATTTTGTTGTTGTACTTGTTGGCTTTTTAGCTTGTCAGTTAGTTAGCTGCTGTTGTTGGCTCTGACACACTTTCGCGCGCGCATTAACTGAACTTCTCTGTGTCGAACGGCAGCAGCAACATGGCAATTGTGCAAATGTACCTGAACGTGCTGACTTACCCATACAAATACACATGTATATGCGTGCCTGTGTGGGTTTATCTGTAATGTCAGCTATCATTCGCGCGGTGAAAAGGTGGGGTGTGCGCGGCGTCGCTTATGGTATGTTGCTAACGCGCATGCTCAAATGCGCCGGTGACAGTTTCATTTCAATTAGTACAACGACAAGCACTAGTATGAGCATATGTACTCGTATGTATGGTATATACGTGTATGCATATGTGTTAGTGCTTATACAAATATTCTGTCGGTAACCAGTTGTCCATAATCTATGTATGTATGTAAAAATAATTGATTGAAGGAAAAAACTCATATATATCTATGTAGATATGTAAATATGTATTTACGTATGTAGGTATTTATTTGTGTGGCATTATGTGTATTTTGCCCAAATTCTGATCACGTAAAGTAATTGAAAACGTTTATGCTATATTCGGTTCTTGCTAGAAATTTCACTTCTAACAAATTTTCAGACTAACATAATTTCTTTTAGCAGCATAAATAGTTGAAGCATAAGCGGCTTGGAAGCTCTGGGATTATTTGAATAGATGTGTGTTTGTATGTTTTTAAATTTTGTACAATACATTATAGTAATTTACTCTCTGAATTAAATAATATTTCTAAATAGTGTAAATGAGATTGATTGTTTTTCTAGGTAGGGTAAAATCAGTTTCTTTCCCGAAAGTGTTCGACTACATTTTCGATTATACAGTGGATTCCTTTAGTGCCAAAACAAAAAATATTCGAAAGGCTTAAGCCGCATTCAATTTTAAAATCATATGCATAAATCAAGTCGAAAAATCCAATAGTTGGTTAATCTGACCTGTAGTCCCGTCCGAGTTTACAGAAACTTTTATCTGGCTTGCCAGTAGTTTCTTCTTTTTACATACAGGCATCAAAGAGTACCTTTACTCATTGAAGTCTGGTTCACCTCCAACTGAACTTTACAATGGGCGGAAGGTCTTTCCACTTCTTTTGTTTTCTGCTGTATCCAATACTTTTAAACTTGATCAGTCGACGTCCTTTCGGACGATATGACCCAGCCAGTATAGCTGAACTATGACTCATACTGCTACTTTTTATCATCTGAGGTATTCGCAGTTGTTAGTACGCAAAGATCCATAGATATTCCGAAAATCCTTTCTCTCAAAACTTCAAGCGCCAACTGATTGAATGTCGACATCGTCCACCATATAGCTAAAAGGGAATAATGAACGGCTTTAAGAGTTACATCTTTGCTCGACGCGAGAGTGCTTTACTTCTCAATTGCTCTCTCTGTCCAAGGTAGTAACAGTTGGCAAATGTCATTCTGAATTCAATCTCAAGGTTGGCTTTTTTGGTGGTGTTGATCCTGGTCCCCATATAAAACGAAATCATCTTAAACTTAATTTTTATGGCTGTTAGTAGTGCCGCCTGAGGCAATGCGCAAATATAGTGACAGTTTGTTTGATGACAGGAGATATTATATTTCATTTTACCCGCGTTAACAAGTCCCCAGTCTGGAGAAAGCAGAACTCTTCTATCCAGCTCTGCAGGTAGTATTATTTTTTCAAACTACAGATGAAAGAAGTCATACCAAAAGGAGTCACTTTATCTGAAAGGTTGTTTGGTCTTTCTCGATACTGACGGAGCTCGAGGTGTTGCTTAACGTCCGCTATGCGAGTAGACAAAAGTCAGAGATAGCGGCATAGAGGCAACTCTCTTTCATGCTGTATGTATGTTGCGACTCTCTTTCTATGAATGTTTTCCAAGATTTGTCATATGATGAAAGGTGTCCTTGCCTGATGAGCTCCGCTCGCTGCGCTTTAATCTTACAAATGCTAAATTCCTTAAGATGTTATGAAAGATGTTGGGGAGACTTATCTCAGGTGTATACTGTGAAGTACTCATTCTTATTGCCATATTTAAATAGCTCAGCCGGTAAGCTATAAGTTTGTTATTTTTCAGGAGGTAGATCGGTGTTCTAACTTCCTTATGTGGGCTGATAGAATTTTTTCTTCGTAGTCACCTATTGGGAAATCGGGTTAACCGTTAACGGGTATTTCACCCTCACAGCAATTCAGCGGTGAGCAGATTACCACTTACACACTAGCTTTTCAACCTCGCTTTGTAGGCACAGAAGAATTATAAAATTATTTTTCTTTCAGTTAAAACTTTAACGGTGTTGTATTATTTTCCAATCGAAATCACTTAATTGACAACTCTTTAATAAAAAAAATAAAAATAATTGTGAAAAAAGCTACAATTCTTACAAATCATTTAAATATTTCGAAGTGAAAGTATGCTTTCGATGAATCACCCTGTTTGCGGGCGTATTAAAAACTCTACCCGGATTGTTACCGCAAGAAATGTGTGTCAGTGTCATCATAACCAACGGTACTGGTGGAGAGATTATCATATATAATTTAAAAAATACACAAAAGGCTATTTAAATACAAAAGTAATCATTTAGTGAGAACAATAGGCAGACAGAATAAAAAAAGCTTAAAAAGAAAGAAAAAAATCACTAAATTATTTTTCTTAAGTCTAAAGACCGACAAACGAATAGCTAATGACATAATATCAAAGACAGAAAATAAATTCTTAGCAAAAAGAAAATAAAAAAAACAGAAGAAAATCTAAAAGAGTTTGTTATGATTAATGGAGCGTTAAGAAAATAGTGAAAAAGTGCCAGCAGAACGTGTTCGGACATAATTGCTGATTTATTGATATCGCTGATCTGCAAGTGATCTGCTCATTTATCTCTTGATCATCTTCGTCAACCCATTTGACGTTAAAAGCTTTGACCCATAAGCGCTCCTGAATACATTAGTACATTTCATGATACCACAACAGCTTTTTTACTGAAACAACCATTGTTTGTTTTGGTTTTTTTTTTTTTTTTTTGTTTGGACGACATCTCTTGCACTTGTTGCGTTCTCATTGTTAACACATAAAATGCGTCACTTGCCACAAACGACGCAGAGAAATGGAGAGAGAAAGAGAAAGAGAGAGATACACTCCTCACAGCTTGCATGCTAATTGCGTCGGGGATTCAGCTGGCATCACGTTGGCGCTGTTGGCGACAAAGCCGGTAGAAATGCAGGTTTCATGTGGAGATCAACAATGAACGTCTTTGAGCTTTGTGCACAGCATACACAGACGTTTAGACAGGCATAAGCTCATGGGTGCTCCTCTTTCTCTTCCTGGTTGGTTTGTTTGTCCGTTTATTTGTCTGTTCCATTTTTTAAAGTTACGCGTCTTGATTTCATGCCAGAATGTTAGCACAAAACCATAAATTAGAAACACAAAACCAAAAAGCAACAACTCAGCTCAACAAAAGACAATGGACGCAACTAACGCAAGGCAATGAACGACAACAAAACAAAAACTACAATTTTTTATCGTTTGATTTGGTTTTTTTTCTGTTGTTATTTGTTGTTATACCTATTGATAGTAGATACATGGTAATTTGTATGTATTTAGGTTGATATGTTAGAAAAGTAAGAAATTTGAGTTCTTCTATGAAACTATAAACCTGTTCGCCTAGGTTTATTGGTTGCAATCTCAACGGAAAAAAAAAATAAATAAATAAACACAAGAACCAGAAGAAGCAAAAGGAGACGTAAGCTTTCTTTCAAATTTAATATAAGAAAAAATTAATTTTAATACTGACTAAAATTTAAATTGAAAATTTTCATATACATATATATAATTGGCGCTTTGTAACCGCTGAAGCGATTTTCGGCCAAGCTTCTCCTCCAATTTGTGGTATGCCTCTTGATGTTTTTCCAACAAATGGAGGGACCTACAGTTTATACTAAGCCGCCTCCGAGCGGCTGATGGTTTTTTTTTACGAGGAGCCTTTTTATTTCATGTCCAAAATACACTCGTAGGGGGGGGCATTCCCTGACGAGGGGCGACCGCAATTAGAAAATTTAACTTAATTTTTTATTTAAATTAATTTTCCATAACTTTTGGATGTTGCTGGCACTGGGATATGAACCTGAAACCTTCCGAATGTCAGTACGCAATGCTAACCACTCGGCTATCGCGGCCGCCAACGACTTCACATAACCTCACAAAAATAGTCCAATGGTGTTGAATGGCACGATCTTCAAGACCACACCCAGGCCCATGGTTCAAAGTTCATTGGCGAACAAGCTGCCATCTCGGAGTAAGAAAATAATGACTTCTATATTAACTCAATCAAAATTTCATATATATTCCAAAAATATGTATGAAATATAAAAAAGGTAATAAGCCGAGGTATTTGTGACTTCTTTCTGATCCGAAAATAATGAAATTCGTCTTCACCTTCTTAAGAACAGTACGCCATTCATTCCTTATTTTGCGCTGTTTGACGCTAATATGAAATGCTAAAAGACCTGAAGGGCGTTTTTCCAATGGGGCGGAGGACTTGCTCTTCTTCTGCTAAGCAAAATCTTTCTCTTGAAAATTCCTGCACTCTTACCATATATAAGATTGTACCTTCTCTATTCAGCTCTGCAGCTTTTATTATATTCCCAAGGAATAGATTAACGAATTCACACGTTTGATGTCGAATAGCTCGAAGAAGTCCCTCCCGATTCCTATGCAGCTTCTGGTGTTGCTTTACGACAGTTTACACAGGCGTTTAAGTTTTGCTGGGACACCAAATTCAGATAAAGCGGCGTTGAGACAGCTCATTTTCGTGCTTCCAAAAGTTACTGTAAAATTGACAAAGAGGTTCTGTGGGCCGATACTCTTTTCACGGGTCTTTTCTAAGACTTAGCGTATAGTGAATATATGGTCAAGTCACACTGATGAGCTCCAACCAGTCTGTTAACGGTGGACTTAAGTCTTTCACACACCACGCTCGATAGGTCCTTATAAGCAATATTGAGGAGACTCTAAGCGACGGTAATTGGCGCAGACTGTGAGGATTGGGTAGATCACATTTAGGTTCCAATCGTCGGGCATGCTTTCATCCGACTATAAGAAGCTGATGCTCAGCTGACAATGAAATGAATATTAACACTGACTATCGGCCCACCTGTCGTTTTGTTGTTTTTCAAGCGTGCTACCCGAAATAATGAGATTAGAAAGAAATAATTTGAATATAAAATTTCATTGTTTACAATTAATTTTCGCCCTTTATTATAACCGTCCGAGATAGAGTTGTTTTCACACGAAAGTTTTATTATCCATAATATCGTAACGAAAGCTACAATATCACGATTTTCTCACGCGATTCCCATACCGATAACGCTTAACAACTGCCTTTGGAAATTTTCGTACTTGGCAAGCGCTTTAAGGAAGTGTGTGATAAGCCAAAATAATCAAATCGAAAAGTCGTTAAAGTTAATTGAAAAGTGATAGGAAAAAGTAATTGTTTATATAAGTAAATATATATAAGTATAAATTGTATATATAACTTATATGTACATATATGTAGGTACATATCCACTATCAATGAGCATGCACTTGTCGTCACTTAAGTATTTTCATTATATTTTTGTCCATCTTCCATTACCTATTTACTGCGCGGTTAATAGAACCACACACGAGGTAGTGTTTAATGAAGTTTTCATTTTCATTTTCATTTTCGTTTCATTTGTGGCGAAAGTGAAGCGTGAGTAAACAAATAGTTATATGTACATATATACTTAGTAAATGCCAACCTTCCGGCGTGCGTTGTCATAGACATTTCATTGACCTTATTAAAAATTACAAAAATAAAAATAAAAAAATAAAAAACATTTAATACAAAATGTACAAGTGTACGCATGTGTGTGTGTGCGTGTGAAATATCCACTACTGAGTTTTGAAGCACTTTCATTTTATATACAATTAACAGATTAAAAAGTTATATGAGTTTGAATTTTTACTACTTTTCTGTACAAATTTGTTTTCGGAATAGTACAGTTCAAGCATATGCTGATTTAATTTTAATCTGCAAAATATTTATTTTTCTTTAAGAAAAAAAAAATGTAGAATTGTCGGTTATGGACACCGCTTCCTTTTTGGCTCATAATATTAGGTCTAGTAAAAAGTAGTACATTATTTTCTCGTTCTTTAAGAGCGATTGGATTAAGCTAGATGACGCTAGAAAGATGATCTTTTGTACTAAAAAAGATAATGAGAGAGTTGTTGATCACTTAACCCAGTAGTGTTTGAACGCTTGCCAAAGATGGACACCAGCAAAGAGGAAATATGCTATATTCTATAATTTTCCCTTGATTAAACCGAAAAGACAAGTCAGGCAGCTGAAAATGTGAATAGTGTTTATGGTTCTGTTATTGTAACAATCAATCAGCACATCGTCCAGTCTGACCATCATATGAGCACTGCTTCGATTGCCCAGTTTGAAAGCTATTGAAAAAGGCTGGACACAGAAAGAAGCTGCCACATGAATTCACGAGAAAAACCTCATTGACCAAATTTCCATCTACGAATCGCTGCTGAATCATAACAATATCGACCCATTTCGGAAGCGTAAGAAATGGTGATGAAAACTCAAATGAAAACGGTCGTCGTCGAAGGGCAGTGAGCCGGCACAAGCTTGGAGACCGGAGATTGACGGCCAGGAAGGTTTTGTTACGTGTTTGGAGTGATTTACAAGGAATTATCCACTATGAGTTGCTCCCCTACGGATAAACTCTTAACTCGGATCTGAATAGTTTGCAATTGAAACGTCCGAAGGAAGCAACCGCCTAGCGGTTCACTAACGCCGCCTAGGACAGGCTTGATTAATCTAAGTCACCGGGGTCATCTAATAGGAGGTCCAGGAAACGTGCTGTTTGGACGGGATTGGAGTTTAACCTGCTACAATACGAGACCGCCCAGCTTTGGTCAATGGATTGGCTTGGTTGGGAGGTTCTTATGCATCCACCTTACCTCACACTAAGTGATTACCATCTGTTTCTGTCTATGGCGAATGATTTGGCTGGTGAAGAATTGCCCTCGAGAGAAGCGTGTGAAAATAGATTTTTCCAATTCTTTGTCCATAGAGAACAGGGGTTTCTGCGAGGAAAGATAATGACACTACGTTTAAATGGCACAAACTTTATCGAGCGAAACGCTGCATATTTGACATAAATCGAATAATTCTAGCTAAAAATTTATTCCAAAATAATAGATTACTTTTTATTATTCCTATATAGACGAGTATACAATAATAACAACTACAACAGTGCTTTCCAATATTTGCATGGAATCTACCAAGCCCAACATTTTATTAAAATCGAACGAAAGATCAGAAATTTTAAGATACATATACTCGTACGTACGTACATAAATACATACATAAATACATTTGCATATTCTTACATATATTTAAATATGAATTTAGGAATGTGTTAACCATAAAAAATGATAGTTTGTCATACATACTCACATGGCATGGCCAAAAAGTCGTTGTACCGGTGGCTATTAAGGAAGGCCTAAATACACTAAATATGATAAAAGGAAAGTTCGCATAGACAAGTGTGAATTAATTTTTATTTGCTTTGGCATTTGTACGCCATACATTTGAGCATATATATATTTATATTTAGCATTTCTTACTTTCATTCAGGCGACTACTCAATATGGTATGTTCTAGTTTTATTTCAATTAATTTCTTATTTTTTTTCAATTTCCTGCTGTCGAACGCAGAAAGTGTTAAAATTATTCCAAAATTTAAAGCAAACCGGAAATTGTTATTAAATTCTTGTATTTTACTTATTTACTTCTTGGTAAATCATTTATTAAATTGAATAAAATTTTAATAAAAAATTAATTTTTATATTTATTTTAATTAATTTGAATCAATTATTGTATTTTTCAGTTCTTACTAATGTGCGCCTGACAGGCGTTTCTGTGACCACAGTTCGAAGTAATCAGATCAGAAAGTTTAAAGTTAAACTCAAACATATTAAAGAAAAATGGGTTTCAACGTGAAGACCACTTTGTTGGTCTGTTTAACATTATTAAATTTACCACTGAGCATATACGCACAAGATGACTCTTTGGCGGGTAGTTTTCTATCGGGTAAGCTAGTGTTTTTGTGTAGAAAATTATGAAAAATATTTTGAAACTGTAAACTTCTGTCATAGGTCTCTTGGACACCATAACAAGTACAGCCGATTCGAAGGATTGTCCCGGTGTTTGTGTTCATACGTTGGCCACACTCATTTGCTATGAAGTGCTCGACGATATACCATGTCCGTCGCCCAGTATGAAGTGTTGTATCGAGAGTGCGCCAGGTATGTAAAATTACACCACAGCTTTTCTCACAGTTCCAACCAGTTTTGTTACAAAAAACACATAATACGTATGATAGTGATGTCGTCTTCCCCTGAGAATTGGCGCAGCAGCCAAAAAAAATTTACCGATTAAGTGAGCAAAGAAACAGAGTCAGCTCTGGACATGAAAATATCTTTTACCTCGCTATAAAATCACTTCAATGGCTAACCTTTTCTTCTACCGTTTTAATGTACATAGTAGCCGGTCTCGAAATTTCCTTTTACCCCCAGTATACTTAATGATCTTAACGCTGTTGCATACAGCGGTGATACGGTCGAGACCTCTGGAAAGTAGAGCCATAAAATCAACTTGGCGAACTTTACCTGTCTCTCGGATATCCAGTATTTTGCATAATCTCAATAAATATGGAAGTACCTGTAAAGGGAATATATGCTTGACGTAGCAGTGTAACCTCACAACCCGGCGGTTCACTCCACTAGCGTTCTCTCACATAAACTTGCCATCCTACCTTCACGGGTAATAGAGCGTGCATTTATGTCAAGGACTCGCTGTAAGCCTGAAAAAATCAAAGGTCTGCCTCTTCACTTAGACAACGTGAGCCCAAATGCAAGGCAGATGGAGAAGCAGGGCTGTTCTGTGACCACCCAAATAGCCAAGGTATCTTCGGTATGATTATCAATGCGCGCCTGCTGTGCAGAGAGTCATAGGTTTGAATACTGTGCATGCCGACACCCAAAATTGTATAAAGTTTTATTAAAAATTAAGATTTCTAATTGGGATCGCCGTTCGACAGGGAATGTTAAGCCCTTAGAGTGTTTTTTGAAATGATATAAAACCTCCCCCTAAAAATCCGTCAGCCATTTAAAGGAAGCAATTTTTGTTCAATTATTTGCTATTCTAGGTAAAAACGTCACACTGGCGCACACCACCACCACAACCACAACAACGACAAGTACAACCAGTACTACAAAGCGTCCAACAACCACAACAACTAAAGCGACAACTACTTCCACCACAGCCAAACCGAAGACCACATCTAAGCGCCCAACTACCACTACCACAACGACAACAACTAAGAAAACCACAACGACGAAGAAACCAACAACAACAGCCAGCACCTTGGCGCCCAAAAAGGGTGAAGAAAAGGATGCGAGCAAAGTGGACAGTGGAAAGGGTAACTTAAAAGCATTTTTCTTTTTACTAAATCTATCTAACAAATATACATATTTTCTTCTTAGTGCAAAATTGCACAGGCGTTTGTGTGGCTGATCGCATTGCTGAGTACTGTGAGGCCTACCTAACAACGAGCAGCCTTTGTACGGCGGGCACGAAGTGTTGTGTGTCTTTGAATGATTATGCGAATGCCAAATTACCAAAGGATATTTATGTGCCAGCAAGTAAGTGGCGCTGAATGTGTGCTTAATCAACTTTTATTTCAATTTACCCACTTCCTTTGTAGAACACATGGCGAACTTGAGTAATATGCAACATAAAAATAAGACCAGCGCTGTTATTAAGCAGACAACCACAAAGGTGAGAGTGAACTCATTTAATTTGATTTCTAGGTAATAACTCGAATCTCCTTGCCCATGTGACAGACAACCACCTCGTCGGCAGCTACTTCAACGACGACGAGCACAACAGCCGAACCGGCGCGCACCAAAATCAGCAACAATGTAAACGCCAACAAGCCGCTGAAACACAAAAAGACACCAGCGACCACCACCACAACAGAAGATCCCGGCGACGAAGAACAGGAAGTGGCGGAAGATGATGATACCGAAGGGCAAGATGATGCGACCAACGACGCTGGCGATAAAGCTGAGAATCCGAATGGTCAAACGCTGAAAGAGTGCGAGGGAGAATGTATGAATGGCATATTTGCTATCTTCTGTGATGACATTGATTCAGAGGCCTTTTGTCCGGGTGAGGGCAGCTGTTGTGTCACAGGCGTTGCCTCAGAGGCTACACCGGCAGCGGCGGCGACTAAAGTTACACCCACCAAACCGTCGACAAAGATTGCCAAGCCGCAACAGCGACCAGCAGCTAAGCCAGCATCGCCCCCGCAAACTGCCCCACCATTATTACAAGCCGTTGGCGGTGGCAATGATTTCTTCTCGCAGATTCTGTCGTTCGCAGAGAACACACTAGGCGGCACCGGCGCACAGCCAGCACCGCAGACGCCACCGCCAGTACAACGTTGTCCCGGCTTTTGTTTGTTAAACATAATGGCGGCCTTCTGTGAACGTCCATCGGTGTTGATCAACACACCAACCACATGTGCTAAAGGCTCTGTGTGTTGTGATAATACGTAAGTGTGGTTGAATATCGAAATTTAGTTATGAAAAGTACAACTTTTTTTTATTCAATTGTAGAGCTTCACCACCTAAGCCACCACCGCAAAATAGACGACCCACGCCACCACCTACTACATCAGCTACGGCTCCCTACGTTGTACCTAATACACCTTTACCGGATCCACGTGAGGAATGCCCAGGCTCTTGTATTGTACCGTTGCTGAGCTTTACCTGCTTCAGTAAGTTTTACCACATTCTCCATAGTACTTTTTATAAAGCTCAAATTTTTCCACACTTTTGCAGAAAACGCCGAGATGACTGATCTCTTCAAATGCAAACGTTCCGGTCAAATCTGTTGTGCGCCCAAGACTCGTATACTGGAGAAACAACAGTTCCAGACACGCAACGATACACTCTACGCCAACTATCCACCACCACCACCAATGGTTGGCGTACCACAACCTTATCCGGGACAACCTTATCCGCAACCACCACCACCGCCGCATTATATGGTCACCCAACCGCCCCAAGCACATCATCATTATCCACCACCACCGCCACCGCAAATACTACAACAACAACATCAACCACAACAACCGACCTACGATTACTCGCATTATGGCTCCGCATTGGTACCACAGCAGCAATCTCATCTCCCGCCACCACCACCCCCAGCGCCGGTACTACCACCCACCACAACAACGACAACTACCACATCCACCACTACAACACCACGTCCACATATTTACTCGAAATATGTTTGTGGAGTTAAGGGTACTCTCCGCAGTGGACGTTCACACTCATCACCTGCGCTCTCGTTTGTCTCTTATGCTCGCGCTATGTACGGCGTACAGCGTTCTTCGCGTCAACTCGGCCAGGTGTACACTACGCCACAAATGCAACTGAACAAATCCAATGAACGACTCATCTTAGGTTCAGCGATTGTCCCAATACAAATTCACAATGATCTGATACCGAGCGATGAGTGGCCGGATGCAAACCAGCTGCGTTCGTACCATGAAAGTCAACCCATCTCGGCTGTGGCAGCTGTACAGAGCCGTTACCGTCATTCGGTGGTCGGCGAGCCGGTGTATGCGTTGAATTATAACGCTTCACGTAGACGTGCGCGTGTTGTTGGCGGTGAGGATGGGGACAATGGCGAATGGTGTTGGCAAGTGGCGCTCATCAACTCGCTGAATCAGTATCTGTGCGGTGCGGCACTCATCGGAACGCAGTGGGTGCTAACAGCAGCTCATTGTGTGACAAAGTAAGTCTTAATTTTAAATTGGATTGATGGATTTCAATTATTTTAAAAGAGCGGTGTTCTAAACCATAGCCATAATGATCTGTAAGGTCAGAGGTTTCTTTATTTTGCCAAGCCGCGCAATTAGATATTTACTTCCCACCGCTTTTCTTCCAAAATAAATACTTTTAAATTCAAACCACCAAACTCAAACTAGAGGTATTTTGAGTTTTTTTTTTTTTTCTCAAATTCCACTTAATTAAGATTAGGGCTTGAATGACTTGCTTAGAGATGATTTCACGGGCATCTTAATTAGTGTAGAAAGTCCTTACGCTTATCTAATATGTTCCTCCTAAGAACATCGACACGGCAGTGAGGTTATACGTTGGGTTTGGGACCTACCACGTACCGTAACAGCTTCAAAGAAAACTATAACAATTCCTCAGAGAAGAACTATTATTTAAATTTTTTCAAAGCTCTTGAAGATTGAACTTACGAAAGATTAAAGTGTCCTTCTTTATTTTTCAGCATCGTTCGCTCGGGTGACGCTATTTATGTGCGAGTAGGTGATTATGATCTGACTAGAAAATACGGCAGTCCCGGAGCACAGACCCTACGTGTAGCCACAACCTACATACACCACAATCACAACAGCCAAACTTTGGATAATGATATAGCGCTACTGAAACTACACGGACAAGCGGAGTTGCGAGATGGTGTGTGCTTGGTAAGTACACGCAAAAACTCAGCACAATGATGATACCGAAATCTTTAAGTTATATCATTATCTGATGTCATCCTCCTTCCACAGGTATGCCTACCAGCGCGTGGCGTCAATCATGCGGCCGGTAAGCGTTGCACAGTGACCGGTTATGGTTATATGGGTGAAGGTAAGTGCGGCTCTCGTTTAAGCGAACTCCACAGTATTTATAACTTCTAATTTATCTGCCATTTAGCCGGTCCCATACCGCTGCGCGTGCGTGAAGCTGAAATCCCTATCGTTAGTGATGCCGAATGTATACGCAAAGTGAATGCAGTCACAGAAAAGATCTTCATACTACCCGCCTCCAGTTTCTGTGCTGGCGGCGAGGAAGGCAACGATGCCTGTCAAGGAGATGGTGGCGGTCCATTGGTCTGCCAGGATGACGGTTTCTTCGAACTGGCTGGTCTAGTGTCGTGGGGCTTCGGTTGTGGACGCGTCGATGTGCCAGGCGTTTATGTGAAGGTCTCATCATTCATCGGCTGGATCAATCAAATTATCAGCGTTAATAATTTATAGTCTTAGAAAGTGAACAAAAAAAATGGAGACAAAATGAATAATAAGGGCTAGAGATTAGGAAATTTTTTTAAATTAAATATCTATTATTAAATAAATGTAGCAATAAACCACACACTTGTAGAGCTCTCTGCTTACATGCGGCTCATATAGGGACAAGCTTAGATTTAACGTTCGTACTACGCGCGTGGTAACGATATTATAATATTTATACTATACCATTGCACATATTGTAGTATGGCGGCCGCGACGGTTCGAGTCCTGGTCTGAACAGCGTAAAAAAAAATTATGGAAAATTAATTTAAATTCAAAATTAGTTAATTTTTCTCTTAGCGGTCGCCCCCGTCAGGGAATGTTATCAACTCCGAGTGTGTTTTTTACCATGAAATAAACGCTCCTCGTAAAAAATCATCGGCTGTTCGGAGGCGGCTTAGACTGAAACTGACTAATATATGTAGGTCCTTCGATTTGTTGCAAAACCATCAAGACGCACACCACAAATTGGAGGGCGAGCTCGGCCGAAAGCAGCTTGAGCGGTTATTAAGCGCCAATTATATATACTTACATATTACTCCTGTATAGTAGGTTTATGTCTAGCGTAAGAGTGCTCTACGAATTTGTGGTTCATTTTAGTTTCAATTTACACACACATGCATACATCTTATGTATTTTCTTTTATATGTATTTCTATATAAACAATTTAGGTTAGTTCTGTATTCTAGTTATATGAACTGTCTACTATTATTATTTAAAATGGATGGACAATTAAGCAATCAAAACTATAACTGCGAAGCAACGATATTAGATTTACATGCCTTTACCTATGTACGTATATAAATTATATGTATTTTTAATACAATTTGTATATAGTTTAAGTATATACATATCTACATGTTTTAAATGATTATCAATTCACTAAATATACATAACTAAACTTTTCGAAATCTGTTACTTAATTCGCTATGAACAGACTTAGTCTGGAACAATGTTTGCAAATCGCGGCCGCGATAGTAGAGTAGTCAGTCCTGGCCGAACCAACATCTTAAAATAATAGAAATTTAATGTAAATAAAAAATTAAGATAATTTTTCTGATTGCGGTTGCTCCTCGGCAGGGAATGCCAAACCGTCCGAGTGCATTTCTGACATGAAAAAAGCTCCTCGTAAAAAACCATTAGCCGTTTGAAGGCTGTAGGACCCGCCATTTGTTGGAAAATATCAGACGCAAATCACAAATTGGAAGAGTAGATCGACCGAAAACCGCTTCAGCAATTACAAAGCATCAATTATATATATACGTATGTGATATATATATGAAATCGTATATGTGATATATATCTGAGATCGCTTGCCTACGCAGATAAGTCCGAGACGATTGACATTTTGGACGAGAATAGTCGGCTTGTTATTGCTGCAAATAGTGGTCGGGTAGAATTTATTCGAGCCAGATGCATAACTATTTTCAAGAAAAGTCCATACATTCATCATTATAATCGACATTTTGATAAACAATGCTCTGCATATATATATATTTAAATCCATGAATGCTTGTAAATGTTAAGAGGTCGCTTGGAGAATAATCAAGCTCTCAATTGTTATCACCGTTAGAATTAACAACGAGAAAAGTACCGGTGTGCTGTCTCCATTTCAAAAAATTTTTGTTGATAGTACCTCTAAAGAATATCCTAAGGCACGTATTGGGCGCCGGTTATCATTGCGTACCCACATTCGGAAGCCCAGCGCTTGAGTCCTGGTTCGACCCACACCGAAAAATCATAGAAAATTAAGTTTTCTAATTGAGGTTGCCCCTCAGGAATGCAGGAATTTTAAGCCTGCGAGTATATTTTTGATATGAAATAAAAAGCTCATCATAAAAGTCCTTCTGCCTCCGTACGGCAGCCTTAGAATAGATTCCTCAATTTATTGGAAAATAATCAAAACTCATAATCAGCAGCTATAAAGACTCAAATATATAGTTTGCTCCATAGATCCACTACTTCCTTTCGCTGTTCAGAAATAGCACTCCCAACACGCAGAGGATGATACATCTTACGCTAAAACTCCTAACGCTGACTCCTCGATGATGTCAAGTCCATACCCTCGCAACATTTAGCCTGCTCAGTACAAAGTGGCACATGTTATCAAGATTGATCCTGTGCTGGGTTTCCTTGTTGGTATTTATGTTGAATATTTCTTCTTCTCTCGTTCACTACCAGACTCACCTCCTGCTGTAGATGGCTGCTTATAAACCGACGAAGAGATGGTGTGGATCGATCGGCGCAGACTTTGGGATCCCCTTTTTAGGGAATGAGCAGATCAAACTTAGGCTCCAATTGTCGGACATGCATGCACCTTTTCAAGCCTTCGCAGCCGTATTTGAATTGCTCATATTAGTAACATGTAGACATATGATGAATTACACATTGAATTGTGAATTTTGCAATAAATTTAATAAAGCCATGAAAGGTAGAAAGGCTTCGACATGGCTGGCAGACAGCTCTTATTTCTTGTTAAGTATTGAAAACCATTTTTTTTTTTTTTGTATATTTTGTTCTTACTTTCAGCGAAGAGATTGTCAAAATCAAGGATATTTTATATAATGCAACATAGGACCACAAAAGCCAAGTGGTTAGCATTGCGTATTAACATTTCGGTGACCAATGGTTCGAGTTCTGGCTGTAACAACATACAAAAGTTATAGAAAATTAATTTTTTTTAACTGCGGTCGCCACTCGGGAGGGAATATCAAGCCCTCCGAGTGTATTTCTAACGCCTCCTCATAAAAATCCCATTGGATGGGGGAGCTCGGCCAAAAATCACTTCAGCGGTTACAAAGTGCCAATTATATAAGCATTCACAAATTGCTTACTTTCAACAATCTCTACACAATATAATCAGTATTGAAACAAAGTCAACCCTAAACTTGAAAAAAGCTTTCCAACGCAATTTTCATGAGATATTTGATAAAAAAAAAAATGAAATTAATTTTGGTATAGTCTTACTCATTATGTTTATTCAATTAAAATTCACCGAAAAAAATCTCAAAAATCAAATGTGCGAACAGTGAAATTGCGCAATAAGGAAAACAAAATACCCTTTCACTTATTAAAATGAAAAAACAATTAAATTGCTGCTGAAACAATTATGAAATCAACAAGCGACTTTGTGACATTTTTTCCTGATTATCCTTTGAAATACATGCATACATACATATTACATAGGTATGCAGATATGTATGTACATGTATTTCCTAATACATTTTCGCGCTAAAATAATTTAATGTGTTTTATTTTTTTCTCGATTACATTTCTAACTGCTATAAAAACACAGTTACATTTAACCATTTAACCCTTTCAAGTGAATAACGTATTTTAGTGAATAGCAAATTTTAACGGAAAATAAATGAGAAAAAAATAAAGAATGAGGAATATCAAATAGCACCCAAAGAAAAAAAAAATATAACAATAATAAAGTTAATGAAATAGTAGACACAGATAATAATAATGAAAATAGGAAGTGGAAGTGAGGATGAGGATATACTCTTATATATGTATGTATATACATATATGCTTAAGAAATAAAAGAAAAGATATTTAAATGTATTTGTATTGCATGCGAAAGTATGTATGCATGCGTACGCATATATTCAAATATTTATGTATGTATGTATCTACTAGAAATAGTGAGAGGAAGAATCTATTATGTAATACTACATTATAAAATCTATATAAGACTCAAGCACCTTTGCCTAATACATTCAAGCGAGAATACATATACAATTTATTTCAACAAATACTATATATGTGTGTATATGTACCATATATAAGTTATATATATTGTCTTATGTATTTGTTTCTTTTCCCATACAAGACAAAAATCTTCTACATTCTTCTAACTCAACAGCATCCTTGCAAGCATCCTTCAGCGCACCCAAGCAATATCAACCACCACGTTCTACACGCATACATACATGCATACATACACACATACGCGTAAGATCTACAAATAGTAAAATTTAGAAGACTAGGCGGAGTTGCGTGATACTATTCAACCTCATATATGACCGCTCTCACGCACTTTCGACCTCTCTTTCTCACCATTCACGCACTTCAAATAAAATTTGTTACTGCGCACGCGTACGCGTATTTCTGATAAGAATTCTACAACTTCCAATTCGTATACTAACTGATTTAATGCGGCGCTTGTTCTGTGCGCTGGCACTCCACCAAAGGTGAGCAAGCTGGTATATGCTGAGCGCGGTATCTGCAACATCAACTGCGATCTGTTCACCCGTTGGCTCACACCCCTAGTAGTTGGCTACATAAACACATAAGCATACGCCAGCCAGCTAACCAGAAGCTTAAGCAACACCATGTGCTGATGTGTGCGACTGTGGGCTCTGCCTGACTGGATCTCATGTGTGTGGTAATTGCTCAGAATCCTTAACTTCTCAGTGGCGTTGAGCGCTCAATTACATGTGTGTATTTGTGATTTGCTGTGCGTGTATGTATGCATGTTTGTGCTGGTCGTTTTTTTTTTATTCGGTTTTGTGCGTCACACACTGCACAATTTAACCCTTGCCCAAGGCTATCCTTACGGTGTCACACGCCAGCAATCACAGTCAATTGTGTGTGTGTACACGTATGTGTATGCATATGTGAGACGGTTTTTTATGTATGCTATATACACGTATGCATGTATTTGTTATCAGCCCTTTTGTACCTTTTTGAATATTTTTCCCTACAAGAAAGTTCAAGCCAACACACAAAGTCTTCGAAAGAGACTTCGGCTGTGCAACACTGAGACTTCGCACAGAGGCTAACAGCCACCGAGCGACCGTCCAACCGGCCGGCTTCCACACAACACAACGCCACACAGCACAGCTCAGCAGCTCAACACAACAGTTGTCCAACGACAACGCGAGTGACTAGAACTTTGTCTGCCATCAATTAGAACGGATGAGTGGCGCGCAGTAACGCGTAGACGGACGCTCCTTACAGCCAAGCAAAGCAAAGCAAAGCAAAAAAGAAAATAATTAATCTTTTAGAGATTAAGAAATTAAAACTAATTAAAAAAAAGAGATTTAAACGAAAAAGACGTTTCTGCTGCAAAGAGTTTATTAGTGTATTCTCAAAAAAAAATAAAAAATTCAAAAAGCACGAAGTTTAGTGTAGTTTGTGTCTTCTGTGCTCTTAGTAGTGCAACCAGTCTTCGTAGTGTATGCCTCCAGTCGTAGTTTGCATGTTTCATCAACAGGCTTCATGCGAAATTTTCTATTTTGTGTTTGTGTATTTGTTTGATTTAAAAGTTTTAGTTTCGAAACCCCAAATCCTTTTCCTTATCCTCACAAGATCCCGCATTGTTCATACCAAAAACAAATTTCCTTACACAAACTTCCCGCCCACAATGGATTCCAGCAGTTCCGTGGGTGTTACAACTGCGACAACTACAAATCCGCCGCCCAACGCCACAACGCCGCCCATAAACGCTCCATTGTCTACCAGCACCTTACCAACAGCTACGACCGCGGTAACAACGTCGAATAGTGTTTTAGCCACAACAGCAAATACAACAATTTCTAGCAGTAGTAATGTAACAAATATTGCCTCCACAGCTGCCACTTCCGTCATAGCCGTCGGCAATCAGACATCAAGCGCAGTTCTAGCGCCGATCGCATCGGCAAGTGTCGGCACTGTAAGTGCTGTGGGTGGTGGCGTTGGTGGCGCTCTTAGCCTGACAGCAACGTGTAGTCAGCCCACACTGCCGCCACAGTCACTTCCCGTCGTGGATCTATCCAAGGGTGATGATATTAATAATTCTTCGTTAGCCAGTGGTATTTCCGAGGGACAACGTTCGCTCTCTGCTGCGCCCTCTGCCTCGTCGAGCCCGATTTTGAGTCCGTCTGGAAAGATTTTCGGACGTAATGCAAATGGCACAAGTAAGTGTTAATACATATTATACATATATAATACACTATTTTTCTGAACATAATGCATAAGAAAGTGAAGAGTGTTTAGCAAGTGAAATGATATATTAATGTAAATTGTGAGTGAAACCTAAATAAAGTTGTGCGGCCACTCTAAATGAGTAGGAAGCAGTCCTTGCACTGAACGAAGGGTCACGGATTCGAAGTCTGTTCAGAGTGAAGTCCAAAAAGAAAAAGCTCCCTCCCGTAAAACTCGCTTCAGTTGCAACGAAATTTAAAATTTTTAATGTCTAAGTGTTTAATTTAGCAAGGTAGAAAGCTTTAGTATAGTTTGTGAATTGAGTACCATAAAGAGTGTGAAAGCTTGGTGTAAATGTAAGGATCTTAATCAATAATTAGACTTGAAAGTCTAAGGTTTTCTCCAGTGTAGTATAATAGAAAACTTCTTTTTCTTCTTTACTGGCGTAGACACCGCTTACGCCATTGAAATTAAAATTTAAATGAAAATTCCAAGTCAGATTCAGCTCCTCTTACCTGATCCTTCCATCGCTCTAAGAATTGGCGTTTCTTAATTCTGTCATTTATTTCCAATTACGATTAAAATGATTTAGTTATTATGGAGCTTTTAGGCACCAAGACAAAATTATATAATTGTTTGTTCATTCTATAGACATGATCAACATTCGGGATTAGCGAAATTTACAGCGACTTATACCTTTTGAGCTAGCATCATTGTAGAACTTAGGACATCTCAATTTAATAATACCTATACCCGACTTAGCAAGCATTACCCTTCATCTTAACTAGCTTTTATGATGATTTCTCAAGGCAAGATATCCATTCAATGCACTCACAAGCATACAAAGTATCCATCATGTTTAGTGCAAGTTTGATCTGTCTACAGTCCACACTACCCTCCTGGTGGTAAGGAAGAACCTTATGTCTTCCTTCTGTGAGGTTTGAGTCAATTGATGTCGATAACTTCACCATGACAGCTCGCCCGTCATTTCATTGTCCCTCAATATATGTGTGCCGTGAGATCACTGCTGCCAGAACAGGACAGGCTACTCCGAATCGCTCATATAGCCCAGAAATTTTAGATAAAAACGTACCCAGTTCATTATATTTACTAATTATCATATATTTAAAAATAATTGGAAGTATTTTTGCTTTTTAAATAAACTTTTATCAAAATAATCAGCCAATTTAATATATTTTGCTCTGAAAAGTATATAGCCGATGGATAGCCAACGAATCATATGTTCAAGATGCTGGTGAAGTACACTCTTTTTTTATCAACAAAGAAACACCCGATCCTTACATATTCCTCATACTATTTTTTATAACAATCCAATCCTTCCTACAATGGAAGATATTTTCTTTTCACCAGAAAAAAAAATATATATATATAAATATATTATGTATAATTGGTGCTTTGTAACCGCTGAAGCGATTTTCGACCGAGCTCCTCCTCAATTTGTGGCGTGCGTTTTGATATTTTTCCGACAAATGCAGGACCTACAGTTTATTATAAGCCGCCTCCGAACGGCTGATGGTTTTTTATGTGGAGCTTTTATTTAATGTCAAAAATACACTCAGAGAGCTTTACATTTCCTTTCGAGGGACGATTGCTTAGAGAAAAATTAATTTTCTACAATGTTAGATGTTGGTGCGACCAGGACTCGAACTCTGGTCATCCGAATGTTAGTAAGAGATGCTACTTCGCCCAAGAAATTACTTTTTCTAAGGCCCTAGTTGATATTTAACAACCGGAAGGACCTCAATTCGAAGGTATACACCACTGTTCAAGCTGCATCAGGCAATGTCAAACCTCCTCCTAACACCTCTTCTACAGTAATAAGAGTATAGGTCACACGTAAAACAAAACCACCTTAGGCCAAGAAAATACTCTTTTCTAAAAATATGTAGCTTTCTTAATTTTATATTAGTATTTAGCTTTCTCTGATAGAACAGATTAAGATTGATTTTTAAAATATAAAAACAAAAAATATTTATGTTCTCTTTCCGAAAGACTAAAGGTTCAGTTATGCAGACTTAGAAAACTGAGACATGAACTTGTTGCACATGGCCAACATAGAACTGATTCTGGCATCTTCAACATTTCTCTTTAAATTGTGATTTTATCTAGGAAAAAATAAATAAAATCTCTTTTTTAAGCTTGCCAATGTATGGAGATAGCAAAACTGAGTAATCAACGTAACTTTGCACCCTCTATTTGCCCCAAATCCTTCAAAATCATTGGTCATAGTCAATAACAGATGGTAATCACTTGGTTCGAGGTCTAGACTACAATGTGTATGCATAAGAACCTCCCAACCAAGCTGCTTGGGTTGAGAGTTGTCCTGATGAAACACAATTCCCTTCTCCGAAAATCCGAAAATCCGATTTGAAAATTTGGGCGCTCATAGTGGATTATTCTTTACCAATCCCACCAAATACACTACAAAACTTTAATGACCGTCAATACTTGTTTGGATACCATTTTTGACGATTCACTGCCCTTCGACCATGACAACAACCATTATCATCTGGCGTTTCTTTAAGTAATCCACTTTTCATCACCAGTCACCATCTGTTTCAGAAACGGATCGTTTCTGTTACGATTCAGCAGCGATTCGCTGATGGTAACTCGGTCCATGAGGGTTTTTGTAGTTAACTCATGTGGCACCCATAGATCGAGCTTTTTTCTGTATACAGACTTTTTCACGCGGTTTCAAACTATTTTTTGAGCAATTTAGCACCGGGGTAATCGAAACCTTCTCCGGTATAGAACGAGAGATACAGATCACTAAAGCCATTTGTTGCAAAAATAATGGATTACTTTTTACTTTTACATTTGCTTTTTTAGACGAAATAAAATAAAATTATATATATAATACCTACAACTTTTTTGAGCGCCGCAGCCTGACCAGCCTGTACAGCCCTGAAAAGCCAAGTGTGAAGCTTGAAGCTTGAAGCTTAAAGCTTTTTAATAAACTTTCAGCTTTTTGCTTCACCTTATTTATTTCATATGCTCAAATATTTCTTAAATTCTTAACATAGTTGTAAATAAGTCTATTGCAAAAAACCGTTATTTATACTAAACTCTAATACGCATACACTATTTATGGTAGAGGTAGTGAGTGTGTCCCGCAAATAAAAACGTGTCTGCACCATTGCACAATAAAAATGCACTCACCCAGTTAGACGCCAATTTTTTTCTACACGCCGGCGAGAGTAGAACTTTTTTTTTGAGACTTTTTGTGAATCTGTGACAAGCATTGAGTAAGGAAAAAAAATGAAGAAGAAATGCGCACAAGTTGACATTACTAAAACTATGTGAAAGCGTTGGACAGCCAAGGCAAGTGAGAAAAAAAAATTCTTCAAAAAACAAACTTAAATTGTTTGGCGCGTTTTTTCCACCCTCAACGTAGAACTTTACATGACTTTACACATACACACATACATGTGAGCATGAATACATATAAATATATAGAAAATACGAGTATTAATAAGTATAAAGCTATAAATAAAAATATGTATAAATATGAAAGTAGCAAATTTTTATACGAAAGCATAGAAAAAGCAGGATACAAAATGAGTTATTCTCTGCATAGGATTTTATGGCTTCTAACAAAAGCATTGTCAGGAAGCATGTCAGTAAGATGTGACATTTGCTTTTCAGAAAATATTTTCATACAGTGAAAAAATCTATCGAAATGTGCAAACAGTTATGAAAAAGCAATGGCAGGCAACGAAAAGTAGTATAATACTTTTTTTTCACATTCATAACACATTTCAACGTATTTGTAACGGGTTTCAAGGTAGAAATAATAAGGAATCTTAACATTTCTTAAAGGAACGCAAAAAATAAATGGGACAAAAGAACTTTGGCGAATAAATAATTTGAAAGCTTTCAAGAAACACCCTTTGCTCAAGCAAGCAAAACTTATCTAACATCCTTTGTATACTTAAGACGCCATATTTGAAAGAAGAAGAAAAAAACATACAACAATGCGAATGTATGTATGTATACCGTACCTTCAATAGCACCCTTGGATAGATCTATCAACTACCGTTACTCTAATACATAAGGCAGGTAAACAATAGGAAAACGATCTTTGCACAAATGAAGACGAAAAAACGAGTTTCTAATATTTGATAGGCTGATAGAAGAAAAGGTAGTTAAAAGAAGAAGCAGAAAAAACTCTAGCTAATGTACATGCACACACACACACACACACACACACGTGAAAACTAGAGTCACATAAACAATAGTTGGAAACCACCCCAAGTTTGTGAACGCACCCCTAAGGAAAAAAAAGTAAGAGGGGTAGTTTTTGACGGTAACCAGGTAGGCAGGCGCTCTACACACTACCGTCACAAATACAGTTGCAGGCAGTTACACATACATTACCACTACATACACACACACATATATATACGTGCATCTACCACGTCGCTCTGCAGCATCAACAAGCGAAGCGGTAAAGCAGCATTTATAGGTGCACCAGGTAATTTGTTGCTAGCCAAAGTCATCGTACCACAAACATACATATTCAATATATTACCTATTATGGCAAAAGAAATTCGAAGTTGGCCTCATCAGCAGCAGCAAAATACTAAATACTACTCATTGCACACCGCACACTAACGGCCGCAATTGTCATCAATCTTAAGGTAATGCTCGAGCGCCGCCACGCCATGCTTCGCGCCTTCTCCCTCCTACCCTGCTTCGTTCATTGCTTACCCGCGTTAACTGCTGCTGGCTGTTGGCGAACGAAGATACGCCAAAGCACTTTTGCATTCCGAGCCATTGCATACCTAGCTCGTTGTCGCTAGCTACACGCGGACTCCAGTTCGATACTTTTTCTGCTAACTTTTTTTTTTCATTTACTTTTTATTTTTGCGCTTATTTGTGTGCTCTTTCACCCTTCGATTGGTGTGATTGGTAAGCGCGCAAGTGTCTGACTGGTTGATTCGCTAGCTGACTGGCTGGCTGGCTGATGGGCTGTGCTGTCTCTGGCACAACTTGAGCTCCTGCCTACCGGGTTTGCTTGCCTGCCAGCCTGCCTGTGTGCCTGCCTGTTGCACATGCGTATTTGCCGTAAAACAGCAGCAGCAGCACCACCAACAACTCATCGAGAAACTCATCGACGCATCGACGCATTGGCGTTATTGCCACCGCTGGAATTTTGATCGACAAGAATTTGGTCGTTTAAAAACTCCTTAATTTATCGTACGGGCATATGAGAAATACTTTTGCCGTATATCGTTGGCGTTTTGTTTTTTTGCGTGCGTAGTGCGAGTTTTATTTGTTTTGTTTACCTTTTACTTCCTTTATTGTTGTTGCTTTTGATGTCGTTTTTTTTCTTTCTCATTGCATATTACGCGTATGTGGCAGCTTCCCCAAATAAATGCGCCGAGTCAAGTCGTTTTTTTTTTTTTGTTTTTATTGGTTCCTCCAACTCCTGACTTGGCTGACTGACTGTTGTTGGCTGGTGAGTTAAGCAATGCAGCGCCTATAGCTCATCAATACTTCAACGGTGGCGCGGCGCAGCGTTACGCTGTTCAACACCATTGCTGACAACAACAGCAACATTATCAACAGCGACAAGAATCTTCGCCTGCGACAATAACTGTCCGTCCGTCCGTCCGTTCGTCCGTCCGTCTGTACGTACCAGCCGTGTGCTTGGCCAGTGAGTGAGTGGTGCATTGGCTGGTTAGTATGGCGGTCGGTTGGTTGGTTGGTTGGCTTGTTGGCTGATATGTGATGTTGTCGTCCAGTGTCGTCATTATTGCCTTCAAGTGGCAAGCAAGTAAAAAGCTCCAGCAGCTACACTTAATGATTTTTTCTCGCTTGCAAACTTTTTTTTTAGCAGTAAAAACAGCATATTTAGCAAATGACAACAACAAACATACACACACACATGCATACATACGTGTACATATGTACGAGTATATCAGTGGAAATGTATGTCTGTATATACCAATGTTCATTTGTTTGCTGCAAAAAAGTAGCAATACGTCTTCTAAGTGCCACCACGCAAGCGCAGCAGCATCAACTGTGGCAATACCTATTTATGTATACTCGTATGTACAAGCAAAGCCATATGTGCATACGTGTATGTATGTGTGGCACTGCAATACCTTGCAAATGATGATGAGAAAAAAACACTCTCGTAAATTAAATAAATGAGAAAGAAATGTGGTACATTATTTGTGTATTAAAATCACGTCTCATTTATTTATTGCTGCCAATGCAATCCCAAAGAGACGAATAAATATACAGCATGCTCAATACAAACACACATTCATACGTGTACATACATATATACGAGTACATGCCTATGTTTAAAATGTATTTAAGAAAACAACTAACTACAACAGCAACAATAAAATTAAATGACAAGTACAAAATTATACAAATATTAAGTAGCGACCTTAACCCTCAGGCGTTAGTTGGTCCTTTGTTTTCTTTTACGATTTTGAATAAAACTTCCTCTCTCTGCACGTGACGCCAAGTTAGGTTAGGTTAGGTTGCAATGGCCTGTTGATGCGCCTCACACAAACCACTCGGTCCTTGGTAGTGCGATATGGTTCATGGCGTTCTAAAGTATCGGACGTTAAAGCCTTTCGCGAAGTTCAAGTAAGACTTAAGATACAATTTTGAAGCTTCCCCTAGTGCTTTGAGTGGCAAACTCCGCGATATTGAAGACGAGTTCTGGCTAAGGACCGAGAGAGAAACAGAAGAAGTACTCTAACGTCTTACATGTGCCACTGCTACTGATGCCCATTATGTTTGCATGACAGCCATGAGGTTTTGGATCGTCATTAGGCTCGTGCACCTGCAGGAATTCTCTCTCTAGTTAAAAAAATATCTCTAACTTTTGAGCATGTCACCTTCTCCGTCACACCATTCTTATCAGAGAAAGCATTTTCAAGCAGACATCTCTTTTGTGAAGCATAAGTAGAAAAATGGCGGTGCCGGGCATTGAATTTAACGATGGAAAACAAAAGATGAGCAGAGAAAAGGATGTAAGAATCCTGGTCGCTTATCCAACAAGATGACAGCTCCTTTCGCAGTACCACATGTGAGTCAACATTGAGCGAATGGTTACTCGTCTTTGATTATCAGTCTTAAATCGAGCATTGCCAATCTGAAAACCATATCCATCTGATGATGACGTTAATATAAGTTGCACATGACCATCACTAAACGCTGTATCCACCTTTAATCTCTCACTACTACTTCTGTAGTCGCGCTCCTCTCCAGGCTTATAATATTGCTTGTACATCATTGGCCTTAGCAGCTGTTGACGGTCTGCCTTTTTCATTGGTTTAGCAGCCATTTTCTGGTCTCTGGTAGCTCTACATTCGTTTTGGGTTTAGCTTCCCTGGAAGTTTGGTTGGTTCCAGCTGCCTTTACCTACTGTCTGTCGGTCACGTAGCTTTCTTTCCCTGTATGTCTTTTTTTTTTTGAGCTGGATCTGTGCTCGTGCCATAACCGAAGCTACGGATGCATTCACTTTCATGGATACCATCTAGAGTGAATACAACGTGATTACCGTTGCTCATAATGAAAAATTGCAGTTTAATCCTGCTGCTGTTGTTGTAGTAGCGGCGTAGGGTGACAGCCCTTGGCCGGATAAAATCCGGGTCAACTCCGGTGCATACAACCGGCTGTCTGTGAGAGTTGTAATCCTGCTGCTAAGGTGGATGGCTTTTCAGAGGAAATCCAACGCGAGCTGGACACCATCCAGAGCGGAGAAACTGTTAAAGTCTCATAAACCATTTGCAACCACACAAGGGTTAATCACCATCACCAGCTTGTTAACTCGTATGTAAACTGCGTATTTCTCTCATTTTCAGCTCGGCGTTTTTGCATTCACCATCAGCATAGGTACATTTGCGTTTTTGTTTTCAGTTCCCACATAACACACTAGCTGCTTTTTATCACTGCTTGCTGCTATCATTAATACTTCATAAAGAGTTTGTGCAACATGTTGCTTTTCCGCTGTAAGCTGCCACGCGGCTGGCAAGCAACGCACAGAACAAATTTTTTGAGCGAGCCACTGCATACTATAGCATTGGCGTTTACGTCAGCAAATGCAGTCGGCGTCCTACTCCCCCAACTGCCGCTCCAAACCAAATTAATTATAAATTTTTTTTTTACAAAATAAATAATTTGAGAAGCAACAAATGACAACTAACGCAAAAAACGCTGGGTCTATCAGTAAACTACACTGTTGTTATTATTGTTGTTGCTGGTTACTGTTTTTTGTTGCTATGACTGTTTACTTTAGCTGTGTTATATTGTTAATGTTCAAAAAGTTGTCGGTTGACGGCCGTGCCGATGATGACGATCGGAACCAACCAGCGAGTGCCAACAACAACGGGAACAACAGCGAAAGCTACTGCCCCGATGAAGCAGGAAGAACAGCACTGAAGAGACAACAGCTACCGTTGCTGCCATACACATCTACATACATACGAGTACACACTGCCGAGTGCGATCAGCGAGCTGTTGGCGGCAGTAATTGCCGCATCGGCGACAGTTTGTGCAGCAAAACAAGACATGTGTGCATAAAATGTGGCTGATGCTACTACACTAGCATACAACAACAAAAGCAACAGCAACATCTACCACCTCACTTACACCTTCATACGCGTGGGCCACTGCACACCAGCGAGTTAACCGCACATTTTACTCGCTACTACGCTCGCTCGCACTGCTTTTGGTATTTAACTCCTTTTTTGTTTTTGTTTTTACTTTTTTTCCATTCTGCTTGTGTTGTCGCATTTTATGGCTATGCGTACGCACAAAAATATATGTTCTCACATAATTATTTACGATTTCACATTATCATGCAGCATTGCCATATATTTTTTTGCTTTCTTCCAACATCCAATATGCACCGAGTAGCCGAGTAGCCAAGTATGTCTGACGTTTTCACTTTTCGCTGCATCAACATTACGCGCCTACTCGACCCGTCCGTCATCAACTCGCTCATGGCCCTTCAATCAGTTGATTTTTCTTGTACTCATTAGGTTTTTTCTCTTTCGTTTTTCTTTTCTGTCCAACGAGTGGTAAGCATTTCTTGCATATGGATACATGTGTTTTCTTACACTGAGAATTCACTGCTGCTGCTGTTCGTACAAACATACCTATGTTGTATACGTGCATACGTACATATTTAGTATGTTACATTGCGCGCTAATGTCAATACTTAGCGTTCGTTCAACTGACATTATCGTAAGCATCAACAAATGTACAATAACAACAACAACAACAACAATAACTTGACTGGCACATGGCTACCCATAACGATCG